>OX453092.1:484105-507161 GCA_949708635.1 Hirtodrosophila cameraria
GATCATTTTTGCGCCACTTGAATAGAACATGCATTCAATTTGATTGTTATCTTTGGCACGTGGACTCGTATTTTTCGTTGATCGAACTTTTTTGTTAATTTCAACTATTTAATTTAAAACAAGTAAGAATGCTCTAGTCGACTGTGCCCGACTGCGAGACTCCCTGCTCCCAACTTGCACTTGAAGCAGTTCAGCGGCAACGCAAGCAAGCAGCGCACTTAACTTGGCCAGTGCATGTCAAACTGTTGTTTCTGCCTGCTGAGACGGGGGTAATAGATTCTGCCATAACGTTTGTGCTACTTATCCGAAACTTACGCAACCGATCAACATTGATTAAACATATATGTGTACCAAAAATCAAAGTTTTATCTTTAAAATTGTGGCTGTGGGAGTCTTTTGCGATTTGCGGGGGTGCGGGGGGGTGCATCCGAAATTTAAAATAAGCTTGATCTGCGTATGGTATACAGGAACCTGCATGCCAAGTTTGATGTCTCTAGCTCTAATAGTCTCTGATATCGACGCGTTAATACAGACAGACAGACAGACGGACAGCCAGACGGACAGACAGACGGACATGGATAAATCGACTCGGCTGTTGATGCTGTTCAAGAATATATATACTTTATATACTCGGAAATGCCTCGTTCTGCCTGTTACACACATTTGCAGTACTTCATAACTCCCTTTTTCCCATTTTTAATGGGAGCAGGGAGTAAAAAACGTAAAATGGGTCGAGGAAAAGCCTTCACCGAGGCGGAAAAAGGGCAAATCAAAGCTTACAAGGACGCTGGCCTTTCTATTGCCAAAATATCGAAGAAAATCTAGAGGACCCGACACGTTCTATCTGCATTCTTAAGTGATGAGTCCAAATATGGGAAAAACATGAAAGCACGCACACACAGAGTGTTTACTAATGCAGAAAGGCGACTTATATTGAGAAAAGCGTCAAATTGTCACCACAATGAATGCGTTGTCTTACAATGGTGTATTGAAAGAGGCCTTTCCATACTTTCATAATCTTTTTGGACCTCTGCCGTGGACTTATCAGCATGATAATGCACCAATACATACAGCCCGGATTGTTAAATCGTATATAGAGAGCCAAAATATCGAGCTATTCAGCTGGCCGCCCTACTCACCGGACTTGAATATCATCGAAAATGTTTGGGGATGGTTAACACGACAAGTATATGGATCAGGACAACAATATTCAAGTATATCGGAAGTAACCCAAGCAATCGAATTAGCTTGGAGCTCGATTTCGCTAAAATATTTGGCCAAATTGTATGCATCCCTTCCAGACCGGATGTGTGAAGTTTTGGAGCAAAAAGGTGGCCCAACACATTATTAAAAATTATTTTTAAAATCTTTTTTAATTTTTTTGATAAAACAAGTAAGAATACTCTAGTCGAGTGTGCCCGACTACGAGACTCCCTGCTCCCAACTTGCATTTCAAGCAGTTCTGCGGCAACACAAGGGAGCAGCGTACTCAACTTGCACAGTGCATGTCAAACTGTTGTTTCTGCCTGCTGAGACAGGGGAAACAGGTTTTTCCATAACTTTGGTGCTATTTATCCGATCGTGTTGAAATTTACACATCCGAAAAACATTGATTAAACATACATGTGTACCAAAAATTAAAGCTTTATCTTTAAAATTGTGGCTGTGGGAGTCTTTTGCGATTTGCGGGGGTGCGGGGGGGTGCATCCGAAATTTGAAATAAACTTGATCTGCGTATGGTATACAGGAACGTGCATGCCAAGTTTGGTGTCTCTAGCTCTTATAGTCTCTGAGATCGACGCGTTCATACAGACGGACAGACGGACAGACGGACAGACAGACAGACAGACGGACATGGCTAGATCGTCATGGCTGTTGATGCTGATCAAGAATATATATAGTTTATATAGTCGGAAATGCTTCCTTCTGCCTGTTACACACATTTGCAGTACTTTATAACTCCCTTTTTCCCATTTTTAATGGGAACAGGGAGTAACAAGTAAGAATACTCTAGTCGAGTGTGCCCGACCACGAGACTCCCTGCTCCCAACTTGCATTTCAAGCAGTTCAGCGGCAACACAAGCAAGCAGTGCACTTAACTCGTAAACTGCTTGTCAAACTGTTGTTGCTGCCAACTGAGACGGGCGTAATAGATTGTTCTATAACTTTGGTGCTATTTATCCGATTGTGTTGAAATTTACACATCCGAAAGACATTTATTAAACATACAAGTGTACCAAAAATTAAAGCTTTATCTTTAAAATTGTGGCTGTGGGAGTCTTTTGCGATTTGCGGGGGTGCGGGGGGATGCATCCAAAATTTGAAATAAACTTGATCTGCGTATGGTATACAGGAACCTGCATGCCAAGTTTGGTGTCTCTAGCTCTTATAGTCTCTGAGATCGACGCGTTCATACAGACGGACAGACGGACAGACAGACAGACAGACGGACATGGCTAGATCGTCATGGCTGTTGATGCTGATCAAGAATATATATAGTTTATATAGTCGGAAATGCCTCCTTCTGCCTGTAACACACTTTTGCAGTACTTTATAACTCCCTTTTTCCCATTTTTAATGGGAACAGGGAGTAAAAAGAGTATATTGGGTTTGTGAAATGTCCGTCTGTCTGTCCGTCCGTTCGTCTGTCTGTATGAACGCAGGTTATTTCCACAGTTTTGAAGCTAGAGCAACCAAACTTGGTGTACATGTTGGTATATACCATAGGCAGACAAAGTGTCAAGATCTCCCACCCCCCACCCACACCCCTTCCCCCACAAACCGCAAAAACCTATATCTTCCATAGTTTTATAGCTAGAGTAACCAAATTTAGCACAAGGGCTACTTATCACATCCTTGATTGATGTGACAAAAAAAATTCGGCCACGCCCACCCCCGCCCCTACAAATAAGCAAAGTCTGTATCAGCCACACCCTTTTAGCTAGAGTCCCCAAATATTGCAGGTTGAATTCTATTGTCCTATTAAATAGATTGTATAAAAACCAAACTTAAATTGATGGCAAAACTTGAAAGATTTGAGCAAAAATGCAATTGCCACGCCCACTTCTGACTCCGCAAAGAGGCTAAAAAATAGTATATCGAAGTCGGGTGCATCCGACTGCAACGTTCTTACTTGTTTTTAATCTAAAATACTGGAGTGTTACCATAAATTCAAATCTAAAATACTGGAGTGTTACCATAAATTTAACTAAGGTTTGTGTTAAAAGGAATCAGAATTCTCTTCAATTTTTTTTTCGATTTGGTGTCCTATTTGTTTGGCGCAAAATTAAGACCCCGAATTTTGCTGAATTATCAATAATAATTTTTATACTCTTTTTAATTGTTTTGATAAAAAAAGAAAAGAGTATATTGGGTTTGTGAAATGTCCGTCTGTCTGTCCGTCCGTCCGTCTGTCTGTATGAACGCTTCGATCTCAGAGACTATAAGAGCTGGAGACACCAAACTTGGCATGCAGGTTCCTGTATACCATACGCAGATCAAGTTTATTTCAAATTTCGGATGCACCCCCCTGCACCCCTGCAAATCGTAAAAGAGTCCCACAGCCACAATTTTAAAGATGAAGCTTTGATTTTTGGTACACATATATGTTGTATCAATGTTGATCAGCTGTGTAAATCATCATCACGATCGGATAAATAACACCAAAGTTATGGAAGAATCTATTACCCCCGTCTCAGCAGGCAGAAACAACAGTTTGACAGGAACTGTCAACCATGTTCCGAAACTTCGAGCGGATTTTCCAAAATTTGAAAATAACTTTTAAAGAGAGCTTGAAGCAAATCGTACAAAAAATCAACTTTCGCCCTGTTTACCACCCATTTTCCACCCAGCAGGTTGAATTTTTCGGAAAATTGGTATGCAGCTTATAATGAATTTTCATATAGATCTTTGAAAATGAATTTGAAGCAAATCGCTCAAAAACTCAACTTTCGCCTTGTTTACCACCCACTATCCACCCAGCGGGTTACATTTTTGGTTTGGTTTATGCAGAGCGTAAAAACAAAAACAAACGGCACTTTTGCCATTTGTGTGAATATAAATGAATGCGAACGAATAAAGAGTGCAAAGCACTCAGTTTTCATTGTATGCGTACACACACATATACAATTTCCCGCCAATTTTACGCAATTGATATTGATTTATGATTATAAAATAAAAACTCATTTAAAAAATATAAAATTAGTATTTATTTTATGTATTTTTACATGCATTTCGAAAACAAAATTAGTTTTGTGCAAACTGAAAATCAGTTTGATTTATGCATGTGCAGTTCAATGCAGAGCGTAAATACAAAAGTAAACGACAAGTTTGAATATATAGTATGTATGCGAACAAATAAAGAGTGCAAAGAAAAAGCAGAAAGAGCGCGCCCTACGTGCGGTTTTCCGCGAATTTTTGACAATTCCCGACCGAATTTTCCAAAGCATAAAACGAAACTACTGTGAAAAATTCGGCCTTCTAGCTCTTAAAATCAGTAAGTCAGTCAGCATGAACACTTTTATAAATATAGATAAGTGAAATTTTGTAGAGTTATCTTAAAGACTTTTTCATACAATTCATTTTTAATGCGATCGATTTCTGACCAAATTATGATACCCTCTGCAAAGGTATACAATACAATACAATACAATACAAAATAAAGCTGAACAGACGCTTAAAACATACGAAAGGACATATAAACTAAATGTATTAAAAATATATTGTATTGTTAAAAAGTGTATATGAACTTACTTGTACGACACGTTTTTTAAGATTTACTTTTTTAGAAATCTCCTCCAGCATTTTACGGCTGGGATTCGACTCAGTTTGGTAGCACTCATAAAGGAAATTCAATTGCTCTGGAAGTATTGTGGTTCGTAGCCGCTTGTTTTGCTTAGATGGAGCACTTATTTGTGCTAAAGAGTCTGTTGAAGTCAAAGAATCATTCGCTTTGACAGCAGATATGGCAACGCTCTCAACTTTTGGGCTTGGATTATCGATGTCATTAAAGGTTAGCATTTGTGAGTTATTTTCAATCATGGTGGCATCAAGGAAATCTTCTAGATTTTGAAAGTACTGTGATTTTTCGGCGTCGCTTGCTTTTCGTATTCTTTCGCTGCTGCGTAAGTGCGAAATATTCTTGTCATCATTAACTGCATCATCGCTTTCCGTAGAACTTCGTTGTTCCAAGTTATCCGTCATTCTCTCATTATCGTTATCATTATCATTATCATTTTTATTTTCATTATAGTTATCATTAGCATTATCATTAACATTTATATTTTGATTTTGATTTGGGTTTCCAATTTTCTTTGAGGATCTCATCAAATCAAAGTGTTGGCTTTCGGTAAGGCAAACGTTAATATTAATGTGGTTGTTATTTAGTTTTGCATGCACATTTTCATTCTCAAGATCATTTGAAGGACAAATACCGTTTTGGGAGGAATTCTTGGCTTGATCACTCTCGCTCTCTCCATTAATACTTGAGCTTTTTATGTTTGTGGTATAGTATATTAAATCCTGTTCAATTT
This sequence comes from Hirtodrosophila cameraria, assembly GCA_949708635.1. Lineage (NCBI taxonomy): Eukaryota > Metazoa > Arthropoda > Insecta > Diptera > Drosophilidae > Hirtodrosophila > Hirtodrosophila cameraria. The sequence goes on from OX453092.1 coordinate 489,637, forward strand.
GCACATCCTGGTTCTGTTCCCGTTGGTGCTCGTGCTCGTGCTGGTGCTGCTGCTGGTGCTGCTGAGTCCCGGCCTCCTCCTCCCGCTCCTCCTCCTGCCTGCCGAACATGGATTTCATGGTTTGATCCGCCGTCGCGTTCGGCTGCTGCGACGACGGCTGCAATCCTGCGCCATCATCAGGTGTTGCTTGGGGCGAGGCAGCTAACTGAAAAAACTTTTTTGACTCATTAAGTTGATAGTATTGCAGCAGGAACTCAATGGTGGGCTTTTTGCTGGAGCTAAACGACGACTGTGACGAATGCTTCGAAGTGTCCTCATTATTTTTTCGGTAATATTGTAGTAAAAAATCATAGCTGCTGACCTTTTTAAGCTCACTTTGCTGATAAAAGTTACTCAAAAATTCCAACTCAAAATCTGACTCATTTCCCTGCTGCTGCTGTTGTTGTATCAAGAACTGCTGTTTTAGTTCAGTATTCGTTTCATGCTGCATAAAGTACTGATAAAGGAACTCGTATTTCTTCTGCGTGGCTGTTGCAGTCTCAAAATCTCCCATTGATGTTGCCTCTTCAGCGTTTGATGAGCTCTCGGAGTATTTCCTTTTCTTTGCTGGCGGTGGCTGATGCTGTTGTTGCTGCTGCTGTTGTTGTTGCTGTTGTTGCTGTTGGGCTGCCTGCTGCAGACTTTGTAATATGCTGCCAAAAGGGCCATATGAAGCTTCGGACTGATTCGAGGAGGACTGATTAAAGAGTGCCGGATTCATCAGATGCATTAACTGATGTTCACGCAACAGTTCCAAATGATTAAACTGCAGCTCGCACTTGTCGCAATCAAACTTTGGCAGACGCTGCTGCTGCTGCTGATCCAGGCTATTGCTTCGCTCTCGCTGAGGTGGCGTTGGCGTAGTCGATGGACTGAAATCGGTGAGGGATGACGACTTGCTGAATAAATGCTGTGGTGAGGGCGAAGACCCAAATTGCTGAGCAGCAACTGCAGCAGCCACAGCAGCTGCTGCCACATTTTGTGGAGCCAAGCCCAAGCCAACGGCTCCTCCTGCGCATGCACCAGTACTAGCAACATGGTGTATATCCATGGATGAATTCGAATCCTCAGAGCTAAGGTTTTGAGCTATTTGCGCAGCAGCGATTTGTGCTTTGGCTGACTTCTTATTGTTCTCCTCCTTAAAGCAATGATTCTTCTGATGGCGTATCAGCTCATAGTAACGCTGGAACACCAAGCTGCACTTCTTACAAGCGTAGTTGATGTTCTGCTTCTTGGTCTCTTCGCTTTCGTAGAGCGAGTTGTTGGGCTGGTTCTCGTAAATCTTGCGCTGCTTCTGCCGTGCATTTTGGAACCAGACAACAATAACGCGTGGCGATAGCAGCAATAGCTTGCTCAAATATTCTAGATCGCTATCCTTTGGATATGAATTATTTTCAAAGAACTCCTGTAGCACTTTAATCTGGTAGTCAGTGAAGCGCGTTCGATTCGCCCGCTTGCCGCCGGATGTTGATGATGATGAGTTCGATGAGTTTGAAGAGTTGCTCTCTAGTTGTACACATGCTGATGCCGAGCCCAATCCCAGGCCCAATCCCGAGCCCAAACTCGACCCAGAGCCCGAACCGGAGCCGGAGCTGGATAACTTCTCAAATGATTTGCCAGCAATTTGCAGTTTCTTGGGTGGACCCATGTTGCTGCCCATATTTTCCAGCTGCTGACTCAATAAATCGTTCATGCTGCTATAAAGGTTGCTGGCTGCAACACTATTTGGCGTCGGTGGACGCGAAAGAACGTCGGAGCTGCCGCTCTCCGACTTAGTCTCAAAGCAATTGGTTTGCTGTTGTTGTTGTTGCTGTTGTTGCTGTTGTTGCTGTTGTTGCTGTTGCTGCTGGTGATGGTTTTGATAGTGTTGAATAGTTGATCCAGACGCCAGCAGCGAATGGTCATGCAATATGTCGACATCATGGTGTTGTGACGGTGGCTCCGCCGAATCGCTCTGTTGCTGTTTAAGAAATTGGAATGCTTGTTGCTGCTGCTGCTGCTGCTGTTGTAGCTTTTTTTGAAACTCAAATTCGCTGACCACAACATTGTCATCCTCGTGCGGCTCAGTCTTTATCTGAACCTCCAAAGGCAATGGCAATCCACCCAAATCATCCTGCTCTTGCTTAGAGTTAATCAAATCAGGTTGCGTTCTGAAATAGTCGGATATGTTGCCACTTGAGTTTGTTGATGTTGGACGCGAGGCTGATGCCGATGCCGATACCGACATCGAAGTTGCTGTTGTTGACGCCGACAATCCCGCTGTCGCTGGTGGATTGCTCTTAACAGGTGCTGCCGGTGGCGTAGCTGATTTTGTTGCTGCTGTTGTAGGTGCAACATTGCTAATGGCGGTGGCAATGGCAACGGTAGCGGTAGCGCCAGCATCGGTTAATGGTGTAGTCTTTGTTTGACCAGTGCGTTCATATTCCTCCAGATTAAGGGTAGTGGATGGTGGATTATTGAAGTTGTAGGGTGAGTCCTTGTTGCGTTGTCGCTCCTTAAACAGCGTATTGCGAAACCAGTGCTTAACAACCTAAACAACAGAGTGATACAATCAATTTAATTGGCTTAACTTAAAAGCTCTTATCAGTCATACCTTCATTGGAAGATTCGCCTTTTGTGACATTTCCATAATACTCTCTTCGCTGGGCGAGTTGTTGATATCGAAGTGGGCCCGTAGAATCTTTAACTGATCGTCTGTGATGCGGGTTCGAGCGCGTTTCTGGTTGCTACTTAGCTGTTGCTATAAAAAGAATGCAGGACAAATACGTTAATACGTATAATAACGTTAATACGTTTAGTATGCCAAAAAACTAAACTTTAAACTGCTGCAACTTACCTGATTATTGTTGGTCACACTTGACTGTGGAAGTATACTCATATTGGTGGCATCAGCTGCTACGTTTGTAGCTGCTCCACCACCCGAGCAAGATTGCTGCATTTCAGCCAGACAGGTTGCTGTGCCAGTGGAGCTGGAGGAGGCAATGCCATTGTTCTGAACTCCTGCTACTGCAGAACTACCGCCGGCAGCGTTAGCTCCAAAAATCAATGGAGGTGCTAGATTCATGAAATTTAGTGACATCAGATGATGAAATTGCATTAGATTGAGCATGTCCACCGGCTTAATTGGCATTCCCGATGCAGCTGCTGCGGCGCTCAACTGTTGTTGCATTTGCTGCAAGTTCTGTAGACTCTGAAGACCCTGTAAGGATTGTGGATTAATGTTTCCAAATGGACCATGCTGTTGAGCCTTCAGTTGGAGCTGATGCATCTCGCCGGGCGACAGTGCAAGTTGGGCTTCGACCGCCAGACAAACTGCATCCTGTTGACACTGCTGCTGCTGCTGTTGCTGCTGCTGCTGTTGCTGCTGTTGCTGCTTGAGCAGAGCTGCAGTGAGTACGGCAAAGTGCTGCTGCTGCTCTGTTGGAGGCACATCGAGCGCGTTTGGTGATAACAAAGCAGAGATTTGATTTGGTTCCTTTGACTGTGTGTCCAAGAGAAGTGGAGATTGGGAACGCTGGGGGGATAGCTTGACCGTATCGTTTGCCTTGGCAACTGAAAATAGTTGTTGACAATTATTATATTATTATATAGGTAGATTTTATAAATAAATAAATGAATTAGCAAGTTAAAATTAACTCTAATACTCGAACTACATCCATTTCATAGCCTATTTTCAAATTTTAAATGGCAACAACCCTGTTCTTAGACAATACGGACGAAACTTTAAGCTGTACGGGTCTAATGGTTTATTGTCACTGTTAAAGTTATTATTAAAGGATCAAAACTGGCACCTATTTTCATTTTCTGGTACTGCTTTCTACCAAATTGTATTTTTATACTCTTTTTTTAATTTTTTTTGAAAAACAAAGAAAAAAGAGTATATTGGGTTTGTGAAATGTCCGTCTGTCCGTCCGTCTGTATGAACGCAGTTTTTTTTCCACCGTTTTGAAGCTAGAGCAACCAAACTTGGTATACATGTTGGTATATACCATAGGCAGACAAAGTATCAAGATCTGTCAAGTGTCAAGATTTTTGTTTTGATTTTATTATTTTAGAAAACTATTTAGAATTAAATTATGAAAATATTGAAGAAGTGCCCATAAAAAGAATTCTGTCTAGTCGAGTGTGCCCGACTGCGAGACTCCCTGCTCCCAACTTGCATTTCAAGTGCATGTCAAACTGTTGTATCTGCCTGCTGAGACTGGGGAAATAAGTTCTTCCATAACTTTGGTGCTATTTATCCGATCGTGTTGAAATTTACACATCTGAAAGACATTGACATGTGTACCAAAAATTAAAGCTTTATCTTTAAAATTGTGGCTGTGGGCGTCTTTTGCGATTTGCGTGGGTGCGTGGGGGTGCATCCGAAATTTGAAATAAACTTGATCTGCGTATGGTATACAGGAACCTGCATGCCAAGTTTGGTGTCTCTAGCTCTTATAGTCTCTGTGATCTGTGTGTTCTTACGGACAGATAGACGGACATGGCTAGTTCGTCTCGGCTGTTGATCCTGATCAAGAATATATATAGTTTATATAGTCGGAAATGCCTCCTTCTCTCTGTTACACACATTTGCAGTACTTTATAACTCTCTTTTTCCCATTTTTAATGGGAACAGGGAGTAAAAACAAATTGAACCAAAAATATTTAATATTATTTCAAAAAATAAAGTTTAATATATTTAGAGTAGTTAAATCTTATCCTGGTACCGCTTTTTACAAAATTGTACTATTTATACCCTTGCTGGTATTATAATTTTGTCACGAAATGTGTAACGCATTGAAGGAGTCTCAGAAAAAAAAAGAATTGTATATTCGTGATCAGCATCAACATCCGAGTCATGTCCGTCGTGTCCGTCTGTCCGTCTGTTTATATGCGTTTTACAAAACTTTGTTCTAGAGCTATCTTGATGAAACTTGGCACAGATGCTTATTCTTATTGCAGGTTGCACCCATAGTTGAATTGGTCAGATCGGACCACTATAACATATTTCTGCAAGGGTATACATCATCGGCACGCCGAAGTTAACATTTCCTTCTTGTTGTTTACTGCATTTACAATGTTTTGCTTTGATTTTTATACTCTGTTTTCCAAAATGGAAAAAAAGAGTATATTGGGTTTATGAAATGTCCGTCTGTCCGTCCGTCTGTCCGTATGAACGCAGTTTTTTCCACAGTTTTGAAGCTAGAGCAACCAAACTTGGTATACATGTTGGTATATACCATAGGCAGACAAAGTGTCAAGATATTCCCCCCACCCCCACCCCTTCCCCCACAAACCGCAAAAATCTATATCTTCTGCAGTTTTGCAGCTAGAGTCACCAAATTTGTCATGAAGACTACTGATGACATTATCGACCGATCTGTAAAAAAAAAAGCCACGCCCACTACCGCCCCTGCAAATGAGAAAAATCTGTATCTCCTACACCCTTATAGCTAGAAACCCCAAATTTTGCAGTATGAATACTTTTGATCTCATCGATAGTTTGGAGAAAACAATTTTGACACGCCCACCACCGCCCCAGTAAACAGAAAACAGAGTATATCACAGTCGGGTGAGCCTGACTGCAACGTTCTTACTTGTTTATATTCGAAATTTATTTAGAATTAAAAATTTTGAAAAATATTGAGAAAAACAACAAAAGTCTTATATTTTTAGATCAAATATATTTCCCTATGTTTCACAAGTGTATATATTTACAGTAGTTAAATATTGATAACCATTTCTAATTTGAGAGCAATGTTGCTAGCCAAAGCAAAGAAAATTCGAAAAAAAAACATTCCGATCAATATAGATTTTGTTACATAACTTATAGTGCTGGAATTGCGGCGTGCCTTGTAGTACCTAAAGCATTAGTGTTTGATTGTTAATTGACTTACCTGGTTCACTGGAGCGGACCTTGGAGAAGTCAAATGCATTGGGCTCATTGGAAGCTGGTAGCTTCTCAATTTCATTGGAGCTGGAACTAGGCGATAGGTCTCGAGGACTGGCGCTCTCAGCAGTGGCAAATTCAAGTGCGTGAGTCTGTTCCATGTGTTTTTGGAGAGCCTGAGTGCTGCGAAAGTTGCGCTGACAAAGCGAACATTTGGTGGCGTCTCGCATGCTGTGGTATTGCATGTGTGTGGTAAGCTTCTCCTGTGTCTTAAACGCCAGTGAGCACTGCTTGCAACGGTATTTATATACGTGCCTTTCTGAGATCACTAGGCTCATGTGTGAGTCCTTGAAATGTGCAATCATTGTCGGCAAAGTGGTAAAGCTCAAATAGCAGGGCCGGCTGGCATGGCTAATGGAGAGACAAAGGTATTCGTTGTTTTGGACAGGATAGTGCTGCGTCTGCTGAGCATGTTGAAGCAATTGCTCCTCGTGCTTGAAGCCAGCCTCACATTGGTGGCACGAAATGCCCTGCATGCCGCCGGATTGATGGCAGGCGATTGTTGGAATTGGAATTGTGGCTACGGATATAGTATAATCCTCGGCAGTACTGGCATTGCCACATTTACCGCTATCCTCTAGATTCATAGCAGAGGATGCAGCTGATGTTGATGTTGATACTGGCACTGATGGTGATACTCTTGATACTGTTGATACTGTTGCCGGTATGTTCATGTCAGTTGTTGATTTTGTTGTTGAGGAACGCCAGGCTTTTTGATCCACCAGCTGCAGTAGCCTAGCGAGGCCGTCTCGTGTGACGGAATGCACGATCATCAGATGGGCTTCAAGTGACGATTTCTCACAATATCCGCTCTCTAGGCATAGAGGACACGAGACACCTGATGATTGTGCTAGAGATTCGTTCTTGGGCGCAATCATGTCCTTCATTTGATTTCTCTCGGCAATTGCATTGTTGTACTGTAGATCAGCTGTTCTATTCAAAATGGGATCATCGTTCTCCCCCAGCCGCTCACGCTTAATATTACGCTTTATATCATCGCCGTCACCGTAACCATCACCATCACCATCACCGTCAACGTCACCGTCACCGTCACGTTCTTTAATCCCGTCTGCCTCTGTTTCTGTGTCAGCTGTGGACGTGGCATTACAGCGCTGCACGGCCGCAAGAGCGGCGGCAGCGACAGCTGTTTGGAAAGCTTGCAGCGCTGCCGCATTAGTAGGAATGCTTATAAAGTCATCGCTCTCCGCATTTGGATGCATTGCTTCAATATGCGATTTAATGTCCTTTTTCGATTGCACAAAATATTCGCAGAGATTGCATTTGAAAACCGTTGTGGAAGCGCTTAGATTCAGTTCGCCAACCGTTGCTAACGGCGACAGAGCACGCACCTGTGCCTTGCCACATGACGTCGAGCAGCTGGAAACGGATGCAGGCGAAAATATGTTGCTGTCTGCTGAAGATACCACACCCACACCAGCACCAGCAACCGTACCCGCACCCACCACACCGTATCCGGCTTCCGTTGTTCCTGCTCCAACGCAAGCATTCGTTGCTAGGTTAAGACCACCATCAAGCATTGGATCTAAAATTATAAATTATAAACATACATATAATATTTTTTTTTGCATTTTAAAACACTTACTAATAATAAAACTACTAGCTAGTTAGATTACTGATTAATAATGTACAATATCTAATTCTGAAAGCATAATTTTTATAGAAAAGGTTATCAAACAAAAACCTGTTTTTCAACCGATCGTTCGTAACAAAAGTTTTTAATATTTGCTAATTGTCACCACTGATGCCAATTCGTATATTTTATAGCTAGTTTTGGTTATTTTATAGGTAGTTTTGGCTACATTATAGTTAGTTTCGGCTATTTTATAGCTATTCTAGGCTATTTTTTAACATCGATTGCCAGGAAAATTGTAAAAATGCTATAAGCCATAAATCTAGCGATTTCAAATTTATATTTAGCTTTGTTTTGCTATGTTTTGCTATTCATGCTTGTCTATGCATAACTTACAGTTCAATGTACATTTAATGATTACTTATGCACACATTACAACTATTTTATGCCTAAATCAATCCTATATTTTAAATTCATGACTAGTTATTCTAGGTTTAATTTCACATATAATTTGTGCATAAACCATGCTTTAAATGCATGAACTAAGCATACTGTTCTCTCATTGTATATTTGCAACAATCAAACTCAATTATTTAAGTTCATTCATTGAATGTTTATTACTTGTTATGTATAGTGTACATAAACACACACTGCAAATGGACATGAGTGTTGAGGTAAAGGTCGAACAAGAAAGAAAAGCTATGATTTGGAATTGGAATTGGGTTGGAAGAGGTTTCCGTGACACCCCTGTATGTAATTTAATAGTGAAGATAAAACTGGCAAAATTAATTATTTTCTTTAAACAAAATAATGCATGTATATATATTACATATACATATATATTATGTATATATATTACATTCATAAAATATCTTGGGGACTTTATGTCAATCTTATAGATTTTTTATTGGGTAAATCGGGATAAATACAACAAATTTAAGCAGAATTAATGCAAAAAGTTCATGAAGTAACTTCATCGTGTAAATGCAGTCATAGTTTACAGTGTACAAAGTAATTTTCAAAAAATACGCTGACAAAAGTTAGTCCTGACCTGTTTGTATATTGAAGCATGCACACACACACACACACACACGAACACACACATACACTGAATGGTGCTTTTTACATACAGATTAATAATCCTGTGGGACCCCTTTGGCTAATCAATGCCTTTGATAATAGAATCGACCACAACAAAAGCAGACAGAGACGCAGACTAGCCATGAGCAGCAGAGCCCAGAAAGCAGAGTCTGTGCTTTGGTTTGGTTCGGTTTGGAACGCGGGGCTCAGTCTAAGTTTCAATCTCAGTCTCGGTATCAGTTTTGGTCCCTGGCTCAGCCTCTGCTACAGCCTCAGCCTCAGAATTGGAATCAGCTTCGGTGTTGGTCTCAGCTGCGTACAGTTAATTGCAAGCAAGGGTGCAGCAGCGGCAGCAGCAGCAGCGTTGAAGACGACCAAATGCGAATATATTTCAAATTCCATTACCAATTTCAAAGCAATTTCCATACAGCTTGATTGCATCGAATTAAAAAGGCCGACATAAAATGAAAATCAAGACCATGGCCTCGGTCATGGCATTCTGTGGCTCTTGTGACCGAGAGTGTGTGTGTTTGTGTGTGAGGGGGAGAATTGAGCTAAGCCAAAGAGAGGAAAAGAGCGAGAGAGAGGGAGAGAGTCGAAATGAAACTACCCAAACTGATGTGTTGTTGTGGTTCTTGTTGCTGCAATAATCATGCGCAGCTGTTACCATTGAGAAGCGGTCACTAGGCACCAGCAACAGCACCAGCGACAGCACCAGCAACAGCACCAGCAACAGCACCAGCAACAGCACCAACAACATCAGCAACAACAACAACAGCACCACCACTACCATCATCATCAGAAAAAACGGGCCGTGCCACCGCCGCCAACACCAAACCAGACCAATAAAGGTAAAAGAAACAAAAAAATATAACCAAAGAATTGCAGTATCAAAACCAACACCAACAGAAAACAGCAACACAACAGCAACAATAAGGCAAAGAAGCAAAAAACGGGACGCGGGGCAAGGAACGTGGGACGAGATGACAAGCAAGGCACAGGCTCACTTATGACTTAAGATGGGTATCATTATGTAGCGCTTTTTGTTGTTGGTATTGCAGCAGCAGCGTCGACTGCAACAGTTGGAGCCAAGCGACAAACAAAACAAGTAAGAACGTTGCAGTCGGATGCACCCGACAGCGATATACTCTTTTTTTGGCCTCTTTGCAGAGTCAGGATTGGGCGTGGTAATTGTATTTTTGCTCAAATCTTTCAAGTTTTGCTATCAATTTAAGTTTGGTTGGGCCCGTTCTACAGGCTTGGGAGTAACAAGCATTGCTCGATTGCAAGGGCGGGGGTGGGCGTGGCAAAATTATTTTTATACAATCTATTTAACAGGACAATAGAATTCAACCTGCAAAATTTGGTGATTCTAGCTAAAGGGGTGGGGGAGATACAGACTTTGCTTATTTGTGGGGGCGGGAGTGGGCGTGGCCAAATTTTTTTGTCAGATCAATCAAGGATGTGATAAGTAGCCCTTGTGCTAAATTTGGTTACTCTAGCTATAAAACTATGGAAGATATAGGTTTTTGCGGTTTAAGGGGGAAGGGGTGGGGGGAGATCTTGACACTTTGTCTGCCTATGGTATATACCAACATGTATACCAAGTCTGGTTGGACGGACGGACAGACGGACATTTCACAAACCCAAAATACTATTTTTTCTTCTTTTTTTTTTAAAAATTAAAAAAAGAGTATAAAAACATTGAATGAGCTTTTAGGAAACCATGCAACCTACTCGCAAGATTGTTCCAAAAATCGTATAGCAGAGTGCAAAGTGAAAATCAGTGAAAATGAATATAGTTTCGAATCCTAACACATTATCTGCTCAACATGTCTGCCAATATTTATTGCAAACGCCCTGAATGCTCTTCTTACTCCCTGTTCCCATTAAAAATGGGAAAAAGGGAGCTATAAAGTACTGCAAATGTGTGTAACAGGCAGAAGGAGGCATTTCCGACTATATAAAGTATATTTATTCTTGATCAGCATCAACAGCCGAGACGAATTAGCCATGTCCGTCTGTCCGTCCGTTCGTCTGTATGAACGCGTCGATCTCAGAGAGAATAAGAGCTAGATCATTAAGATCGGATAAATAACAGCAAAGATATGAAAGAATCTATTACCCCTGCCTCCGCAGGCAGAAACAACAGTTTGACAGGCACTGGACTTGTGTTGCCACTGAACTGCTTGAAATGCAAGTTGGGAGCAGGGAGTCTCGTAGTCGGGCACACTCGACTAGAGCATTCTTACTTGTTCTGTACTTGAAAACAGAATAAGTATAGGTTGCCGAAAATTAAGTGTCAAAATTTTAAAATTTACCTTGATCTTATTTGATACTGAGGAGAAATTTCAAATAATAAAAAAAAAAAAGAAAGGTTATCTTCGACCCTTGCTAAAAAGTTGTTCATATGAAAAATTAATTTTCGACTGATGGTTTTAATGACAGATATAAGATAAAGTCGCCTTACTTTGGTAAAATGTGGTCAGAATAAGTAAATTTGATAAGGAATCTATCTTACTACTCTACCAACAAAAAAGTTTTTCGTACAAAAACTACATGTTCAACCGATTGTTGATGTCGATTGACATAGTATGTATGTATGTACTGATTTCAGCAAAAATAGCATCTGTGCAAAGTTTCATCAAGATATTTATAAAACGCAGATACAAGTTTTCATATAAGCAGACAGACAGAGAAACAGACGGACCGACAGACAGACGGACAGACAGAAGGACAGACAGACGGACAGACAGACATGACTAGTTCAATCTGAATTTAATTTTCGATCAATGTTGTAAATAACTGTTATTCTTATCGACTGATGTTGATAAAATCTAACCGATCTACACATAATTTTCAAAAAATGAGTTATTTAAAAAACATTATCGGCTCTACAGAAATTTCAATCAAACTCAACAATTGCAAGTTTTGTACACTTCAAATAACCTTAGTAAATACTACATTATATGCCAAATAAACCAAATCTAACCAACATAGTAGAGTATGCCAAAGTCAGGAGCTTGAGTCTGCAACGGCTTAACTTGTTTTATGTGTAGGTGGAGCGAGGGAAGCCCTACATTCATAATTTAATACCTCTAGCTCTTACAGTCTCTGAGTTCAACATGGTCATTAGTGTGGACAGAGAGACGGACAGAGCAAGATCGCTACATCGAATGTATGAATGTTTGTTAAACAGTATTTTTATCAATATTATGCAAGAGGGTATTATATAAATTTTTACATCGAAAAAATAGTGTTTGTATGCAAAGACAATCAAGAAAAGCCGGCTTCGGGATGGCAAACATTAAATACTCTTGCAGACATGCTTATTATGTTATTTTCAGGACAATCATAATGTTGATCATTTGACAAAACCACAAAAAAATTTGTTAAGTTCATTTTAAAACTTGGCATTGCAGAGTTCGTCTGATAAAAATAATAGTTTTTCCAATATTTAAAAAGTATGTATGTATGTATGTATGTATGTTTATGTTTTCTTTTTCTTTCTTTAAATTTAAGTTTAAAACACTGCATTTGTGCATTGGAGCAGCAAAGTACAGTAATCTGAAAGAATATACATATGTAAATAACATGAAATACACACATTTAGTGACAAAACTATAATACTCACTGCAACAGCAAGAATCAAAATAACAAAATAACAACGAAACAACAAAAACTGATGTTCGAATCACGAGGTAAACGAATTCAAGCAGAAATGCAGAAATGCATACACATCTACATACATACGTAGAATATAGAGAGAGAGTCAGGAAGGAGAAGCGAAGGCGAAAGCGAAGAAGAACGAGAGAAAGACAGAGAGAGCTTCTTATGGGGATCATTGCCAATTTTGCATATAAACTTGGTGCAGAGCGGAGAGAAGAGGCATGTACAATTATCATCGAGCATAAGTACTGTGGCAGCAGACTAGTTAGATACCCTGTAGCCACGGCCGGGGTGGGTGTGTAGAGTGCAATTCCAGATCCAGATTCGTGGCGGGGTTGTGCGCGGCAGCGAGACTGCTGTTGTGCGTTGTTGTGTGGTGTCTCTGGTTAGGCTATAATGCTCTGTGGTTAGGTGCCATCCTACGGTTCGGCCCCGCACGACGCCGCATCTGATATGGGAATCTCACACTGTGGCTTTGTATGTTTGCCTTTTGGAAGCGGCATGGGCATTTTCAGCATCGGCACTGGCGAATGGACTTTAACTGAGACTGAGACAGGGACAGGGACAGGGATAGGGATAGGGATAGAGGCTGTGACTGCGACTGCGGCTGGCGTGGAGCAAAGTGTGCACGTCACTAATTGCAAATTCGATGGATACATATAATCGTTTTTGCATTCTTAAGTAATTTGTAATAATTTCCTGAAGGGTCAGCGTCAGCGTATAAATCTCACAGCGCATAGTATAAATTGCACAAGGGCAACGCGAGGGCACGCAGTGAAGAATTTACGTATGTACGTACACCGCGAATACAGAACGGCAGAGAATGAGTATATATGAGTATGAGAATGAGTATGAGGATGGGGGACCAGAACAAGGACGATGACGATAATAATCGAAGAGCGGGGCAAAAGTAATTGAACTGAAATCAGCGCTTAATGATGAGTTACGAACGAACGAACCGTATTATACAAGACAATATACATATGTGTGTACATATAGGTATGAGTGTATCAAGAGTTTTGTTTTCTATAAATTCGAAAATTTGTTCATATGTATAAAGATTTCAATTTGCTTTGGTGTTATATCTGATTATGGTATTATATGTACTAGGGATGTAAATAATTATAAAATAATCGATTAGCTGATGATGTTTCCATTAATCCTGCAGAAAAAAATCTGGACACTTTGTCTTACTATGGTATATGTTATGCATACCAAGTTTGGTTGCTCTAGCTTCAAAGCTGTAGAAAAAAACTGAGTTCATACAGACGGACGGACAGACGGACATTTCACAAGCCCAATATACACTTTTTTCTTTGTTTTTCAAAAATATTAAAAAAAAGAGTATAAAAATCCATTATATTTAAATTTATAATCGTTATAGCCCCTGTATAATGTAGATTTTAAAGACCGAATAATAAAATAGAAAAATAAATAAAAGAATCTTTTCTATTCGGTGCAATATATTGTGCAAAATTTGCTACAAATCTTGTACAAATTCACGAATTGGCTGCGATATTTTAAAATAGGTGTTGTAAAAATGAACTTAAAGATTTTTCCAATTGCACTTTACAGCCTTTTATTGAAACTGGTGTTTCAAATCGAAAAACTAAGTGCTGCAATATATTGCACAGCCTTATAACAAATATATTTTCATGCAAGGTAATTGCACGCAAGTCTTGCATCGTCTGAAGAGCAACTTACCTTCAATGCTGCCTGGGCGTTGTTCGGTGACCTTAAAAACATCGTTGAGTCCAAGCATTTCGAGGTTATCGCTTCGGCGTTGCAAACAAATAAATTGCTCAACCTGCATGTGCCTTAATCCTTTGACATGTTGCACCATTTCGTGCAGATTTTTGGCAACAAAGTTGCATAGCTGGCAACAAAGGGCTTTTTGCGAAAATTGTGATTGTTGATGATGCTCCTGATCGTCCTGATCTTCTCCTCCCTCCGAGGAATGGTGTACTGAACCATAGCTTTTACGCATTCGACTCTGCTGTATTACAATTAGCAAATGTTGAAAGATCATGCGCATCGTGTCATGCCGCATCTGCTGTGTATGCAGCGATAGCTTCTGTATTGAGTTTGTGTGAAAGTCACAGCAGTTGCATCTCAGCTGCACCACATTGGTGGCAAGTTGAGGCTGATACTGCAGCTTGTACTCGTTGCGGGCACCGCCCTCGCGGATGTGATTGATAAAGTTGAGCTTCTGCAAATGCTTGTCGGTTTTGCTGTGCAGCTGGAAGTTGGCTTTGAGATTCGTTTTATAGTTACATAAACGGCATATGTAGTTGTTGTTGTGTATGACCATAATATCGGAAGCAGCGTTCGACGATTGCCTCGAGCGATCCAGCAGTAAATGCTGATTGAGCTCGTCAATATTATTTGTGGTGAAGCAGTCGCAGATTAGGCAGCTGTACAAAGCTGTTGGCCACAATTCGGGCAAGCTGGCAGGATGTGAATCCAAAGACTCAGCACCAGCACCAACTGCAGACTCCAAGCCCATTGCCATACCCATTCCCATACCCACTGGCATTCCCATGCCCATGCTGCTCATGCCCTGTGAGAGCTTCAGAGGCTTTGGTGAAAATGAAAAGGACGACTGCAATTGGTGGTCAGGTGTGCTTACTGGCGAGGGCGATGTTGGTGACAGTTTACTATTAGACGTCAATTGTTGATGCTGATGTTGCTGTTGCTGCTGTTGCTGCTGCTGTTGTTGCTGCTGGCTGGCAGCTGCTTGGGCTGCAGCTGCGTTTTGTTGTAATAGCTGAATCATCAGTGCCTGGTTATAGGCCAGATCAGCTAGGGCCACTTCTGGAACTGGTAAGAAACTATTGGCATTGGCGCCAGCGCCTGCTCCTACTCCAACTCCGGCGCCACCTTGTTGCTGATGCAAAAAGTTAAATGCCTGTATATGCTTGATATTATTCTGCAGCACGGCCATGTTGTGGGTATGCTTCTCACTTGTCATGTGAATCCGCAAATTGCGGGCTACAGACGTTTCGTAGCTGCAAATGTCGCAGCGGAATGAGGGCTTGGGTTTGATGGACGCCGATGCTGACGAAGAAGAGGAGACTGCCCCAGATCCGGTCGAGTTGCTTACGCTTATCCCAGCACCAACACCAACACCAACACTGGTGCTGGATGAGCCCAAGGGCGTTTGCTGCTGCTGCTGCTGATGCACTGCCCCCACATTGACTGCAGCTCCTTGCGGCGACGGACTCGGCAGCAGCAACTTGGCGCTTGCTGCTGCCGCCGCGGCAGCTACCATGTTCTGCGAGCTGTTTAACTCCTGCATGTTGTTTAAGTGCTTGTCCGACTGCATGTGTATGGAGAGATTACCCTTTGTGGTTGTCGAATAATTGCATATCTCGCAGCGGTATGGCTTGTAACCGCACGAGTAGGACTCTCCGCGTGCCAGTCGTGGGTGCTGTTGGCCTACGACGACGGAAAATATACAAAGTGGACAAAAGAGAATATTAGTAGTAGTACTAAGTATTGCAGCGTTCATTGAATAGGTAAGCCAATTTCAACATTATTCACCAAATATTTATCACCATGTAACAAGTCACGTCTGTGCCCTACTAATAAACACCCTGTATCTAGCAAGCAGTGCACTGCTTGAAATCTATGCAATTTAGCGGTACCGCATTTCACTTTTCTTCGTTTGGATATGGAATTTCTTGAATTGTTTCAGATTAAATTAAAACATTATTAGACTCTTCAAACCTGTATTAATAACTATGCTATTCATAACCCTTTTCGTATCTTATGTTCTGATGAGAACAATCTTTGCCATACTATAAGTAATGCTCCATCTATATTCACTCCTTTCTCACCTATCTAATTTGTAGGTTTATTTCTCCCTGTTCCCATTAAAAAGGGAGTTATTAAGTACTGCAAAAGTATGTAACAGGCAGAAGGAGGCATTTCCGAATATAAAAACTATATATATTCTTGATCAGTATCAACACCCGAGTCGATATCGCCATGTCCCATTTTCCCATTTTTAATGGAAACAGGGAGTAAAAAGTATAAAGAGAAGCAAAGTTATTCCTTCTACAATCGGAAAAAATTTGATGCCAAATCATAGAAAAAGTTAATGATTTTGTTTCTTTTTTTGACTATATATACTACTTCTATAGGTATACTTTTCTCTCTGAGTTAAATTGAACTTCATAAAATTCTATTCTATAAAAAAGATTCTAGAAAAACTATTACACGAAAACTGTGTGATTGTACGAAAACTTTTTTTGCTATACTTATGATTTGATCAATTGTGTTAGCTTATTTAAGTTTTAAAACATATGTAAATATATGCATTTTAAAAATACGATTAGAACTTATTACTAGTTAATAACTCTTATTGAATTTTATTGTTTGAAGATGAGTTTGAAGCTTACCTGCCAAGCAATATCCACAGGCGCTCTCCCCATCCGGATGTTTCTCACGCATATGGATTTCTAATGTCTCCTGGTATTTGTAATGCCAATTGCACTGGGGACATTTAAGTGTCTTGCATGAGTTACGTGTGGACATTTGAACGCCACTGTTGAGACGAGCCGAGTTAAGCAGCATTTCGCAACTGAAACAATATTAATACAAAAAAAATATAAAAAACTTAGATTAAGATATATGCAATAAATACAGCGACAAAATAACACTTATACGACATAAGTGCGACATGTTAATAAAGACCCCAGATTCTCAATTAACTTGTCCTCAGTTCATGCGTACAATCCAATACTTAATAGTTAATTTTTAAATAAAACCTATACTCGTACTCTAAAGACTATTCTATTATATTCTACATACAGATAATGAGAGCGATACATTAATTTGAAGTCGCATTCGCATTTATAGGGGCTTCAATCACAGCATCGGAAATACTATTATTCCATCTATCTGAAGCAACACAAACAAACAAACACCTCCCATTATCCAACTAATAAATATTTTGCTTCTCTGTATGTGCTTGCGTGTATATACTTATCATAATTATTTAATTTGAATTCAAGCCACGACTTTATTAAAGTGAACGAGACGAGAGTGCACCCAATAGTAGCACACAATAGCGGTACCGGCACCCCACAAAACAAAGTGTTGATGAAATTTTATGATCTCTCTTAGTCCCCAGTCCGCAGTCCTCAGTAAATTGCGACAATTGAAGCGGAGGCAGAGAATCCGTATATGGCATTTATTAAGTGAAATCAG
>OX453092.1:507361-561457 GCA_949708635.1 Hirtodrosophila cameraria
AAAAACAAGTAAGAACGTTGCAGTCGGATGTACCCGACTGCGATACACTCTTTTTTACGCCTCTTTGCAGAGTCAGAAGTGGGCGTGGCAATTGTATTTTTGCTCAAATCTTTCAAGTTTTGCCATTAATTTAAGTTTGGTTGGGCCAGTTCTACAGGTTTGGAAGAAACAAACTTTGCTCGATTGCAAGGGCGGGCGTGGGCGTGCCAAAATTATTTTTAACCAACCTATTTAATAGGGCAATAGAATTCAACCTTCAAAATTGTGGGATATATAGGTTTTTGCGACTATATTTTTTTTTTTTGCTAAAAAATTTAAAAGGAGTATAATTAAATTTTTATGCTTAATTCTAAAAGAATTAATTCAATTTCAATTCAATTTTTGCGTCTAACAGCTTTTACATTCGACAACATTTTGCGGAATTGATATTCTCTCTTAGGGGTTAAAGACTTCTTTATTGCTATTGATTTAGTGAATTAAATGACATTCAATTCTTGAATAAATGAAAGTGTATTCAAACCGCAAAATCGTAGCAAAAGGTGAAAATGAGAACATTGCACTTACCGAGCGCAGTCGACGCCTTGAGGACGGCCGTTAATGTGATCGGAGCAGGCGCCAATTGTAAAGCTCGATGCAGTTGGGTTACCAACACTGGCAACCGATGAGGCGCTGGGCGAGATCGGCATGGACGTTGACAATCCGCCACTGCTGGCATTTGGGGAGCGCTGTGGCAGCGGCAGCGGCAGAGGCAGAGGCAGAGGCTGTTGGGGCTGTGGAGTAGCCGGCGATTTGATGCGATGTGGAATCTCGATCAACTCGCACGTTTTGCAGTCGACACCTTTGTAGTCTGGATGTTCCAAGCAGTTGGTTGGAAACAAAAGATGCTGTTGCTGCTGCTGCTGTTGTTGTTGTTGCTGTTGTAGTTGCTGCTGAAGAAACTCCGTCAGTAGTTTGACACCCCTTGCATTCTGTTCGCTGGCCAGCGCTGCAAGGGATGCGTGAAAGGAACTAAGTTGTGCCTGCGCTTGGGCCTGTATCGGTGGGAAGATGCTCTGTCCAGTGCCGGCCACTTGTTGT
Organism: Hirtodrosophila cameraria; assembly: GCA_949708635.1. Classification (NCBI taxonomy): domain Eukaryota; kingdom Metazoa; phylum Arthropoda; class Insecta; order Diptera; family Drosophilidae; genus Hirtodrosophila; species Hirtodrosophila cameraria. The sequence continues at coordinate 508,439 of OX453092.1, forward strand.
TGTTGAAGTTGCGACAGCAGGTGCTGTTGCAAAATATCAGCAGCTGTTGTAGCTGCATCCGAGTCAGTTGAATGCTGGATTGGCGGTGGAGTATCAGAGCCAGATGTTGAAACAATTGGACTACCTATCGCTGTAGCTGTAGCTGTAAAAGTTCCCGATTCTGACTCTGACTTTGACTTATCGTTACTTATATTATCAGTACTAGGTGCCTTAAGAGCCGCTGGAGGAGTAGAGCCATCCCGAAGAGAGCCTGGGGTGACTGCCTCGGATGCGTCCGCTGGTTCTGGTGCTGTTTGCGGTAGCGATTCGGTTGGCGTTGATGCTGTTGCTGTTGCGGATGAGATGCATGATATTGATGCGGATGCGGATGTTTTTAAAGGGTTATTATTAGTCTTTGTTGTTGCTGAATTTAAGGAACCAAATTTCACAGCTGATTTTACTGCTACTTTATGTGACAATGATGTTGATGCTGATGTTGATGTTGATGATGTGACATAGGCACTAGGTGCCGTCATCTCCTCACCATCTTCATCACCATCAACAACTCTATCGGCATTGCCATCGTCATGCCGCTCTTTGGGGCTCTGGTGATTATCGATACTATCGACGGCCGTCTCCTGGCTGCTATCGATAGCTGCTGTCAACTCGATTGGCTGACCGCCCGATCCACCGCCAATAGCATTAACATCCAGTGGTTGCAGAAACGATATCTGCGGCTTCTCATCCATGTTACGCTGAATGATGGCACTTGAATATTCGCGATTCAGCAGCTGCTGCTCAAGCTCCTGCAGATTGAGTCTGTGCTCAGTGTTCGCATGCAAGCTAAAGGAGTTGACGTTGCCAAAGGACAGTTTGCATATGAAGCACATCAATATCGGCTTGTGGTTATGTGTCTGAAAGGCGTTGTGTCTGCTTGGGTCCTGGCAATGTGTGCTTGCATCTTGGGCAGACACCACACGAAACGAATGGATCTTTGGGCTCAGCTGGCAACCTGTTCCTCCTCCTGCTCCTGCTCCTCCTCCTCCTCCTGGATTTGAAATGCAATCCGAGCTGTTGCAGTCCGCTTCAGATTCAACTTGCGCTCGTCCCTTATCCTCGAAAGAGTTTTGAAATTTCTTAGCAGCTACTGCTGCCGCTGCTACGTAGCTTGTTGTTGTTGCTGTTGTTGCTGTTGTTGTTCGTGCAGCCAATGATGTATGTGTGGGTGTGGCCGTGGGTGTTGCTGTGGGTGTTGCTGTGGGTGTGGAGATTGTCGCATTGCCTGCATCGATAATAAACGCACTGCCGTCAAGATTGTAAACTATTTTGCCATTGAAAGTTTCAACATCAGAGTTGGACATTGGAGAGCCGTCGTTAGCATTATTGGAGGAGTGCTGCAGAACAAAAGACAAAACGAAATAAACATTAGATTAATGCAAAACTCAACTTATCAAACTCAACTCAACTCTTTTATACATTCGAAACTAACATTCGCAATTCTCATGAACATTAAATATATCCATATTCAAGTGACATGTTCTTGTCAACATGTCATTATTCAAAAGTAATTTTGTTTATATCAATTTGACTCTACAAATATTTTGGAAATAAAACAAATGAAATGCATTTGATTCAGGGATCGTAACAATTATAATTTTAAATAAAACAAGTAAGAACGTTGCAGTCAGATGCACCCGACTCCGATATACTCTTTTTTAGCCTCTTTACGGAGTCAGAATTGGGCGTGGCAATTGTATTTTTGCTCAAATCTTCCAGTTTAGCCATCAATTTTAATTTGTTTGGGCCCGTTCTACAGGTTTGGGAGAAACAAACTTTGCTCGATTGCAGGGGCTGGGGTGGGCGTGGCCAAATTATTTCTAGCCAATACATTTAATAGGGCAACAGAATTCGACCTGCAAAATTTTTCAATAGATTGGATAAATAACTCTTATTTGCAGTCCCTGCTTTGACTATGTTTGTTCCTTTCAAAATATTACATTGATATTATTATAAAAAACAAGTAAGAACGTTGCAGTCGAGCTCACCCGACTGCGATATACTCTGTTTTCTGTACGTACAAATTTTTTTCTCCAATCTGTTGAAGAGTTCAAATGGAGTCATACTGCAAAATTTGGGGTTTCTAGCTATAAGGGTGTAGGAGATACAGGTTTAGCTCATTTGCGGGGGTGGTAGTGGGCGTGGCATATTTTTTTTTGGCAGGTCGGTCAAGGGTGTGGTCACTAGTCTTTATGTCAAATTTGGTTACTCTAGCTGTAAAACTGTGGAAGATATAGGTTTTTGCGGTTTGTGGGGGAAGGGGTGGGGGTGGGGGGGAGATCTTGACACTTTGTCTGCCTATGGTATATACCAACATGTATACCAAGTTTGGATGCTCTAGCTTCAAAATTGTGGAAAAAACCTGCGTTCATACAGACAGACGGACAGACGGACATTTCACAAACCCAATATACTCTTTTTTTCCATTTTGGAAAACAGAGTTTAAAAATTGGAATGCAATAAACTTTTAAATTTATATCACTTTAATCATATTTATAAATACACTCATCAGATTATTGTAAGCCTGAACCATGGGTTGACAAATTTGCTTTTTACTGAAACAATTTTTTCAGCTATTCTACAAGGGTATAAGATAACTTTTCTGTCTTGTTTTTATTCTCTGCGTAACCTTACAGGGGGCAATGTAGATAAGCTTAGAGGCCACAAACTTTCGCTTGAACCAATACATACTAACATGTGTAGACTGTACATATGTATGTACATACATACTAGTTGTACATATTGGTATGCATGTATGTATGTATATATGTAAATCTTTATATTCACAGGCTAATTACAGGCATCAGATCGTTTTAATGTCGTTGAGCAACAACAACAACAACAACAACAACAATAACAACAACAACAACAGCGCGGACAACAAAGGTAAGAACGATAACAATGTAAAATGGGTAATTATTTGACAATCATCTGAAATGAGTTTTCAAAGTGCTTTTTAGCTTTTTAATGACAACTCTGATCTGATGACAACTTAAATATTGTGTGCGTGTGTGTCTGTTGTTGTTGTTGTTTTTATTGTTATTGTAGCGTTACCTGGCTTCTGTGTGTGTGTGTGTGTGCAAGTGCACTCAGTGTAACTGTAATTTGCATTCAACAAAATTTACATACATACATATTTACACACGTTACACAAGTATGTAAATACATTAATACGTATCTACCATATGTTGATGTAGATCTACAACATTTCGTACAAAAAGTTCTTTAGATCGTCCCATCAAACTGCGAGAGTTTGAGTTTAGCAGTTCTATCTAAACTTAAATTAAATTTATTTTCGAAAAACAAGAAAGTTACATACATATCTTCGGCGTGCCGTAAAGGTTTGCATGAGAAAACTTAATATTCAACAGATTGTTCCTATGGCAGCTATAAGATATAGTGGTCCGATTCTGATCAAATTTTGTCAACATGTGTAGAACGTTCTTTAGATGTAGTGAATTTGGTCGAGTTATTTTGAAAAACACAAAAGTTTTTACATATAAACATATTTTCAGCCGATCGTACCTACGATAGCTATATGTCATAGTGGTGCGATCTGGCCAACTCAACTATGGATACTACCTGCAACAAAAAGAAGCATCTGTGCCAAGTTTCATCAAGACAGCTCTAGAATCAGACGAATTTATGTACTTACTAGCATTTCCCGGCGGGCGGTGCTACGCCCCGCATAAGTTCACCCCTACAACCTTAACCAATAGTTTTCTACCCAACAGGGTACATTTTCCGGAAAATGGGTATGCAGTTTTTAATGAATTTTCATATAGATCTTTAATAATGAGTTTGAAGCAAATCGCATAAAAACTCAACTTTCGCCCTATTTACCACCCACTTTCCACCCTGGAATGTGAATTTTCCCGAAAATTGGTATACAGTTTTAAATGAATTTTCATATAGATCTTTGAAAATGAGTTTGAAGCAAATCGCATAAAAACTCAACTTTCGCACTATTTCGGATCGGATGATAAGCAAAAAAGTTGCATAGAACGGTTTTCCGCGAATTTTCCAGATTTCGCAACCGAATTTTCCAAGATCCGGGATTAATGCTCACTTTCGGCTTATGCCTAAGCTACTTTGAACATTTCAGTCATCTAGCTCTTATGGCTTGGGCCCTGCGTTGATTGCCAATCGCCAGTGAGGACAAACTCTTTTATACATATGGATAACCCATTTTTTCTGAGACGTCTCTTTCAATGTGTTACACATTTCGTGACACAATTTTAATACCTTCTGTAAGGGTATAAAAACGAGAGTCAGTCGAGTAAAAATACAAAACAAAGGCGGAGTCAACTATGTACGTACCATATATAACCGATCTTTCACTCACCAAGTATTTAACGACTGCGTCAATTTCATAAATTGAACTACAATGTATGCATGTATGTATGTAAATTGAAAAACATACAAGTACTTACATGTATGTATGTATGTATGTATGTATGAATGAATGGAATTAAATTGTGGATTGAAATGACGTTACTCAATCAAGTTTGGCAGAAATTCACCATGCAAAGAGTTTTACTGTTCTGATTCTTAAATATATGTAAAGTATGTTTGTATGTATGCAGGTTATAGATGGTTAAGCATGAAACCATTCTCTATAGGCAAGGGAATAATTGGTTTCAAATGACTTGTGTAAGTATTTAATAACTGTTAGCAGACGAGTCATGGGCCCGTGAAATGTCGCATGGAATCTGCATGTATTGAGCAAAGCACAACTCCTGATGATATACTTTATAGAGTTTCAGCTGTCCCACCAGAGGGTAACATGCTTTTGCACGACTTTGCTACACAGAAAACAAGAAAAAATGCTTTAGTCTTAGTATGTCCGACTACGTTTCACCCTGCACGCAACTCGAAAATCCCCAACAACATAAAAATATGTATACAGAAACGGATCAAGCAGTTCACTAATTGTACTTCAGGTAGTACAAGCAAGCAGTGCACTTAACGTGCCTGCAAAACGGTTGGATATATAATTTTCAATAAATTTGGCGTTTATTATCTGATTGGAATATAATATATTATACACGAAGTTGGTCAACATTCTTATTAGAATGATGTGTGTCAAAAATCAAGCCTGTGTATTTATAACTGTGATGTTGTGTTGTGTTGTGTTGATCACGAATATATATACTGTGCACGGTCGGGGTCTGATGTGCCTCCTTAAAGTGTGTACAGGCTGCAAAAAGTCAAACCTTTAATTGAAATCATTAAATTATTTATTTAAAAATATATTATTATACTCTGTTTTCCAAAATGGAAATAAAGAGTATATTGGGTTTGTGAAATGTCCGTCTGTCCGTCCGTCTGTCCGTATGAACGCAGTTTTTTTCCACAGTTTTGAAGCTAGAGCAACCAAACTTGGTATACATGTTGGTATATACCATAGGCAGACAAAGTGTCAAGATTTCCCCCCCACCCCCACCCCTTCCCCACCAAACCGCAAAAATCTATATCTTCTGCAGTTTTGCAGCTAGAGTCACAAAATTTGGCATGAAGACTACTGATGACATCCTCGACCGATCTGTAAAAAAAATGCCACGCCCACTACCGCCCCTGCAAATGAGCAAAATCTGTATCTCCTACACCCTTATAGCTAGAAACCCCATCTTGACACTTTGTCTGCCTATGGTATATACCAACATGTATACCAAGTTTGGGTGCTCTAGCTTCAAAGCTGTGGAAAAAACTGCGTTCATACAGACGGACAGACAGACAGACGGACGGACAGACGGACGGACATTTCACAAGCCCAACATACTCATTTTTCTTCTTTTTTTTTCAAAAAAATTAAAAAAAGAGTATAAAAATTATAATCGTTACGCTCCCTGAATAAGATCAAATTGATATTAACAAGCTAATTATCAACAGTTATTAATTAATATTTTGATTCATCAGCTACAAATTTAGTAGCATATCATATAAAATGTTTCCTTAGTACAGATTTGCTTACTTTTAAGAGTTGTAGATGCCTACTTCTGAATGATAGACACTTTATTATACCCTATTTGCAATATTTTGTAATTTTTTATTGAGTTTAGCCTTATAGTATGCATGTATACCTACTTAATATCAGAATTGCGAGTTATGCAAAATTGCAGATTTGTTATTGGGGTATGCACAAGTGACAATGGGCATGTTCAGGTCGGGATCAGCAGTATGTATGTAGGTATGTGTTGTTGCAAGTTTGAATGTTGTGGCTATGCTGGGCAAATTGCCGCGCTTTGGCGTTAAAAATAACAAGAAAGAGAAGAAATTATGGTACCGAAGGTGTAATGAAAAGACGCGCAGATATATCCACCACAGGCCTTTGACTTCAGACCTGATGAGTGCGTGGAGTTTTTGCATACAGCCAAGAGACACAGGCAAACAGACAGACAGACAGAAAGACCGACCGACAGACACAGCCACATCCGAGGCCACGACCAAAGTCAAAGCCTGAGCCACAAGAAGGCATCGCCGCAGCCGCATGCCACTCGATGGTGGTGGTTGATATATCACGGAATTTGTGTGTGGGTGTACTGCATAAGCAAGACGAACTGAATATAAACCAGTTGAGGAATATGAAAACAGATAACGACTCCACACAAAAATAAAGACGTACAACAACAAGGCACGTGCAACCTGAAGACATACATACTTACATACAAAACTGATACCTACTCCTACCGCTGCAGCGCGCTGATTCAGATGTACAAAACGCAAATGCAAAGGGCAGGGCATAGAGAGCGGGACGAGGGACAAAGACAGAGAGAGAGAGAGAGAGAGAGAGAGTGAGAGATAGAGAGAAGTGGTATTGCTGCAAGGAGAACCTTGACTTGCCTTTGTTTTCTATATGCATCCGAGAAGGCACTGAACTTTTCTTGGCCGTCTGCAATTCTACGCCCAATGTGCTAACTTAAACTTACTTACATAATGTATTTGTAATCAAGCACACACATATACATTCATACATACATATTTCTGTATGGCCCAAAGTAAATCACAAATTCTAATATCTGTCCTTTACAGCTCCCACTACTTAAATTTCCTACTATACCTACCAATATTTGATGTATTCATTGTTTTGTTTTTACCAGGGATCTTAACGATTATAATTTTTAATATAACAAGTAAGAACGTTGCAGTCGGTTGCACCCGACTGTGATATACTCTTTTTTAGCCTCTTTGCGGAGTCTGCGGAGAGTAACCAAATTTAGCATAAGGGCTACTAATCACTTCCTTGATTGATCTGATTAAAAACATTTGGCCACGCCCACCCCCGCCCCCACAAATGAGCAAAGTATGTATCTCCCACACCCCTTTATTGCCCTATTAAATAGATTGGATAAAAATAATTTTGCCACGCCCACCCCCGCCCTTGCAATCGAGCAAAGTTTGTTTCTCCCAAACCATAGAACGGGCCCAACCAAATTTAAATTGATGGCAAAACTTGAATGATTTTAAAAAAATACAATTGCCACGCTCACGTCTGGCTCCGCAAAGAGGCGAAAAAAAGAGTATATCGCAGTCGAATGTATTCGACTGCAACGTTCTTACTTGTTTTCATTCATCAAGAACCATTTTTGTAATCCTACAATCCATAACTCTTATTTGAAGTCCCTGGTAGTAACAGTTTTGTATTTAGAGTAGTAGCACTTCAATGGCCTGCTAAGTTTTGTAAATTTCTACCACGTATTTCGATATTATTCGATACAGGGTATCAAATCGTTAAGAAAAGTAATTCAATTCTGTATAGCAACATGTGAGGATGGGAATTGGTGAAAGCGCTAAAATTTGGTGGCATGTGATGGAATGTAAAAACAACGCGAATGACAAACAATAACAAGAACGTTGCAATCGGTTGCTCCCGACTGCAATATGCTCTTTTCTACCACAAAGTCTTTCAAGATTTATAAAGATGTGGGAGATATCAATATTGTTATATAAATATAGGCGGAGGGAGGGCATGGAAAAATCTAATCCAATCTGTTTTATAGAGAAACAGAAATCAACTTGTCAAATTTGGTGTGGCGGATACGGATTTTGCTCATTTGCGGGGCGGGAAAAGGGAAAGCGTAGAAAAGATTTTTTTAGTCAGGTCAGTCAAGGAGATGATCAGTAATCGATACGCCAAATTTTGGGACGCTAGTTGTAAAACTTTGTTAGTTGGCGAGGACTGGATTTTAAGGTGAGATCTAACCACTACGATTTATACCACTTCAAAACTGTGGAACAACAGACGGACTGAAGGCCGTTTTACAAACCCAATACGCTCTTTTTTCAGTTTCGTTACAAAATTGCATTTGTGATTTTTATAAATTATTGATCACTTATGGACAACTGATTTCGTTTAAAGCAGCAAATATTTATATTAATTTAAAGATTAAAAGAGTATGAGTATGAGTATGAGTATGAGTATGAGTATGAGTATGAGTATGAGTATGAGTATGAGTATGAGTATGAGTATGAGTATGAGTATGAGTATGAGTATGAGTATGAGTATGAGTATGAGTATGAGTATGAGTATGAGTATGAGTATGAGTATGAGTATGAGTATGAGTATGAGTATGAGTATGAGTATGAGTATGAGTATGAGTATGAGTATGAGTATGAGTATGAGTATGAGTATGAGTATGAGTATGAGTATGAGTATGAGTATGAGTATGAGTATGAGTATGAGTATGAGTATGAGTATGAGTATGAGTATGAGTATGAGTATGAGTATGAGTATGAGTATGAGTATGAGTATGAGTATGAGTATGAGTATGAGTATGAGTATGAGTATGAGTATGAGTATGAGTATGAGTATGAGTATGAGTATGAGTATGAGTATGAGTATGAGTATGAGTATGAGTATGAGTATGAGTATGAGTATGAGTATGAGTATGAGTATGAGTATGAGTATGAGTATGAGTATGAGTATGAGTATGAGTATGAGTATGAGTATGAGTATGAGTATGAGTATGAGTATGAGTATGAGTATGAGTATGAGTATGAGTATGAGTATGAGTATGAGTATGAGTATGAGTATGAGTATGAGTATGAGTATGAGTATGAGTATGAGTATGAGTATGAGTATGAGTATGAGTATGAGTATGAGTATGAGTATGAGTATGAGTATGAGTATGAGTATGAGTATGAGTATGAGTATGAGTATGAGTATGAGTATGAGTATGAGTATGAGTATGAGTATGAGTATGAGTATGAGTATGAGTATGAGTATGAGTATGAGTATGAGTATGAGTATGAGTATGAGTATGAGTATGAGTATGAGTATGAGTATGAGTATGAGTATGAGTATGAGTATGAGTATGAGTATGAGTATGAGTATGAGTATGAGTATGAGTATGAGTATGAGTATGAGTATGAGTATGAGTATGAGTATGAGTATGAGTATGAGTATGAGTATGAGTATGAGTATGAGTATGAGTATGAGTATGAGTATGAGTATGAGTATGAGTATGAGTATGAGTATGAGTATGAGTATGAGTATGAGTATGAGTATGAGTATGAGTATGAGTATGAGTATGAGTATGAGTATGAGTATGAGTATGAGTATGAGTATGAGTATGAGTATGAGTATGAGTATGAGTATGAGTATGAGTATGAGTATGAGTATGAGTATGAGTATGAGTATGAGTATGAGTATGAGTATGAGTATGAGTATGAGTATGAGTATGAGTATGAGTATGAGTATGAGTATGAGTATGAGTATGAGTATGAGTATGAGTATGAGTATGAGTATGAGTATGAGTATGAGTATGAGTATGAGTATGAGTATGAGTATGAGTATGAGTATGAGTATGAGTATGAGTATGAGTATGAGTATGAGTATGAGTATGAGTATGAGTATGAGTATGAGTATGAGTATGAGTATGAGTATGAGTATGAGTATGAGTATGAGTATGAGTATGAGTATGAGTATGAGTATGAGTATGAGTATGAGTATGAGTATGAGTATGAGTATGAGTATGAGTATGAGTATGAGTATGAGTATGAGTATGAGTATGAGTATGAGTATGAGTATGAGTATGAGTATGAGTATGAGTATGAGTATGAGTATGAGTATGAGTATGAGTATGAGTATGAGTATGAGTATGAGTATGAGTATGAGTATGAGTATGAGTATGAGTATGAGTATGAGTATGAGTATGAGTATGAGTATGAGTATGAGTATGAGTATGAGTATGAGTATGAGTATGAGTATGAGTATGAGTATGAGTATGAGTATGAGTATGAGTATGAGTATGAGTATGAGTATGAGTATGAGTATGAGTATGAGTATGAGTATGAGTATGAGTATGAGTATGAGTATGAGTATGAGTATGAGTATGAGTATGAGTATGAGTATGAGTATGAGTATGAGTATGAGTATGAGTATGAGTATGAGTATGAGTATGAGTATGAGTATGAGTATGAGTATGAGTATGAGTATGAGTATGAGTATGAGTATGAGTATGAGTATGAGTATGAGTATGAGTATGAGTATGAGTATGAGTATGAGTATGAGTATGAGTATGAGTATGAGTATGAGTATGAGTATGAGTATGAGTATGAGTATGAGTATGAGTATGAGTATGAGTATGAGTATGAGTATGAGTATGAGTATGAGTATGAGTATGAGTATGAGTATGAGTATGAGTATGAGTATGAGTATGAGTATGAGTATGAGTATGAGTATGAGTATGAGTATGAGTATGAGTATGAGTATGAGTATGAGTATGAGTATGAGTATGAGTATGAGTATGAGTATGAGTATGAGTATGAGTATGAGTATGAGTATGAGTATGAGTATGAGTATGAGTATGAGTATGAGTATGAGTATGAGTATGAGTATGAGTATGAGTATGAGTATGAGTATGAGTATGAGTATGAGTATGAGTATGAGTATGAGTATGAGTATGAGTATGAGTATGAGTATGAGTATGAGTATGAGTATGAGTATGAGTATGAGTATGAGTATGAGTATGAGTATGAGTATGAGTATGAGTATGAGTATGAGTATGAGTATGAGTATGAGTATGAGTATGAGTATGAGTATGAGTATGAGTATGAGTATGAGTATGAGTATGAGTATGAGTATGAGTATGAGTATGAGTATGAGTATGAGTATGAGTATGAGTATGAGTATGAGTATGAGTATGAGTATGAGTATGAGTATGAGTATGAGTATGAGTATGAGTATGAGTATGAGTATGAGTATGAGTATGAGTATGAGTATGAGTATGAGTATGAGTATGAGTATGAGTATGAGTATGAGTATGAGTATGAGTATGAGTATGAGTATGAGTATGAGTATGAGTATGAGTATGAGTATGAGTATGAGTATGAGTATGAGTATGAGTATGAGTATGAGTATGAGTATGAGTATGAGTATGAGTATGAGTATGAGTATGAGTATGAGTATGAGTATGAGTATGAGTATGAGTATGAGTATGAGTATGAGTATGAGTATGAGTATGAGTATGAGTATGAGTATGAGTATGAGTATGAGTATGAGTATGAGTATGAGTATGAGTATGAGTATGAGTATGAGTATGAGTATGAGTATGAGTATGAGTATGAGTATGAGTATGAGTATGAGTATGAGTATGAGTATGAGTATGAGTATGAGTATGAGTATGAGTATGAGTATGAGTATGAGTATGAGTATGAGTATGAGTATGAGTATGAGTATGAGTATGAGTATGAGTATGAGTATGAGTATGAGTATCGTTATCGGTATCGTTATCGGTATGAGTGTATACTGATACATTTAAATATGGGTGATCAGTACCTTCACGTACAATACAGAATCGTTTTATTTTTTACGGGAGAGGAGGATTGGAGAGTGGGGAGAATATGTGTGTGGAGGTTTTTACTGAGAAATCGCCTTTGTTCTCCGATTCGGCATAAAAAGTTGCGAATATAAAACAAAAGTGTCACTTGCTGTTCGGTTTTGCCGCCGTCGAGGAGACCGCGGCAAAGGTCTGAGCTTGCATTGTTTTTCTCTTTCGTTGTTGCTCTTGTTGTTGTTGTGTTGTGGCCAGATTTTTTATTCATGTATGTATGGTATATATGTATGTGTGTTTGTATGCATGTATTATGTTTTGGATGTGGTCATTTTACTTTTTGTTGTGCTTCGCTTCCACAGCGCAACTTCACAATCATACATTTCGGTAAGATCAATGGATCGATACGATACCCGGCAATGTGACAAAAAGGAAACCAGAAGGCACAGAGGCTTTGCCCCAAGCTGGGGCTAAAGATGAAGCTGAAGGTGAACCTCAAGCTACAGGCTGCTGTCTAAAGCTTGGGGACGGTGATGAACTGTTTTCAAAATTCTCTTCGTGGTCAAGTCAAAGCAAAATAAACTGCGAAAAAGAACAATAAATTTCATTTATTTTAAGCCAGCCTTTTTGCCTTCATTAAAAGTGTCGCGAATTGTTTCCAACGCATGAATATGTTAATGAATTATTGTCTACACACACAACAACAAATATATATGTACAAACATATATATATATAAGCACTCAGACAATGCATACACATACATACATATAGAAACACACAACTCATGCGCACTTGTATTGTCCATTGCTTTGCTTTTGGGTGGAGGGATGGCACGGACGAGGTCACGGCATGGTGCCGAACGGTACGACTTAGCGGTACGGCTAAGGGGTGCGGGTAAGAGTAAGAGGTACGGGTACGGATACAGGAATGTCACAAAAAGTGTGAGTCCATTGTTTCGGCTTTGGCCTTTAACGACGTGCTCAGTAAGTTTTTAAGGCTTGCAAGACGCCGCGTTTATGAAAAGTTTCTTATACATACATATGTACATATTTACACAGATGCAGAGTACATACGTGCATCAATGCATTCATTAAAATTGCATAAAAGTACAAATATGTATGTACATTTAAATATATGCATGTACAAAATATTTAGCAAAGATTTTATCCTGTCAGATCATTAAATCAAAGAGCTAAAAAGCTCAATAATATCAGTACACTTAGAAAACAAAAGAATGCCTTAAAAACAGAAAAGTTTATATATTTTTTACTATGCCTAAATTTAAGCAGTTTCTTATGATGTTCTAATTTTTTTAAAATTTTTTTCTCGAGTATTGTTTTCCGATATGACGTAGACGGTAAATTTATTGTATGGGGTATGGTGGAGAATAATTTTAGTCCGATCAGCATCAAACTCATTTTTTTTAAGATATATATATTTAAGAAGTATTTCAGATCTCGTTAAGTACAAACTGAGTCGAAAAAGTGTAAGCTAGTCTGTCAGTTTGGAAGTTTTTTAACTGGAAACAACTATCAAATTTCGGACTACTCTTCGTAATCAAACAAAGCATCCTTGATAGACAAATTTTTAATGACAGCCTTGGTTCTGCACTGATTTAGCTTCAGAAAAGGGACTGCAAATAAGAGTTATGGGGTTTATAAAAATCAACGCAAAAACATGGTCTGGATGAATGTTTTTTTCACGCCACGTCTTATTTTTGTGCGCGCTATCCAAAAAAAGAATACATTTTTATTTGTTATTTATTTAAATAAATTAAATTTTAACTCTTATTTTTTGACCTACAAAAATGAATTATGAAATATTAATTAAATTTCAATTTATTCATAAAAATCAATTTTTATTTTGAATTTTTGAAATACAAATTGAAAAATAACTCTTCTTTTTAATTATTTATTTTAAAAGTTATAAATAAGAGTTATTTCATTACTTTTATATTTAAGAGTCATTTTTGTGCAATCTAATCAAAAAATAATTCTTATTTTGCAATTTTTATTCTAAAAATTATAATCGTTCCGGTCGCTGCTTTATAAACATTTTTTAAATTACATTTTTAATCAAAGTAATCGTAAAGTGAAATATATCGTTCAGATTGGTGAATAGTACAATCGAACTTACTGTGAACGATAGGATATAATACAACATTAATTGATCAGCATCAACCAAAGAGTAGACGTAGTCTAGCTGTCTGTCTGTCCGAACTCTAAGTTGTTGTACACCGTTGTTCTCTATTATAGTTTGCTATTTTTTGTCCCGAAAGTTGGCAACGCTGGATTGAATATGCACGCACACTCAAATCGAAACACACACATACACTTGTATTTATATGTGTATGCATGTACGTTCCTATTCTTGGGACTTAAGTCGCTGCAACAGAAAACAAAAAAAAAACAACAACAAAAAAACAAAACAAAACCAAACAAAACAAAAAAAAATGCGAAGGGCGCACCACATCACATTTGAATCCATAAATTCATAAGCAAGCTGCACACAATGGAGGACCATCCAAATAGGAAGAAGATGAAGAAGAAGCAGCAGCAGCAGCAGACAAGTAGGAAGAGTGAAAAGTAATAATAAAACGAATTAATGCACTGTAAATATGTGTATATGGACACAATACAAAAAGGACAAAAACAAAGACGAAATATGAAGAAAGGAATTATATATAAACACAGACATACACACACACGCACACACACACACACACACACAAACACACATACATACATATGTATATTGTATTGAAGGAATTGTTTTCTTTACCTCCTGTTCTGAGAAACGGGTGCTGTACTCCAGCATACAATGCGGCTCATGATCTCTGCCTAAGCCTGAGCTCTGAGCTCTGAGCAGTGGGTAACAGGCAGGGGGAACTGGAACTGGGACTGGCCAAACTAAGATGGCAGGGTCTGGGCACCCAGTCAGTAAACGAGCACCAAACACATCAGGAGCAACCACAGCATAGCACAACACAACACAACACAGCACAGCAAGAGACTCGTTCATTCCGGTAACAACGAGAAAATATGGCAACAATGACAACAATAGGCAGGTCGAGATGCGAGGCGATTCGAGATTTCGTTTCCAGTTACAAGGATATATGTATAGTATTTAATAAGCGGGCAGATGTTGACACCAAATTGGAATCGGGATTGCCAATCAGAGCTATCAAAATCAAATTTGAATTTCTGTTTTTTTATACTCTATTTTTAATTTTTTTGAAAAAAAAGAAAAAAGAGTATATTGGGTTTGTGAAATGTCCGTCTGTCCGTTCGTCCGTCCGTCCGTCTGTATGGACGCAGGTTTTTTCCACAGTTTTGAAGCTAAGGCAACCAAACTTGGTATAAATGTTGATATATACCATAGGCAGACAAGGTGTCAAGATCTCCCTCCACCGCCACCCCTTCCCCCACAACCCGCGAAAACCTAAATCTTACAAAGTTTTAAAGCTAGATTAACAAAATTTTACACAAGGGCTACTTATCCCGTCCTTGATTGATCTAACTAAAAAAAATTTGGCCACGCCCCCACAAATAAACAAAGTTTGTATCTCCCTCACCCTTTTGGATAGAATCACCAAATTTTGCAGGTTGAATTCTATTGCCCTACTAAATAGATTGGAAAATAATTTTGCCACGCCCACCCCCGCACTTGTAATCGAGCAATGTTTGTTTTCCCCAAACCTGTAGAACGGACCCAACCAAACTTAAATTGATGGCAAAACTTGAAAGATTTGAGCAAGAATACAATTACCACGCCCACTTCTGACTTCGATCAAGGCTAAAAAAGAGTGTATCGCAGTCGGGTGCATCCGACTGCAACGTTCTTACTTGTTTTACCTAAAAAAATAAATTACGAAATATTAATTAAATTTCAATTTATTTATAAAAGTTGTGAAATAACTCCTATTTTTGATTTTTATAAATATTGGCATTGAATCCATTATATTAATATATATTTCAACTTTTGTGATGCATCGCTTGGCCCAAAATATATTTAAAATCAATATTTATTTTCAATTTTTAAAATACAAATTGAAAAATAACATACTTGTTATATGTATTTCAACATGAATTCTGTACTCATTTAATTTGGCTCATAATTAAAGCTAGCACGATCAACTTGTGTCACTCAAGGAGCAGATTGCGGTCGATGGAAATGTTTAGAATGGATTTTCAACGAGAACGGTAAGCCTCTAATTTTTACTCCCTGTTCCCATTAAAAATGGGAAAAAGGGAGTTTTAAAGTACTGCAAATGTGTGTAACAGGCAGAAAGGAGGCATTTGCGACTATATAAACTGTATATTTTCTTGATCAGCATCAATAGCCGAGACGAACTAGAACTAGTCCGTCTGTCTGTCCGTCTGTCTGTCCGCCCGTCCGTCTGTATGAACGCGTCGATCTCAGAGACTATAAGAGCTAAAGATACCAAATATGGCATTGCAGTTTCCTGTATACCGTACGCAGATCAAGTTTATTTCAAATTTCGGATGCACCTCCGCACACCCCCACAAATCGAAAAAACCCACAGCCACAATTTTAAAAATTTAGCTTTGATTTTTGGTACACATATATGTTATATCAATGTTGATCAGCTGTGTAAATTTCATTACGATCGGGTAACAATCACCAAAGTTATTGAAGAATCTATTTCCACCGTTTCAGCAGTCAGCAACAACAGTTTGACATGCACTGGACAAGTTAAATGCGCTGCTTGCTTGTGTTGCCGCTGTTGCTCGTAGTCGGGCACACTCGACTAGAGCATTCTTACTTGTTGTCATTTAAGTTTATATTATGAGGGAAGCTCTTGAATTATGTCAGAAATTAGCATTATAAGATATAGGAAACTCGGCTCATCTCGATCAAGTTTAATGTGCAAAGCTGGAAGTTGTACACAACAGAGGTAATCTACTGATGAAGAGTGAGAAAGAAAGAGAGAGAGAGAGAGAGAGAGAGAGAGAGAGAGAGAGAGAGAGAGACATTCAGGCCTGTTTCCAATGGCGATTAATAAATCATTTGATTGATTCGTTTTTGAATGAAATATAAATTTTTTTTATATTCGATTAATTAAAGGTATGTTAAAATAGGTTTTATTTCACTATGTCAAAGACAAAACTTGTCAATAATGAAATTCAATCTTTTTTTTCGGAATTCAAAACAGTTACCAAAGGCAATTGTGATCAATTTAATCGGGATTGGAAATGGAAACAGATCTTATTACATTGTCCAGCTTTTTAGGTAAAAGTTCAAATCATAACAAGTTCTAAATACATGTTATTCTTACCGATTAAATTAGGTGATGCATTCACCCCCATTACAACATGGTGTGCACTGAAAGAAAAATATATTAAGGTATTCTGTTAGTAATGAATAATAAATTAAATAAGGAGCTTTTTATTTAGAAAAATTTGAAAAATATAGTATTTTAGCCGACTTTTGCCATCTTTCCGCCTTAAAATAACTGGTTACATTTGTCAAGATATTGCAAATGAAATTCAATTCTGATCTTGACACTTTGTCTGACTATTGTATATACCAACATGTATACCAAGTTTGGTTGCTCTAGCTTCAAAACTGTGGAAAAAAACTGCGTTCATACAAACAGACAGACGGACGGACAGACGGACATTTCACAAGCCCAATATACTCTTATTACTCCCTGTTCCCACTAAAAATGGGAAAAAGGTAGTTATAAAGTATTGCAAATGTGTGTAACAGACAGAAGGAGGTATTTCCGACTACATAAACTATATATAGTCTTGATCAGGATCAACAGCCGAGACGAACTAGCCATGTCCGTCTGTCTGTCCGTCTGTCCGTATGAACACACAGATTTCTGAGACTATAAGAGCAAGAGACATCAAACTTGGCATGCAGGTTCCTGTATACCATACGCAGATCAAGTTTATTTCAAATTTCAGATGCTCCTCCCCACACCCCCGCAAATCGCAAATCGCAAAAAGCTCCCACAGCCACAATTTTAAAGATACAGCTTTCATTTTTGGTACAAAAATATGTTTAACCAATGTTGATCGGATGCGTTAATTTCACTACGATCGGATAAATAGCACCAAAGTTATGGAAGAATCTAATAGCCCCGCCGCAACAACAGTTTGACAAGCACTGGCCAAGGTAAGTGCGCTGCTTACTTGTGTTGCCGCTGAACTGCTTGAAATGCAAGCTGGGAGCAGGGAGTCTCGTAGTCGGGCACACTCGACTAGAGTTTCAAAAAAATTAAAAAACAGTATAAATAGTAGGTGGGTAATAAAAACATTTAGTCTTGTTAAAGATAAATACAGAAGAATATGGTTGCCATATTTCAGACTTCGATCAAGTTAAATAATCTGCATCAATGCAAAGTCAGTAAACTATTTTGTAAAGAAAGAAAGAGCAAAGAACTGAAGTTTGGTCAATTTGAGGCGTCGAACAGAAACGTTGAATATTGCCGACTCAGCATAAGTACCAATTCAATAATAAGCTTAATTTGAAGAGAGGTCAGCAAATTAAAAATGATAATGCCAAAAACGTATCTACACAGACAGACACAACACAACACACTCTTCTTATTCTGATTCTGAATTCAGTGCGAGTAACAAATGTGTGAAAGTTGGCTATAAAGCCAGCCAGGTGCCAGGTAAGAATAGGAGCTTGCCATCGGATTATTTGAATTGAGCCAAACTGGTTCTAACTCGCCTGCAATTAGGTACATAGGTAATGGAGCAGGCAAAAAACTTTGAGGAAATGTTTGAGCAGTCTCAGTCTCAGACTCAGAACCAGACATACATACATATACTGCTTCAAAATTTGGATCTGACTTTTCTTAGCCGGGACGGAACATCTTGAGCTACCCTTGATCCAATAACGTACATCGAACGATCAAAAAAACCGCAAGAAACACGGAAAGAACCTTCTTTCTAATTATGTATTATTATATTTAATTTCTTTTTTTTTTGGGCGCTATACACTTGCTATAAGGATTTAACTGCTTTGTCTACAGGCTTGCAAAAATACATACACATGTACATATGTATATGAATATAAATGTATTATCATTTAAGAACTTCATATAGCTTAAAGTGAAGGTGTACCAACTGTAAAAAAGGAAAACTCATAGAAAATCATCAAAATATGTTTTAAAAAATGTTAAAAAAAAGTTTTACGGTTAAAAATAAACAGACAGAAGAACAGTTTTCATTTCCGGCTCTATAGATCAAGTTTCAAACGGTTAAAACATACACTTACATATGTCTATTACATATGTATGTTAGGCGATTTAAAATCGCGGATTATCAGATTATCAGATTATCTACCACAGTCAATTGATTTTAATCGTACTTTTCTGTTATATTACAAACCTATTTAAGTTTTATCTAGCATAATAAAACGTTGTTTAAAATTATATAAATTTAATTTATTTTTTATCCCAACAAATCGATTCTGTGACAGCGAAGTGAGTAGATGTACTTTGTATTTGTTTTTTTTTTTTCATTTCATCGAAACACCGTCGATTGTAATTTCGTAATCGATTATTTCATAATCATTTATATCACTAGGTAATATATGATAACGTTAACTAACAACTTAAGTTGCAATTTTAATTTTAAATGTTATCACCCATTTTGTACATAATTTTTTATTATTCATTTTTAATGTTTTATTTATGGTTAATTTTTTTTACATTTATTTTGAAGTATTTTAAGTAACTACGTATGAAATTTGAATTTATTGTAAACTGAAGGGAGTTCACGCTTCGACGTTCCGTCGCATTCGTCGTCATTGCTTTTTATTGCCACTTCGTTTACTTAACCCTTTCTTGTCAGCTCCACTTTTTTTTTATCGAGCAGTAATTAAATATTGCGTTCACGTAATTGGCTCTATGCATGTATGTATTTATGTGTGCGCGTATGTATGTGGGTATGTTTGTGAGCACTCTTATAATAATTTGCGACCAAGTATCACACACATCATAGGCTCCGTTTCGCCTCAATCAGTGCGGCATCGTGATCGTAGCCGTTTGCGCATGATCATGTTGGGCCTTAAAAACTGACAAAAGAGTTCAATGTCCAAAAACTAGCAATGACATATATATATAAAAAAACATATGTACATACATACATACATACATACATGCATACATATGTACACATAATTCGTGTCCCACAAAGAGGTGTTAAACTATTTCAAATGCACGAAGCACAGCCAATCGAGCAGTCAGCAACCACGTTCTAATACATATGTTCATACACAAATACATATACAGTATACGCCAGTGACATACAGAATAATATCACAATGTATCTACAAAAAAACGATATTGAGTTCAGTTCCTTTCCAGCATAACCAAATTTTAATCGAGTGAAATTGTACTACATTGACTTTTATCTATTGCTGCTTTGCTAGACTCGTACACTGTTGTTGAAAATAAATAACAAATTCAGTCGTTCAGTTCAAAAACGTTGCATTAATAATAATAACAAGTAAGAACGTTGCAGTCGAATGCACCCGACTTCGATATACTCTTTTTTAGCCTCTTTGCGGAGTCAGAAGTGGGCGTGGCAATTGTATTTTTGGTCAAAACTTTCAAGTTTTGTCATCAATTTAAATTTGGTTGATCCCGTTATAGAGGCTTGGGAGAAATAAACTTTGCTCGTGTGGTAGGGCCGGGTGTATCTATCTAAGGGGGAATATATCTTGACACTTTGTCTGACTGTGGTATATATCAACATGTATACCAAGTTTGGTTGCTCTAGCTTTAAAGTGTGAAAAAAACGGCGTTTATACACACGGACGGACAGACGGACGGACATTTCAACAACCCAATATACTCTTTTTTCTTTTTTTTTTTTTTTAAATGAACACAGGTTTTTCCACAGTTTTGAAGCTAGAGCAACGAAACTTGGTATACATGTTGATATATACCACAGTCAGACAAAGTATCGAGATATATATATTGAATGTGTAATTGAATACAAAAATGTTGTGATTTTCAGAGTTGGTTGCAGGGTGTCTCGTAGTCGGGCACTCCTTACTAGAGCATTCTTATATGTTTTGAAGTATAAAAGTATGTTCAATTAAGTAAATTATTTTTCCTGTCCATTCGTGGTATTCTTTATATATTAACTGCCATAATATCGCACAGTTCAGTGAATGTATTGGATTTGGGAACAATAATGTATTGAATTCCAGAACCAAATTCGGTGCTTCCGATATTGACAAGATTGGTGTCAAAAAACTTGTTAAGACCATGAATAACGATATAACAAGTGACCTCTTTGACTGTCATTAAAACTAAAGTTTTGCTTCCTGGAAAAAAATCGTAAAAAATCTATGTTTTTTTTAGCCGAGTGGACATTTTGAAATTAAGAAATGATAATACCATATAAAACGTGGAAAAACAAAATAATAACATTTTTGGAAGTTATCATTTGATACATACATTCATATGTATGTACATACTTATAAATATAAACAACATAACTTTCTGAAGTGCATCAGAATCGGGTGTACCTATAACATCGGCAGTGATTGCTCATAATAACTGTTCGCGCTGCGGTTGAAGTTTTTATACAAATTTTAAGTGGAAAGAGTCTTAACAGTAATTATCTTTTATTTCTCATTTGCTCTCTCTCTCGTCGATTTCTTTTTAAACTTGTTTTGAAGCCTAAAAGCCCGGTCCGTATTTATGTATGTATGTATGTACAATTTCTACGACAAACGATGGTGAGTGTTGTTTTTTTTTTTGCCGAGAGGTGTGATTGCGGGTGATTCAAAACTGTAATTCGACGAAGATGACTCGGAGAGCAATTTGAACAATAAAGGCGGTAAGCAGCGGAAGTTGTCGAGACGCCTTTTCATTCATAATTAAAAGAGATTATTGCTGAAGAAGCTTAGATGTTGTATGTAACAAACAGTCATACGCGCATAAGTATAAGATGATATATATGTATATAATTCTGTTCATTATCGATTGTGTCGGTAAACATGTTACACTGACTTAATTCAATCCTGAATTTATGCATTTTATGCATGATTTATGCACAAATTATGAACGAAATCTAATCTGACTAACTAAATCATGAATTTCGAATTAAGGAGTAATTTTTGCAATACAAAATCATGCATAATTATTCATCAAATGTATATTTAAATGTACAAATGGTTCATAATAAGGCATACATTTTTTATTATTGTGAAAACTTTATGCTTTATTAAGAACTTCTGCATAAATATGCAAAAATTATGCACTGTTAATCGTATATTATTCGGTAAATATGCAATATTAGTCAAAGATTATATATCTATTATTATCTTTATAAAGAGCCGAATTCTTCGGCGTGTCAAAGAAAAGTTATGCACAAGAAAACTTAATTTTCAACAGAGTGTTCCTTATACAGCTATTATATATAGTAGTCCGATTTTAAACAACATTTTAGTCAAATTTAGTCAGATTGTAAACAACATACTAAAATACAGAATAGGTGAGTTTGGTTAGTATAACTTGAGAAACAAAAAAGGTTTTCATACAAAAACTTATTTTTCAACATATTGTTCTTATGACAACTAAGATCCGAAATTTGAAATAAACTTGATCTGCGTATGGTATACAGGAACCTGCATGCCAAATTTGGTGTATAGGCTCTAAAAGTCTCTAAGATAGACGCGTTCATACAGACAGACAGACGGACAGACAGACGAACATGATGCTGATCAAGAATATATATAGCTTATATAGTCGGAAATGTTTCCTTCTGCCTGTTACATACATTTGCAGTACTTTATAACTCCGTTTTTGCCATTTTCAATGGGAACAGGGAGTAAAAAGCATATGTGCGAGGTTTTATTAAGACAGGTCAAGAATAAATCCCTGAAAAACGCATATAAACAGACGGTCGGACAGACAGACGTGACTGATCTCGAATATAAAACCTTTTTTTTCCGAGATGTCTTCTTTACGGCGTTACACATTTCGTGAGAAAAGTGTAATACTCTCTGCAAGAGTATACAAAATTTGATGTTCGTTATGTTAACAAAAGTAATTCAAAATTGATGTACCGAAGGCTTAAATAGTACACCCTGTAGTTGATCCGATTCATAAGTAATTGCAGACGCAATATAAAATGTTGAAAGGATATACAGGAAAGGACTACAGTAAATGTTTTAGTGATATCAGATATATTTAAGTGCATAGATCTCTGTTGTATTTCGAAAGCATCAACCAAAAATACCACCAAAGCGACAACCCTGCTCTCAATGTACTTCTTTGCAACAGCTTCAGCCAGCTCTTGAATAGATCTGTAGGGCCGTACAATGTAGTCAAGTTCGTACAAGCCAGTGGCCCGCATCATACATGTGTATGTATGTATGTATTTGTGGTGTGTGTGTGTGTGATTGTATGATGGGAGCATTGCTTGGGTGCGCACCAAGTGGAAGAGGAAGACGATAATGATTCGCCAATTTAATGATAATTTCTCTAACAATTATCCCGTAACTATAATTACGGTCACATTAAAATACAAAATTCGTTGAAAATTTTAATTTCAACAAATTTGTGTTCCATCACTTATGTCGTTCAGACATATGTATGTATGTATGTATACACTAAAAAAAAATACATTTTTTTAAGTCTAGCAAATTTTTCATAAGAAAAATAAAATAAAATTCTACAAACAGAGTATGAATCTCTACAAACAAGTGAAAATTTCAGCAGTACGAGTATATTTTCTATGTTTGAAATAAACGAAAAAAATTATGGGTTCACAATCGGAAGTATGAATTTTCTACGCTTTGAAATCCAGGCGATCTATGAATTGCATACAAGATTCAATAATATGCAGAAAATTTTCTATGCTCAATATTAATTTTGACAAATGATGTTGAATTATTTCTTTGACCAAAGAGCAACCAAACTTGATATACATGTTGGTTTATACCATAGTCAAACAAAGTGTCAAGATCTCCCCCAGACCCGCACCCCTTCCCCCACAAACCGAAAAAACACAGTTTTACACAGTTTTACAGCTAGAGTAACAAATTTTAGCACAAGGGCTACTAATCACTTTCATGATTGACCGACTACAAAAATTTTTTCCACGCCCACCCCAGCCCCTAAAAATACGCAAAGTCTGTATCTCCCACACCCCGTTAGCTAGAATCACCAAATTTTGCGAGCTGAATTCTGCTGCCCTATTAAATAGATTGGATAAAAATAATTGTCACGCCCACCTCCGCCCTTTCAATTGAGCAAATTTTATTTCTATAACCAAATTTAAATTGATGGCAAAACTTAAAAGATTTGAGCAAAATTACAATTGCCACGCCCACTACTGACTCCGCAAAGAGGCTATAAAAGAGTATATCGCTGTCGGGTGCATCCGACTGAAACGTTCTTACTTGTTTTTGTATGCTTTATGTTCGTACATACCAATTTCACCCTTCCAAAGCTCTCATTGTCTTTGTTTTTGATTACATTCGTTGTGCAGTTATTTTATTGTATTTATAATTTACATGACCAATTACAATGTGCATCGACAATTTCCATAAGCCTGGTAGGAAGTGTTTTCAATCTAGCTTGATTTTGAATATCATACTTGAGCCTTAGTCAATTTCCTTGCGGAATGATTTATGTTAGCATTGAAGTATAAACCTGTGTACACATTTCCGCAAAACCCTCTTATGTCTAGAAACAAGTACTTCTGTATGGCAGCTTATGTTTGAGAAAACAATTTGAAAACAATCAATACTTACTGGGAGCTTAATTATCATCGATTATGATTAAAGACTATGCACGAATTCTGATGCAAGTTTTTTTATACTTTGTTTTCTAAAATGGAAAAAAAGGGTATATTGGGTTTGTGAAATGTCCGTCCGTCCGTCCGTCTGTCTGTCCGTATGAACGAAGTTTTTTTCCACAGTTTTGAAGCTAGAACATCCAAGCTTGGCATACATGTTGGTATATACCATAGTCAGACAAAGTGTCAAGATCTCCCCCCCACCCCCACGCCCACCCTCGCCTAAGTAAACGAGCGATCATTTTGCCAAGCACCCGTCTCGATCTGCTTTGGGCGTTTGCAGCGTTCTGCACTTAGTAGAAAGAATTTTATAGTTCGAAGCATATATATGTAAGTAGTCTTTAAAATAATTTAATTTAATATACGTACAGAAAACAGAGTATATTGCAGTCGGGTGAGTTCGACTGCAACGTTCTTACTTGTATTGAATTGCTTATGTAGCTAGTCCACTGAAAAAACTCTATGCTGAATTCATGCATTCATGCATAATTACGTATGAAAACGAAAGTGAAATAAATAATTATGAATTTATAAGTAATTTGTGCATAAGTAATCTTAATATGTATTATATATTGAAATATAAATTATATATAAAAAGAATGCTCTATTAATAAGATAGTGTGCACAGACATGCATCAATTTTGCATTATCAAATATCAGAAATTATTCCCCGTCTCAGCAGGCAGAAACAACAGTTCGACAGGAACTGGACACGTTAAGTGCGCTGCTTGCTTACGTTGCCGCTGAACCGCTTGAAGTGCAAGGTGGGAGCATTGCGTCTCGTAGTCGGGCACACTCGACTAGAGCATTCTTACATGTTGTCTTTGTTATGCATAATTGATACAAAACATATAGTGCATAGCTGCCAACATTTAAATTATGATTAAGCCAATTTTTAATATTGTCATATACATTTCCCTCCGTGTAATTTTAAATATATCAACCCTTTAAATATACCAATTTAAAATGTTCATCTTAGTCAGTTTTATAGAATTACAATCAAAATAGATCTCACCTGATATAATGAATTTGATTTATACAAATGAAAAAAAAAATATGCTACTTTTTAATGCGAATGAAACGTTTAGTTTGAAGTATAGTTAGAAAGGTGACAACTTTTTTCGCAGTGTGTGTGTACAAAAAAAAAAACAAATTGTGCTGCTTAAATGAGTTGTAATCGATGCAATGATTACTGTATGAGCTCATGATTACTTACAAGCATAATACTCATAAAATTTTAATTTTGCTCTTAGTAATGCGATGAAGAGCACTCGTGAAACGCTCCATGAAAGACAAGGTATGTATGTATACACGTACATAGTACCTCCTTATGTGTATATAACTATAACACTGCGGTTAATCTCTTTATATCAATGAAAAGAGCGGCGAGCTCATTATCAGTTGAAATCAAAGTACCAAAGAGAATCAAAGTACGGTCACCGGAATGAGTGTCTGTCTCCAGTGGAACCTGGACTGAGTATGAGATTTGGAGTTAAACTGGCCAATGGGAAGACTGAGCCGAAAACTCCTTTACCCACAAAAAGCTTCTCTGTTCCTGCACAACACAGCATTCGTCGTCTGCCGCCATTGCCAATTAAACCCCAACATTTACATCAAGGGTGGTTGGCGACAACAACAACGATAACTAATTAATGCCTGTCGTCGTCCCCACACAGCTTCATTAAGGCTGCCTGCCATTGGTTCTCGTTCTCGTTATGTGTTCTCGATATTGAGTGGGGGCCAATGCACCCCCTTCGCGTTATGTCGACACGCGTATGTACAAAAACAAGCATATGCTTACATGTACATATAAACAATAGTATACATATGTAGATTCTATTGAAACATAACTATGCAGTTGCGTATTAGAGTTCTATCGTAACAACGTTTAGACTTAGTTCGACTAAATTAATCATATCAATTTGGAAAACATGAATTATGCCAATTATGTGTTGCATACCAAAACTTGCGGATTTTCAACGTCTACAATAAAATTTTAATTTGATTAAAATGTATTAAGCTTTTTAAATGAGTGCTTAAAAAAATAATGAAAAGCTAAAACTAAGAGCTCTTAAAAATACATTCCATCGATAATTAAAGCGTGTCTGTACACTCAGAAAAAAAATTCCCTGAATTGTGCAAAATCGCATCAAAATTAAATTTACCACAAAATTAAATTATATTTAGAAAATTAACTTTAATTAAAGAAAAAATTAGAAAATTTCCTTGATTTAACAACATAAATTTATAATTTTCAGAAAAAATTACCATATTTATACTACTTTTTAATTTTTTTGAAAAAAAAAAACAAAAAGAGTATATTGGGCTTGTCAAATGTCCGTCCGTCCGTCCGTCTGCATAAACGCAGGTTTTTTCCACAGTTTTGAAGCTAGAGCAACCAAACTTGGTATACATGTTGGTATATACCATAGGCAGACAAAGTGTCAAGATCTCCTTCCCCACCCCCACCCCTTCCCCCACAAACCGCAAAAGCCTATATCTCCCACAGTTTCATAGCTAGAGTAACCAAATTTAGCACAAAGGCTACTTATCACATCATTGATTGATTTGACAAAAAAAAATTTTGCCATGCCCACCCCCGCCCCCAAAAACGAGCAAAGTCTGTATATTCCCCACCCCTTTAGCTAGAATCACCAAATTTTGCAGGGTGAATTCTATTGTCCTATTAAATAGATTGGATAAAAATAATTTTGCTACGCCCACCCCCGCCCTTGCAATCAGGCAATGTTTGTTTCTCCTAAACCTGTAGAACGGACCCAACGAAACTTAAATTGATATCAAAACTTGAAAGATTTGAGCAAAATACTATTGCCACGCCCACTTCTGACTCCGCAAAGAGGCTAAAAAAGAGTATATCGCAGTCGGGTGCATCCGACTGCAACGTTCTTACTTGTTTTTTCTTTAGTTTAAGCAAAACTGGCCTACATTTAAGAAAACAAGTAAGAATGCTCTAGTCGAGTGTGCCCGACTACGAGACTCCCTGCTCCCACTTTGCATTTCAAGCAGTTCAGCGGCAACTCAAGCAAGCAGTGCACTTAACTCGTAAAGTTCCTGTCAAACTGTTGTTTCTGCCTGCTGAGACGGGGGTAATAGATTCTTCCGTAAGTTTGGTGCTATTAATCCGATCGTGACGGACATGGCTAGTTCGTCTTGGCTGTTGATCCTGATCAAGAATATATATAGTTTATATAGTCGGAAATGTCTGTTACACACATTTGCAGTACTTTATAACTCCCTTTTTCCCATTTTTAATGGGAACAGGGAGTAAAAATAACATTATTATAAGGGCTATTATTTATAAATTTAAGAAATTTCGCCGCAAAATTTAGTACGTTCTACCGTTGATTTTTAGAAAAATAAACCCTATATGCTAGAAAAAACAAACTCTTAAAATTAAGACGTTGTGCCCTTGGCCTCGTTTTTAGGGCTATTTTCTTATTTTATGGGGGATTTTAAATTTTTTTTTTTTATGAGTTTGGAAAGTGCGAGGGTGTCAGTTTTTGCGGTTCTTAACGTTTTTGCCGCTAGACTTGTCGTTTTTTTTTTTTTTAAAGCTGTAGAGCAAACAATTCTGGGCTGTAATAGGAAGCAAGCTAAAAAAAAATCCGTAAAAAATAAATAACTCTTTGATACAAACAAACAGACAAGCCCGTAAACTGACTTTTCTTCTCATTTTGGAAAGCCCACTAAAAATTTAAAATGTCCCTAATTGTTGAAGGAGCTTTCGGATTGAAATTAATAAAATAATTCTACATTAGCATCTTAGATGTCATGAACCAGGTGAGTTATCAAAATTCTATTTCACATTTTTTAGTTAAAGTAATACCTTTTGATCAATTGATATGTAACTCGATCTAATCAGACTGTTGTAGCAAATCTTCAATTATTCCTGTTCATATATATATATCCACCACAATGATAAATTTTGTCACCGAATAATTAGAACCGAATTTACAATTATCTTTTCCGGTATTCCACTTCTAAATTTTATTTTGAATTTTAATGTTTGTACTTCATATTCCCTGCCTTGTCGTTAATATATCTCTATTACTGAGCTGATAGAATGCAATTTTAGGGTACTTCTAAAAACAAAATGTAAGTAAAGGCCAAGTTTGGTGTATATGGCTAACACGTTCATATTTAATGTGTACAGGGGGTTTTTTTTTGCTCTAGACATGTTAATCAAATTAAATCACAATCGGATCATCTTATTAAGTAGCTTATATAGAAACAATCGGTTTAAAAAGTTCGGAAATTGTTGTATAAAAAAGTTGACAGTATACAGTATATCCGGCACAATAATTCCTAGATAATTGGATTGTTTGCTCAACATTCAAACCTAGAATTGATTTAAAAATCGACAGCTGACAACCGTCCGGCACAACATTCAACAAGCTGCAAACAATGTGCGTGTGTGTGTGCTTAGATGTATAGCATAGGTGTTTATAGATGAGCATGAGTGTGTGTGTGTGTATTGGTGCTGTTGTATTGCCGGTGTGAATGAAATGCCACCCTTAAAGCAGGAATTTCGACAAACAAAAAAAACCTTTATTGACCGTAAAGATAAAAGTGGGCACTTACGAGAAGGAGTAGGTGCTAAGACACATGCACACACACACACACACACACAACAGTTATATGTATATGTATATATATATATATGTATATATATGTTATACTTGTATGCTCACAAAACAAACAAACTGTGGTAAAACATGCGATATAGCTGCTTTAACAGCACCGGACTAAGATACAGGCGGGGACGAAGACGGAGACGAAGACTTGACCCGACCAAGTCACAAGAGCATAAGTCAGTCTTTACCACCGCGCAGAGGATAGTTACATGGGGGAATCGGGGGAGTGTTGTCGCCTGCTGTAAACTAACAAATTGTGTCCTTTAATCGGGCAGTTTTAGTACTTTTCCGCACGTTGCGTAAAAAGCTTCAGCTTCATTTTATTGTACCTAAGTTACTTTTGCAGTGTGCCGAATGCAAAATTAATTTTATTATTTAAAATATTTCTTATATTAATCAAAAAATAATTTGTCACAAAATTTAATTGTGGCTTTAATATGCATCGTCCCTATATTTTAACAGCGCTTAGAGGTGTTTTTATTTTATATCAGACATTTTTGCAGAGCAAAATAAAGAGAGAGATAGGGAGAAAGAGAGAGCAACTACTTGCTGAGTTTGGTGGAATGCAAGTGAAGTTTTCAGGGATGTAGGTGGGCGCGGCAACACTTTCTGTTACTCAATGTTACCAAAAGTTCAACATAAGTCATTCTCCAAAATTATATGATTCTAGCTATTTAGGCGTGAGAGATACAGATCTTGCTCATTTTTGGGGGCGGGGGTTGTCGTGGCATAATATATTTAGTCCGGTTTGTCAAGGAGCTAGTAGTAGTTTTTCACCTGAGTGATTTAAGAAAAAGCTGCCAAGGTAAGCTTAAAAGCTCTTAAAAATTCCTTTAAAATGAAATGTAGAACGTGTCTGTAGCTTCTTTGGTTTGGAAACTGTGGGTGTGACAATTCTAGCGGTTCTTAGCGTTTTCCCGCTAAACGAGCGGTTTTTCAGAAAACTGACAACCTTTTCATCTCAATTTGGAAAAGCCACTCTAATTTTTAAAATGTTCATAGCTTTTGAACGAATTGTCAGATTGGGATGAACGATATGTCATTCGACGCGTATTCAGTATTAGAACATTTCTGCGATTAAAAAAATACCATTTAGCGCCAACGGTCGCAATAGCTCCAGTTTTTAAAATTTTTCCATTCTCACCTGCTTGCCTACATATATCTCATGAACCAGGTGAGTTACCAAAAGTTTAAGTATGCAATTTTCTTAGTTAAAATAATACATTTCGATCAGTGTATAGCTCGATCTGATCGGACACTCACAGCAAATCCTTCATTCTTGCTGCTTCGTCCCTAGCGTGGACTGCCGTCCACAGTGATTAATTATACTCTTTTATAATTTTTTTGATAAAAAAAAACAAAAAAGAGTATATTGGGGTTGTGAAATATCCGTCTGTCCGTCCGTCCGTCTGTCCGTCTGTATGAACGCATGTTTTTTCCACAGTTTTGAAGCTAGAGCAAACAAACATAGTATACTTGTTGGTATATACCATAGTAAGACAAAGTGTCAGTATCTCCCCCCCACCCCTTCCCCCACAAACCGCAAAAACCTATATCTTCCACAGTTTTATAGCTAGAGTAACCAAATTTAGTACAAGGGCTACTTATCACATCATTGATTGAGCTGACCAAAAAAAAATTTGGCCACGCCCACCTCCGCCCCCCGCTAATAAGCAAAGTCTGTATATTCCCAACCCCTTTAGCTAGAATCACCAAATTTTGCAGGTTGAATTCTGTTGTCCAATTTAATAGATTAGATAAAAATATTTTTTCCACGCCCACCCCCGCCCTTGCAATCAAGCAATGTTTGTTTTTCCCAAACCTGTGGAACGGACCAACCAAACTTAAATTGATGGCAAAACTTGAAAGATTTGAGCAGAAATACAATGCCACGCCCACTGACTCCGCAAAGAGGCGAAAAAAGAGTATATCGCAGTCGGGTGCATCCGACTGCAACGTTCTTACTTGTTTTTATATATTTTTATGCAGTTTGTAGAAAACAATATCAAAGTTAAATGGCAAATTTCCTAAGTATTTCATAATATTGTTTTTGTTTATTTATTTGAATATAGTATTTTAGAAAATTTTTCGACTAACACTATCGAAAACTATCGGTGATTCGTACATGTATCGATGTTTTTCCCACCGTGCAATTATGTACATACATGTAAATATAAAACTGATCTCAAATTGAACTATAAATGAGAACTTAAAGATATTCTTAAAATAATAAATATGTATGTATATCGACTGGCATTAATGAGAAACTACTTTTGTTGTGAACGTTATAAATAAGTTCAATCAATAATTGCATCAATCGTTTTAAAAATGGCCTAGGTTCACTTTGCGAGAATAATTATAAGTAAAAACGGGAATTAATTAAGAATTCGGTTGCAAATAAATCTTTTGAAGTTTTTTGAAACAGCGATGGATTATGAATGCAAGATATTCTTAACACCTTCGACTATCTTAAATATTAAAATAATATTAGTAGTCAATCGAATGAATATCCATTATGAGTTTTCACGCTCGTGTCTAATGGTTGATGGTGTCCCAAAAAGGTGGGTGGAGCCCAGACAAGCAAAGCCCACCCGAGCCGAGCCATGCCGAGCTGAGCCGAGTCGAGTGAAGCCGAGCTGAACTTAACTGAAGCAGTTGCTTCATTTGTCTGCACCAATTAAGTGCGGCTTGTTTGGCAAATAGAAAAGTTAATTAAAGCAGTCAGCAAGTGGAATGATGTGTAAAGGGGGCGGTAAACAGGAGAGGGCGCGGGCGCACAAACGACCAATCAAAAGATGCGATGCGATGAGGAAGCTACATTCACAAGTGTGCGAATATTCCACGTACATCGCGAGGCTTCACTCACACACACACTCACACATACGTGCACGCGTTCTTTTGCATGTGTGCGTCTGTCTGCAAGTGTACACATACACGCTCATTTTCATATGTACGATTTATGTATGTGCCAGTTTCGTAAGGTCGAGTGGGTGGTTAGATGGGGGCGTATGTGAGTTGGGTATCGATACATACATATGTAGGTATGCTTATAGGCATGTATATCATATGTGTGTATATATGTACATATGTATGTATGTGTTTTGCAACTGTACCAACATTTTAATGCCAATATGTAATTACGAAACGTCTCGGCAAACGACAGTTGACAGCAGTGCAATAGGCAGATTTTTATCAACGCAACACAGCCCAGTCAGGCAGTCTGAGTGAAGTTGGAGCCACGCCTATGCAGTGTCTCATCTTCCCCAGCTACTACTACTATACCGGCTCCCCCTCCCCTGCCCATCTGCGGCATTGCTTAGTTTGGGGTTACGGTAACGAGCAGTAATGAGAGGACCCCTTAAAAACGTCATAAACGAGTGCGAGCGCGAGCGAAACGGAAGAGCAAGCGATGCGATGCAGGCATTAAGCAGTGGAAGCAGCGACATCAGCAGCCACAGCAGGCGGTAGCAGCAGAACCAGCAGCAGCATCAACAAAAACAATGAGTAGTAAAAAGAAATCATTGCCACTAAGTTGAACGTCCAACGCACCCATCTCGCTCACGCCCATTTGCTTTAGCGGGTGTCTTTTCAAGAGAGCAACTGCTTGGCGAGAGTCCCAAAGAGAGCGCCAAAAGAGAGTGTTATGTACGGAGAGCGGCATTTAATTAGTGCAGCCAGCAGTATGAAATTGAAAGAGAGAGAGACGTAGTTAATCAAGAGTACGCTCTCTTCTTTTGTCTCCCAACTGCCTCAGCGTACCCACTGCTCAGCGTACCAACGTCGCATTGATAATAGCTGCAAAAACAAGTTCCTTCACACACAAATACACACGCAGACTCAGATTCTCATTTTGCCTTTGTAATTTGTACCCCTTTTATTCTTACTGTATTGTAATTGCATACACACACACACATACATATACACCATAGCAACGAGGCTTGTGTTGTTGTGGGGAGCAGCAGCAGCAGCAGCAGCAGCCGCAGCAGCAGCAGCAGCAGCCGCAGCAGCAGCTGAAGCTTTAGCTTATTCCAACTCTCTGTCTTGAATCAGGAGACAAAGTGGCGGCAACAACAACAGGCAACGATTTTTCCCCTTATTTCATCGTCTTGAATTCATCCACAGCTTGCTCCTGCTCCAGCTCCATCTACAACAGCACAGGCATAAATATAATGTAAATAAATAATTTATACATAATGCGCTGACTGCGCCGACTTCAACTTGGTATTGCAGCTTGCTGTCTCTGTCTTACATATTTTGTTTTGCTTTTTCTAGTCATCGTCGTCTTCTATGGCAACGTCACCGTATTCCACCACCTCCCTTCCACTGACGCAGTTTCAGTTTGTTGTGGGTGTTGTTGTTGTTGCTGATGTTGCTGAGCACCAAGACGTCTTTGTCGCTGGAAAGGGATAGCGACAACGCGAGGGTGAATGAGCTTAAGCCCACCCCATCCCACCCGACCCGACCCGTAGCACGAGCATAAAGTACACAATTACACGCGCGTCGCGTCTGTCTGCTATTTTTTATTCCTTTTTGTTGCAGTTGATTTTTTTCCTTTTTCATATATTTCCATGCGCGCTCAGATTTCGCATTTTGCGCTATACATTTTCATCTTATTTTAGAGCCAAGCCAGCTTCCTACTCCCACTCTTATTCATCCCATCCTATCCCATCCCAATCCATTCCATCCCCTTGCCCTTTTTGTTTCTGCTTTTGCTTATTCTGCTTCTTATGTGTAATCACTGTGCGTGTGTGTGTTTCTCGGTGTGTGTGTGTTTGTGTGTGTTAGTGAGCTTGGAATTTTTTTGCGTTCTCTATTAATATTATGGCAGCCGCGAAAGTTGAGTTTACGTTAGCAGCGCTGCATGCGGTTGTGGGGGTGGGACGAGGCAGACAACAGTTACTTTTACACATACATGTGAACACGCACACACACACATATCAAAGCTTCATTCTTCATATTGTACCTACATATTGTCAACGTATCCTTTATCCTTATATCCACATACATACATACATATGTATACATATGTACATGTACATATATTAAGCTAAGTAATAACAAGTTAAGAAGTTGCAGTCGGCAGGTCCTGCCAGCTAAATACTCTATTCTCACTGTAATCATTTTGTTGTTGCATTTTTTGACAATGATTATGATAAAGTCTGATCGTTCTAATACTAATATTATTATTTTATATATTTTAATTGACCCAAAGAACACTGAAAGTTTGCATCATTGGCTATTGATTTTGTTAAAGTGAAGTTCGAATGTATATTTTCTAAGATTGATAAATTTGAACAAAAACGGTATCTATATAAAAACTTATTTTTCAACCTATTTTGATAACATTTGGTTAGCAAAACGGAAACATGCTAAGAACTTGGTGAGTTTGGTTGACACAAGTTGAAAACAACCGATTGTTCCTATCTCTGATCGTTATCTGATTTTTATAAAATTTTGTATAAAATGCATATATAACTGTGAACTGCAGTCTACGCTAGTGAAGAAGCATCACGAAGGGTTCTACGACTTTCCGATTAGATCGTGTTATATACCGATCGAAGGGTATTACTTTAACTAAGAAAATAACATCTTTTTGGTAGCTCACCTTCATGTGTCGTGGGAGTAGATATTTAAAAGATTGCAGCTGATAACACCGGTTGATAAACAAACTTTTGGCGCAACGTGCGGAATGTTTTATTTTTGTTTATTATTTAGAAAAGGACACGTAAGTGTCTGTGAATATTCTATTTTTGTTTAAATCGTTCAATTATCAGAATGTTACCATGTTTGTTCACTACAGCTTTAAATTAGTTCTTAGATAGATGGATTATAAAATATTCTATGGAAGCAGAGTATGAAAATGAGAATTACAAATGTACATACACACACATATTGTATATGCATACATGCATAACTTTACCTGTCACGACTCTGTCGGCCGTCTTCGTGCGTCTCACTGCCAGTACATATATGCATAGAACTATACATACATACTTATGTATGTATTGGTTGCTGAATTAAATACATATGTATGTATGTACAAATGTCAGTGTTTTTGGGTGGGTGTACATGTTTTGTTGAGTTTGTTTGCATATGTCTTGCCGTTTGTGTGTGGATGAAATATAAATTGTCCTTCTTCAGTATTTTGTTCGCCTTCTTACTTTGCCTTCCTCGTTTTGTGTATAATTTTCTTAAAGAATAGCCGGGCAGCTTTTTGGCAGAGACGCGCTGACGTTCACAGATGCCGCCACCACCTCACACATACACACATACACACAAACACATACACACACACACATAGAAACCCAGCTACCCACACACAAAATATTCGTACGAAAAAAAGCTTTATTTTTATATTTTGTGTGTCGTTTTTTATTTTAATTTCGTTGTTCGGCATTATCGATTTTTTTGCCTTCCACTTCCTTTTTTGTTGATTCCCATTTACATGCCAGGGGTTACGGGTAACGGTAGGAAAGTACATTTCTCGTAAGAATCGCCTGGCGTCTGCTTCGTAAGTTTGTATGTGTGTGTGTGTGTGTGTGTGTGTGTGTGTGTGTGTGTGTGTGTGTGTGTGTGTGTGTGTGTGTGTGTGTGTGTGTGTGTGTGTGTGTGTGTGTGTGTGTGTGTGTGTGTGTGTGTGTGTGTGTGGGTGAATGGGTGTGTGCTCGTATGCAAATTTTTGCTTGATTCGGCCACACCCATAGTGCCAATTAAAAAAGTCAAAGGATATTGTATGCTACTGCTTACTGAACGTAAACAAACAAAGTATGTACAACTATACATACATGTGTGTATGTACAACTATACATATGTATACACGCATACATACATACACACGCGAATAGGTGATGAATGTTGTAGTGTTGTGGTAAACGTTAACGTTAACGTAAACAATACTCGCAGATTTGCAAGGTTTTCGGCAGCTGTGCAGCTTTGTTTTAATTGGCTCTAGAGTTGTATATAGGCACACACACACACACAGGTACACTCAAGTAAATACATATGTACATAGTATGTACTCATATGTACGTTTTATTGTGCGCTGGTTAATTGCTTGCTCTTATAATTAGTCTTTGCGCATCGTTTCGCGTTCCTCCCTTTCGAGGCGATAACGAATCACAAAGTACTGGGCTTAGCCAGTAGCAAGAGTAGACGACAACCAGCCATATATGCACATACATACATATATACATCCATATAGACATACAAATATGTACATACATATAACTGAAAGGGGGCGGCAACGGCGTCTGTGTGCGGGCGAAAAGGAGCAATTAACTTGCCATACAAATACATTACCACTCTCTCACGGGCATCACACACACACACACACACACATACACATTGACAACGAGCGACGCAGCAACAGCAAACCTTTTAGTGGAGCAAGGTGGAAGTAACAGCAGCAAAAGCAAAAGCAGAAGTAGAGTCAAAAGCAAAAACAAACAAAACACACGAGCATGAACATGAACATGCAGTGACAGCGGCAGCGGCAGCGACAACAACGCCGGCAATGGGTGGGAATGAGAATGGGAATTGGAATGGGAGGTTAGCTGGTAAGGGGGGCCAGAGCAGCGACGACCAATCAAGTCTCGAGAGTTGCCGTTGTCGCAGACTGTTGCTCTACTCTTCTGCTGCTGCTGCGCTCTCTCCAGCATCAGAAGCAGCAGCAAGCAGCAGCACGCAAAAGCTAAAAGAGCGCATTTGAAATTCGCTCTTTTTAATTCTGTCAGCGTCATCATCGTCAACAATATCGTCATTGTCTTTGTTGCTACAATGCGTTGCGCGTTCGTTCGTTCGTTGCCTGCTTAATTGCTAAGATTACGCTCGCTCAGCTCCAACGCATCCAATGAATTTTTTTGAACACACCAACAAATATATATATACATATATACTTAGATTACAACAACAATACATATATATTGAACATTCATACATATATGTTTACGAGTATGTGCTTAACTGAACTGCCCTGTCATTGGCTAATTAGAGCTCGGTATTAATTATCGTCGTGATAAAAAGGGTGCTTTCGAAGTCTCGTCGGCAAGAAAACTCTTTTTAATTGGCTACGAATGCCTTGGTCCATTGACAGCTCGTTTCATTTTGGAGCGGGTGGGGTGATTATGGGGCTTTTTCTACTCTTTCTGCCTTATAATAGAGTAAACAAATTCTATGTAGATATGTTACATGCATACATATGGTTTACCAGGGAACGTAACAGTTAAAGTTTTATTTTAAATAACAAATTTTATATACATATGTATTATATTGATTGATAATGATTTTTGATTTTTATTTAATTTTTGCAAATTTGTTTCCATTGGTGTACTTGAAACGTAGTTGTGTGTTTTTTAATTAAGATTAATTCAGAATACTAGAAACCTAGTTTTGTTTTTAATAATTGATAAAAAATCGAAATTTATAAAATTAAATTTATCTACAACTAAAGTGTTTGGTTTGCACACATAACACATAACACACGATTCTTTACGAAATTACACCGATTGCCATTTTGTATAATCGATAATCGCACTGGTTTGACTATTAATTTGGTTCACATTTTTTGATATTTAGAAATTTTTTTTGAATTTTTTAAAACAAGAATACATACCTAGTATGTATACAATACAAATTAATAAAGATATCTTGACACTTTGTTTGCCAAGTTTGGTTGCTCTAGCTTCAAAACTGTGCAAAAAACCTGCGTTCATACAGACGAACGCACATTTCACAAACCCAATATACTCTTTTTAGAGTTATAAAGTACTGCAAAAGTGTGTAACAAGCAGAAGGAGGCATTTCCGACTATATAAACTATATATATTCTTGATCAGGATCAACAGCCGAGACGAACTAGCCATGTCCGTCTGTCTGTCCGTCTGTCCGTAAGAACACACAGATCACAGAGACTATAAGAGCTAGAGACACCAAACTCCGTCCGTCTGTCCGTAAGAACACACAGATCACAGAGACTATAAGAGCTAGAGACACCAAACTTGGCATGCAGGTTCCTGTATACCATACGCAGATCAAGTTTATTTCAAATTTCAGATGCTCCTCCCCACACCCCCGCAAATCGCAAAAAGCTCCCACAGCCACAATTTTAAAGATAAAGCTTTAATTTTTGGTACACATGTATGTTGAATCAATGTCTTTCGGATGTGTAAATTTCAACACGATCGGATAAATAGCACCAAAGTTATGGAAGAACTTATTTCCCCTGTCTCAGTAGGCAGAAACAACAGATTGACATGCACTGTGCAAGTTGAGTACGCTGCTTGCTTGTGTTGCCGCTGAACTGCTTGAAATGCAAGTTGGGAGCAGGGAGTCTCGTAGTCGGGCAAACTCGACTAGAGTGTTCTTACTTGTTTTTTCAAAAAAATTAAAAAAAAGAGTATAAAAATGGTGGCCAATATAGCTCAGTAGTAGAGGCACTTGCAGAGCAAAATATGTTGATACGCCAGTTATTACGACAAGAAGTCCAAAAACAATCTTTTTTTCTTGATCGTAACCCCATGCCTGAGTTAAATGCAACATGGAAAAGCGGTTATGCCCTATGCACATTTATTCACTTTTATTTCCCATATTTTAAAAACGGATTTCAGTCGCGGACTACACCCAGTGTTTGCTTAAACCGTTTGAGAATTATGTCAGAGAAGTGTCAATCTAAAAAGAAGTATAGTAGCTGTAATAGAAACCATTTGATTTATATAAGTTCGAGACTCTGAACATAACAGCTTTCCTTTATTTTTGTTTTAAATTGTTGAGATATACAGGCTAGTTCTTGTTTCCACGTATGTATATTGCGAAAGTGATTTTCACTTAAATGTTCTTATTTTCATTTGATCAAGAATTGAATTAATTGAATGAGATCACTTGATCAACATTATTCAGACAATTTTCGAACCTTTATTGGATACTAGACTTTTGCCCAACCACTCATTTTCCACCCAGGGTGCTAAATTTTAAATATAGAATTTTCATATAAATCTTAACCAAAAAGTTGCACACAACAGTTTTCCGCACAGTTTCCACATTTCTCGACCGTATTTTTCAAAATCCGATCTTAGTACGCACTTTCAGCATAACATGTAACTACTGTGAAAAATGCAGCTTACTATCTTTAATGGCTTGAGCTGTGCAAGCGTTGTCAATCAATCAATTAATAAGTCAGGCTGAACAGTAGTTTTATATATATATTTATGCATAATATTTAAGCTTACCTAGTGCTGATGGGTCCCGGATCTGTTTCGCAGTAGTCTCATTAGAGAGCAGTTTGCGAATGTCCTCGACCGATTCCGATATTTTAAGTATTCCCAGCTGGCCTCAAGGTTTACCATTCACATGGCAATTGTGCTATGTTCGTTGTAGGTAGTTTCTAATTGAGTGTTGATGTTGTTGTTGTTTTTGTTGTGGTTGTTGTTGTTGATGTTGTTATTTTAGTTTGTTGTAGGTTTTGTGTTTAACGTAGTTTTTGTACTGTATTAACTTTATGCTTAAATATTATAGGAACTTTGAATCGAGCGAGTAGCGTGACGAGCTCAAACTGGATTGCACCTGTAACAATCAATAAAAAAAAAATGTAGGTACATATATGTATATATGTATACATACAAACATACGTGCATTTGTATGTGTGAGCTTAAGCGAAAACGTCATATTTATATATTTATGTCCTTCGAATTTCGTAAATAAAATGTAATTCAAATTTTGAAGACAAACATGGCTTTTTTATTAGGTTTCAATTCAAGATTTAAGAACGCTTTTGAAAATATTAAAAATTGTTTACACTCTTATTTAATTTTTTTGAAAAAAAAAAGAAAAAAGTGTATATTGGGTTTGTGAAACGTCCGCCTGTCCGTCCGTCCGTCCGTCTGTCTGTCCGTCTGTATGAAAGCAGTTTTTTTCCACAGCTTTGAAGCTAGAGCAACCAAACTTGGTATACATGTTGGTATATACCATAGTCAGACAAAGTGTCAAAATCTCATAATTTTGACAGGCCCACCTCCGCCCTTTCAATTGAGCAAATTTTATATCTCTCCCACCTGTAGAACTGCCCAACCAAATTAAAATTGATGGCAAAACTTGAAAGATTTGACCAAAAATACAGTTGCCACGCCCACTTCTGACTCCGCAAAGAGGCTAAAAAAGAGTATATCGCAGTCGGGTCCATCCGACTGCAACGTTCTTACTTGTTTTAGTATCAATTTTCTCCACTATCAAAACTTAAAAATGGCGGTACTATCGTTAAAAAAAAAAAAAAAAAACCAATCGGCAGGGAATGGACCTGCTTCCGGTGTCAAAGGAAAATTGGTTAGGGACAGCCAAACACCGAGACGGGATACAGGACAAGGGCAAGATCGCGGGACCGAAAGCGAAACCAAAATTAAGCACAAAAGCCGGAACGCGAACTTGCAAACAGGAACTGGAACAGGTGGAGATGTGTGGGTGCAAGGGTGAGTACACAGGTGAAGGTAAGAGAAAGGGAAGGGGTCGAGGTAGAGGTAGAGCTATGGGTAAGGGATAAGGGTAGGCTGCAATTGTCATGACCAGTGACGAATGACCTGCTGTTCCCTTGTCCTTATTTTATGTCATCAGCAGCAAAAGTTTATGCCTAACAAACATTCATACATATTGATACATACATACATACATACAGAGAATCTTTTGGTAGCGGCAACAGTAACAGTAACGGTTTATATGTACACATGTATGTAATTTACCGTTGCCAATGTGCCGGAGAACAAGAAGCTCAGAGCACAGAATAAGAATACGAACACGGAATATGCGAACTGAACATATATAAACAAGAAAGAAATGTTATCTTCGGCTTGCCGAAGATATATGTATACCATTGTAGAATAGTTTTGTAAAAGGAAACTTAGCTTTCAACATATTGTTCCAATGGCAGCTGTAAGATAAAGTCGTCCGATTTTGATCAAATTTTGTCAACGTATATGGATAGATCTTAAATTTGGACATAGTGCGTTTTGTCTAGTTATTTTGAAAAACAAAAAAGTTGTTCATACAAAATCTTATTTTTAACCGATCGTTACTATGGCAGCCATATTTTATAGTGGTCCGATCTGGTCAGTATAACTGTAGGTACTACCTGCAATAGGAAGAAACATCTGTGCCAACTTTCATCAAGATATCTCTAGAACAAAGTCTTCAAAAACGCTTATAAACAGACGGACAGACGGACAGGACGACATGAGACGTCTCCTTCAATGCGTTACACATTTCGTGACAAAATTATAATACCCTCTGCAAGGGTATAAAAACTCTAAATGTCTTAAAATCTAAGAGGTGAGGCGGGTGATAAACAAATGCATATGAATACATTAACACATAGTACATATGTATCTATTCGACTGAACGAACAATCTATGTACATATTTATGTATATCCCTGATTGTAATTCATTTACATAGTTGGTTCCGTCTTCTTGTCTTTTGCAATTCGTTTCGATCATTTTAGCCTGACTATAGTTCGTTTTGTTTATTTGATTCCGATTACAGTTTGCTATGAGCCACTAAGTCTGATTGTCACTTCTGAGCGTTTTGCAATACTTTTTATCGACATTTTCTTTAACAAATTTGGCCAAAATGTCCAATGACAAAAAGAAAACGTTCCTACGTATGAATTTAACTTAAAAAAGCGCCAAAAAGAAGTATAGGAAACGAACTAAACGAACTATATCACCCACCAATTGGTTCGTTTAGCAAAACACCGAACTACTGAACTTATTCCTTCAATTGAAGTACAATGTACAACTTTAATATGTACATTGTATATATATATTTCAAATAAGATATATAACAAGTAAGAATGCTCTAGTCGAGTGTGTCCGACTACGAGACTCCCTGCACTCAACTTGCATTTTAAGCAGTTCAGCGGCAACACAAACAAGCAGCGCACTTAACGGGTCCAGTTCCTGTCAAACTGTTGATTCTGCCTGCTGAGACGGGGGTAATAGATTCTTCCATAACTTTAGTGCTATTTATCCGATCGTAATGAAATTCACGCAACCAATCAACATTGATAAAACAATTACGTATACCAAAAATCAAAGCTGTATCTTTAAAATTGTGGCTGTGGGAGTTTTTTGCGATTTGCGGGGGTCCGGGGGGAGGTGCATCCGAAATTCGTTACATATGTTACATACATAAGTTTAATCAATGTTGATCGGTTGCGTGAATTTCATTACGATGGGATAAATAGCACCAAAGTTATGGAAGAATCTATT
The DNA here is from genome assembly GCA_949708635.1 of Hirtodrosophila cameraria. NCBI lineage: Eukaryota > Metazoa > Arthropoda > Insecta > Diptera > Drosophilidae > Hirtodrosophila > Hirtodrosophila cameraria. The sequence goes on from OX453092.1 coordinate 550,957, forward strand.
ACCCCCGTCTCAAGAGGCAGAAACTGCTTGAAATGCAAGTTGGGAGCAAGGAGTCTCGTAGTCGGGCACACTCGACTAGAGTATTCTTACTTGTTTTTAATTAAAAGAAAAAAATTTTAAAACAAATAAGAATCAAGTAAGAACGTTGCAGTCGGGCTCACCCGACTGCGATATACTCTGCATTCTGTGCGTATATTAAATTAAATTCTTTTAAAGACTACTTATATATATATGCTACGAACTATAAAATTCTTTCTACTAAGTGCAGAACGCTGCAAACGCCCAAAGCAGAGCGAGACGCGTACTTGTCAAAATGATCGCTCGTTTACTGGGGCTGTGGTGGGCGTGGCAAAATATTTTTTCTCCAATCTATCGAAGAGTTCAAATGGAGTCATACTGCAAAATTTGGGGTTTCTAGCTATAAGGGTGTAGAAGATACAGGTTAAGGGGGGGGCGGTTGTGGGCGTGGCATATTTTTTAGGCAGGTCGGTCAAGGATGTGGTCAGTAGTCTTTATGTCAAATTTGGTTACTCTAGCTGTAAAACTGTGGAAGATATAGGTTTTTGCGGTTTGTGGAGGAAGGGGTGGGGGGGGAGATCTTGACACTTTGTCTGACTATGGTATATACCAACATGTATGCCAAGTTTGGTTGCTCTAGCTTCAAAACTGTGGAAAAAAACTTCGTTCATACAGACGGACGGACAGACGGACGGACGGACGGACGGACGGACATTTCACAATCCCAATATACTCTTTTTTTCCATTTTGGAAAACAGAGTATAAAAATTGTCCAAAAATTGGATTCTGTCGGGCACTACACCCAGTGTGTGCCTAAACTGTTTGGGAATACTAAGCGACAGTCTAATAAAAATTTAATTATACTCTTTTTTTAATTTAAAAAAAAAAAAAAGAAAAAAGAGTATATTGGGTTTGTGAAATGTCCGTCTGTCCGTCCGTCTGCATGAATAACTTTTCTACAAAATTACGTATGTGTATATACATATACCCGGCACACCAAAGACACCTTTTCCTTCTTGTTTTTTTTTTTGAAACTTGACGCTTTTGCATCCATGACAGTGAAAATTATATTGAAAATCAAATTGCAAAAACAAAATGAACATCAAATATACATAAAAGAGAGTGTTCATAAACCTTTTCGATTCGATCTATTTATTGACTTTTGTTTAACTTTTGTTTTCCTTGCTATACATGTACATACATACATACACATGTAAAAATATACATACACACATACAAAAATATATTCTGTATATTTGTAACAGAATTCCAATAGAATTTTAAAAGGTTTTTAAAAAAACGAACAGGATGTTTTTCAACATTTTTGAATACAGTAAATATGTATGCATATGTAAATGTATATATGTATATGTATATGTATATGTATATGTATATGTATATGTATATGTATATGTATATGTATATGTATATGTATATGTATATGTATATGTATATGTATATGTATATGTATATGTATATGTATATGTATATGTATATGTATATGTATATGTATATGTATATGTATATGTATATGTATATGTATATGTATATGTATATGTATATGTATATGTATATGTATATGTATATGTATATGTATATGTATATGTATATGTATATGTATATGTATATGTATATGTATATGTATATGTATATGTATATGTATATGTATATGTATATGTATATGTATATGTATATGTATATGTATATGTATATGTATATGTATATGTATATGTATATGTATATGTATATGTATATGTATATGTATATGTATATGTATATGTATATGTATATGTATATGTATATGTATATGTATATGTATATGTATATGTATATGTATATGTATATGTATATGTATATGTATATGTATATGTATATGTATATGTATATGTATATGTATATGTATATGTATATGTATTCATGCAATCATGCATGCGTTCACAGCAGCAACAACAACATCAACATAAGCAAAATCAAGTGCAATATGCTAATTGTATATACACACAGTATACATATATACATGCATATGTATTAAAAGGACACATACATACATATACACACAAAACACAAATATGTATTTGTGCAAAACTCTAATTTACATTCATATTAAAAAGTAAGCAGCAGAGTAAAGGCGCCGCATGAACGCGAAAGAGCAAAAGAGAGACTAGATAGTGCAGATTCGCCTCGATACGCCCGCCAATTTAATTTGCCAAGCTCTGCTTTTTGCATTTTTAATATCAACACTTTTACTCCTACTTGGTTATAACGAGCGAGACAGTTGTCTCTTTTTCATGATGAACGCGAAAGAGCAAAAGAGAGACTAGATAGTGCAGATTCGCCTCGATACGCCCGCCAATTTAATTTGCCAAGCTCTGCTTTTTGCATTTTTAATATCAACACTTTTACTCCTACTTGGTTATAACGAGCGAGACAGTTGTCTCTTTTTCATGCATGCACACATGCACACACACACACACATACACACACACGCACTTAAACACTTCCATATATATAGATACATACGTACGAATGTATGTATGTATGCATGCATATTTGGTTTTTTGCATATGTAATTCTCTTCTATGGACCACGTGCCTCATTATTTTGTTGGAGAGCACATCAACATCAATGCTCTCTCACCCCTTTTTTTGTTGTATGCGCATCATCTCTCTTGTTCGTTCTCTCCCTTTCGCTCACACAAACACATAGTCGCTCGCCCTCGCACTCGCACTCCTTCACACACTCTGCGCCTCGTTTCTTTTTTTTTTTTTGTAGGTACTATCCGCAACGGCACATACTCTTCTCAGTTTGGAATGCAATTAACAACTTTGCCCAGCGTCTCTGTTGCTCGCCTTTTCGCAACGATTGGCCATCTCTTTTCAATTGTGTATTTAAATATTGTACATAGAAACACACACACACACATGCAGATGTACCCATTTCAATGTACAATGAGGACATATGGTACACGTACATACGTACATACATACATATGTAAATTTGGATGTCTTGCACTAATTGATGTGGTTAAGTCACAATTTTCATATTCGATTTCTGCACAAAACAGAACAGAACAGAAAAAAAATAAAAGAACAGATAGCAATATTGCGGTATTTTGGCACAGTGGAACCATATGCCATGAAACTGACAGTTGTTGTGGTTGTGGTTAAAACACGTAAGGCGGTCATTAAACCATTTCTTTAAGTATTCAATGCACTGATAATCCTGTACATAGTATGTATTTATTCGTATGTATATATATATATATATGTATATGTATATGTATGTATGTACTATATTGATATTTTATACCCTTGCAGAGGGTATTATAATTTTGTCACGAAATGTGTAACGCATTGAAGGAGACGTATCAGAAAAAGAGTTTGTATATTCGTGACCATTTAATTTAAAATTTTGATTTTAAAACTTTTATGTATCTTTTTTGATAATTTTGTAGTTGCATAAAAAAAAATAAAAAAAAAACAAAAAATGTATGCTAATAGTCACATTATATGTGATTACGCAGCATAGATTATGTAGCAGCACTTATTTAGATGTTTTTGTTGTATTTCACGCAAAATCGGTTTTGGATAAGATTATATACATATATATGTAATATATCAAATCATATAGGAGCATGCAAATATTGAAATAAATTGCGACACACAACTTTAACAAAAATTCACAGACAGATAATCACAAAACATTTTATGGGTTTAGGTTTACGTTTTAATATATGAATCGGTAAATCGCCAAAGCTCATACATGATTGCATACATTAAAGGGCACTGTTATTTCAGATTGCGCAGTTTCGCTAATCGTGATGTTTGTATATGTATTGTATGTACATTAAAAAAAATCGCTTGAGAATTATTGACGAATTCAATATTCCTTGGGTAGTTATAATTTCGAATTTGATTTAATTTTGTTTTTGTTGTTGTTTGTATTTATTTATTCTATTTTGTTTGTTGGTATTGTTTAAATCACACTATCCGCTGTACCTCGATAACGTGAACCTGGACGCTTCCACCGTCGATTTCATACTACCAATTGTATCTGTATCTTTACTTTTTTGTATCTTTGAGATACTTTTTCACCCCGAAAGAGCGATGTTCTCACACTCACATACACAAGCAAACGTTAGCGAGAGCGTGAAACAAGAGAGGGAGAGAGAAACCGGATTCACGCTAACAGGCAGGCAGAGAGAGCGAGAGAAAAAAGAAAGAGAGAGAGCTGACAAATCAAAGAGAGCAAGAGCGCCACAAAGGCCAGAGAGTTTGGGGTAATTATTGCCACGCAGAGTGGTAATTAGGCGGGAGCGAGATAGCAGATCCCATAAAACAAAGTACCAAATATGCTTTTTTGCGTGCGGGAGCGTGAGCGCCTATGCGTCTGCCCTTGTGTGTGTATATGTGTATGTGCATGTGCACGTGTGTGTGTGTGTGTGTGTGTGTGTGTGTGTGTGTGTGTGTGTGTGAGTGCCCCCAGTGTGGGAGTAGTCCAGGCAATCGTTCATTATTTTTATATAACTACCGTCGGATGTTGGTTGTACTTACGAGTTGTATGTGCGTCTACTCGTTCGCTCCTTATTTGTCTGCTCTCTTTTATATACTCCTTTTATATGCACAAATATTTTAGTTATTTGTACATACTTAGTCTTCATATATGTATATTACATATACATATGTATACCTTCTATCATATTTGATACAATAAATTCGAAAAATTACACTAAAACTAATCACTGTGGACGGCAGTCCAATCTAGGGACGAAGCAGCACGAACTGCGACTAGCATTATATACAGCAAGAATGAAAGATTTGCTATGAGTGTCCGACCAGATCGAGCTATATACCGATCGAAAGGTATTACTTAAACTAAGAAAACTGCATACTTAAACTTTTGGCAATTCACCTGGTTCATGAGATATAGGCAAGCAGGTGAGAAGGAAAAACCCAAAAAATTTGAGCTACTTGAGCTATTGGGGTCGTTGGGGATTTTTTTTTTTTTTTTAATCGGAGAAATGTTCTAATTCTGAAAACACCTCGTTCATCCCAATCTGACAATTCGTTCTAAAGTTATGAACATTTTAAAATTAAAGTGGCTTTTCCAAATTGAGATGAAAAGGTTGTCAGTTTGTCAGTTTGTCTGTTTGTTTTGTTTGTATCAACGCGTTGATGTAGTTTTCTGTAATTTTGTGGACTTGTTCCCCATCATAACCCAAGAAACGTTTGTTCTACCACTTTTCTGAAAAACCGCTAGTTTAGCGGAAAACGCTAAAAAACCGCTTGAGTTGACACACCCACAGTTTACAAACCAAAGAAGCTACAGAAACGTTCTACATTTCATTGGATAGGTATTTTTAAGAGCTTTACCTTAAGCTTACCTTAATAATAAAATTAATTTTGCATTCGGCATACTGCAAAAGTAACTTAAGTACAATAAAAAGAAGCTGAAGCTTTTTGCTCAACGTGCGGAATGCAAAATTAATTTTATTATCTAAAATATTTCTAATACTAATCAAAAAATACTGCGTCACAAAATTATATATCAGAAGTTTTGTGGCTTTAACATGTATCGTCCCTAGACTTTAACCTCGCGTAGAGGTGTTTTTATTTGTTTTATTAATCACTTCAATGTACTTATGTACTATAATATAAGCGATTTTAAATTTACTTGAATGCAATTTATTATTGGAAATACACATTTTAAATGCTCGATGATTTGACAATTTCATTATTTTGATACCCCTGCAAAAAATATATTAAAGCCTATATGCGTTTCTCCGCCTATCTGCCCATGTGGGGAATTCCATTATATGTATCAATAATCTAGATTCTTGGAACATATTTATTTATGTACGAGCACGTACATTTGTTTCATTTCTGCATTTTCAAAATGTTTTCACTATGGTTTTCTGTAATCATATCGAAATAACAGCTGTTCAAGATTAAAAACCCTTTGCCTATCGAAGTTGTTAATAATACATATACATACATATGTATACATGTATTGATACATATCGATAATAATATAAAAATAATATTTTTCATTTTTGCCATTTGATAGAGTTGCGTCTAGCTATCGACTTCAGAAACTGAACAGATCGGCCAACAAGGGGACAAAAAGTTGCTTCAACTAGTAAACTCTTACTGTTAAAATGGAAATGGGTTGTGAAATGTTCGTCCATCTGTCTATCTGTCTTCCTGTCTGCCCGTCCGCCCGTCCGTATGAACGCAAATTTTTTCGAAAAGATAAAGCAACCAAACGATATATAGAAAATATTTATTTTCTAAGTAAAACAAAAAGAGTGTTTTAAAAAAATGATTTTATATTAGGTATTTTATTACATTCAAGAAAGTGGGAAAGATCGGTCGGTAAATGATCTCGATATCGATAGCTTAGTTTTTTTTTAAGTTTTAATAATAAGACAATTCGTTATTTGCATGGCAAACCTTTAAAAGTAAACTTATTGACATATCCATGCCGCCTCAATTGTATCCATAATATAGTGCAAAGAACCTAATATTGTCTTCACATGAAAACATAGATTGGTTTTTTGACCTAATTTGAACTTCGCATCATTATACATTCGCATTTCGTTTTCTCCGGCTTTAAAGTGAGTCTTTTCGTTCAGGTGATTCAATTGCTCTGCCGCCGGATGTTTCAATTTAAACTCATCTCATACGACTCTTTGAGATTGAACCCTTCAAGATTTTAAGTCCGTAGTATCAATTTTGTTCCAATGTTTCACCACTTTTTTCTTAAATGCACCCATTTTAATTTTTGGTAAGATGTTTTGTATTGAATTCCATTTCATTTGATCATGAATTGAATTAACTAGCCATTGAGATAGGATGCAAATCACTAGATCAACAACTTTGAGGATATTATGAACCTTTACAGAAATTTGAATTCCGCAAAATTTGGCAAAAGTGGGAACCGGAACAGGCCTGATTACTTGATTTTAACCGTATAGTCCTTTATTTTTTTGTAACTTCAATTTCATTGACTGACTAGTCTTTACACCACTTTCAAATAAGATCCTTTGACATATAGCTTGTGATCTTGTCCAGATTCATATATAGCAAGGATTTCGATAGCTGTATCAACTTAATTTTTTTTTAAATAAAAAAAGAGTGAAAAAAAAATTAAATCATCCTAACACTGAATATTTTTGGAAATACATACTTTCTAAAATTATGGAAAAGTTTTCGTGAAAGTTGAACGCTTGTTCTAAACCGTACTTTAAGATAGATACTTTTTGAAAAATAACGCGAAATGTCCTTGGTTTGAATTTCGTAGTTTAAGCGAATTTACTCTTTTCAGCGTACTACACATACGAGGGCGGTCTGATTTGTGCCCGGCCAAGCTAAGAAAACATGTTTTTTTTTTTAAATTTTTTGTTTTTGTTTTAGAACATCATATCATTTTAGAGCAGTACACTTAATCCAGAGGTCCTCCAATTTTTTGATGCCTTCCACCAACTAATAAGATTGACAAGGTCCTCAAAAAAGACATTATTTCACAGATGACTTGCTCATTTGACTGATATATTTTCCACAAAGACATTTTTTTAAGTTAAAAAAAAGATAATAGTCACAGTGAGCTTAATCCAGAATGGTGGGTGTGGAATTAATTTGTAACGCAATTCATTTAATTTGTACATAACAATTAGGCTCTTGTGTGCCGGTGCGATGTGCTGGTGAAAAGTAGCTTTTCTTTGCCATATGCGATCTTTTGTGCTTTAAATCAGCATCGAATCGGTTCAACTGCTCTAAATAATGTTTGCCGGTTATTTTTACTCCCTGTTCCCATTAAAAATGGGAAAAGGGAGTTATAAAGTACTGCAAATGTGTGTAACAAGCAGAAGGAGACATTTCCGACTATATAAACTATATATATTCTTGATCAGGATCAACAGCCGAGACGAACTAGCCATGTCCGTCTATCTGTCCGTCTGTCTGTATGAACGCGTCGATCTCAGAGACTATAAGAGCTAGAGACAGCAAACTTGGCATGCAGGTTCCTGTATACCATACGCAGATCAAGTTTATTTCAAATTTCGCATTCCCATTCTTATTCTTGCTTGTTCTGCCTAGATCAAAGTAATCGATGAATCGATGTGGATAATCCACAGACATCCCAATAAACCGATTGATTTCTCATCGGAAATCCACTGATTCGACATTCTTGATCTCTGAAGTGTTGTAATGGATTCAATATTCATTTCCAACGAAAAGGCACAAAATTCGATCCTACTGCAATTAAAGATCGCCAAACCCTTTCTTGATATAATTACAGTATCGCGTTTGTTGTCACCCATATTTATGTAAGCTGCTTCATATCCAAATATTGGTACTACATATTTTCTACTTAGTCAAGTGAGATACTTAAGGCCATAGCAATCTTATGCACTTTTAGTTGTCGATCGTCCAAGACTATTTCATGGATTTTGTCAACCATTTCTTGTGTTGTGTCCTCTTTTGGCTTCGGGCCTAGGGCGGTCCTCATCAAAAATGATTGTTCATCTGCGCTTAAATTCACTTGTCCAATGTCCAATATGCAAAAGTTTCTCACTTTCAACTCCTGCCAAAACTACGCAGGGTAACATAAATGCCAAAAACTCTTACAACAATTATCTAATGGAAAATACAATCCAAAAAAATATACCGAATATTCGGAAACATTATTTCTTGGCTAGTCAGGGTACTTATCAGCCCATTCTCGTATTATGCACTTTAAGGGAATACAAAATTGGTTAACTGCCTTTTAAAGATGGGTACTTTTAGAACGTCTTTCATAATATTTGAGTATGAAACATTCAGGATGCAAGCTCGGCCCATTGTTATAACAGTATGAATGCTGGATAGGACTGATATACCACAGGCCGACATAATGCTCAGATCTAACATCAAGCTCGAAAAAAATCATGTTTAGAAACAAATTTTAAAAATTTTTTGGAATAATTTATTATTTGTGATCAATCAAGTATGCAATATTATTACTTGATGTAATGAAGTTCTTTTTCTTATGCTTCAATTAAATTATTATAAAAATGTAAATCAGCCATCGATCCCCAACATGCCAAAATTTCATCAATTCCTTGACCGTCACTCTGTAGACCTTTTTGAGAAAGACTCTAATACAGCCTACTTTTGCTGTGTCGACCACAAATTGAAAGTGTGCTCCAAAGTTTCCTCTTCTTCTTCGATGATAGTTATTTATTATTAAAAGTGTTTAATATAAATTCAATATTTTGTTGGGTGCATGAGAACAGCTTAGCGGATATTTAAGAAACATTGGCCGGATAGTGCGCGGAACGCTATAAACAACTTTACAAGGGGAATGATTTTCAATTTGAAAGCATCCTAAAGCGGTGTTTAAAGAACGCAATTCCTACTAATGTTTAAACAGTACAAGCAACAGATGCGACTTTAAACACTTGCTATACATTTCCCATTTCAGTTACTTGTTAAATGATAAACTGTCGAATGCATCAATAAAAGTAAAAAAAAATGTAAAACAAAAAAATTGGCAGCTTTTTAAATTTATAATAAATTCATTTTTAGTAAAAAAGATTCAGAAAACAAAAACATCCGACTGCGACACACATTTTAAATAATAACTGTCATTCGGCATATTTTACAACACCTGTAGCACATCCTGCAGGGTTTCATGCAAGATGCACGAAACGAGCTTGCGCGCAAGACAACACAGATGTTAATTCGATGCAAAATGAAAGTGCTTGAAAAACCGTGCAAGAATCGCATAGCCTAAACACCGTTTAAGCGTTTCTTGTTACTCCCTGTTCCCATTAAAAATGGGAAAAAGGGAGTTATAAAGTACTGCAAATGTATGTAACAAGCAGAAGGAGGCATTTCCGACTATATAAACTATATATATTCTTGATCAGCATCAAAAGCCGAGACGAACTAGCCATGGCCGTCTGCCTGTCCGTCTGTCCGTATGAACACACAGATCTCGGAGACTAGACTAAGAGCTAGAGATACCAAACTTGGCATGCAGGTTCCTGTATACCATACGCAGATCAAGTTTATTTCAAATTTCGGATGCACCTCCCTGCACCCCCGCAAATCGCAAAAAACTCCCACAGCCACAATTTTAAAGATAAAGCTTTGATTTTTGGTAAACATATATTTTGTAACAATGTTGATCAGCTGCGTAAACAACACGATCGGATAAATAGCACCAAAGTTATGGATGAATCTATTACCCACGTCTCAGATGGCAGAAGCAACAGTTTGACAAGCACTTTACAAGTTAAGTGCGCTGCTTGCTTGTGTTGCCGCTGGACTGCTTGAAATGCAAGTTGGGAGCTGGGAGTCTATTAGTCGGGCATAGTCGACTAGAACATTCTTACTTGTTTTATGCCCTCTTTCCATTTTTTTTTAAAAAAAGAAAGAAGAGTATATTGGGTTTGTGAAATGTCCGTCTGTCCGTTCGTCTGTCCATCCGTCTGTCC
>OX453092.1:561657-580014 GCA_949708635.1 Hirtodrosophila cameraria
GCACTGTGTTTTTAAATTATTATTATTGTTTTTGAATCTCAATTGTTTGTGACTTAGTGAGGACTCTATAAAACCAAGTGCCTATCAGTATCATAAACCATATTATCATATGATTTAAAACAACAACGGTTTGAGTTAGTTAAGCACTAACAACAAACTAATGCGACTTTCAATGAATTTATTGTTTATAAACGCTTCTTTGCAGTCAGTTTATTTAAACTGGTATCACAATGTAACTTTTTTTTGTAAGCATTCAAGTTAATTAGCAAGCCACTTGGTTTTTATTGTTCTTGACGCGGCTGTCTTTCAAGCTCAGTGATTACTGTTCATTTGGTTGCGTTTGAAAGTTTCTCAACTTTTTGGAAAGTGTACGCCAAACTAGCTGCCATGTGCCCCCGTTGAGGGCCTTTCGCAACATCCATGAACAAGGTGAGAAGAGGCGACGCGTCGCCGCTTTTAATTAGATTAACAACACGAATTGTCAAACGCAGGCGTTGCAAATGTTGCACGAAGCTCAGGTATATACATATATAAATATATATAAGAAAATAAAGAACAGCAAAAGGGAACAACCTTATTAAAAACGTGCCAAAAACATTTTCATAAATATATCAAGTGAACTTTCTGCGGCGTGTCAAAGTGCCAGTGCCAAGTGTCAAAAGTATTGAAAAGACTAAGAAATCAATAAGCCAACAAGTTTTTTTTGTATTTTCTCTACTTTTTTTTTTTTTTTTTTTTGGTTTGTAGGGGGTAAATGTCATTTGGGGCTTGCCGTTATGTCGTAGATATTATTTTAAGTTTATTTAGCAACAAAAACATAATAAACAAGTAAGAACGTTGCAGTCGGATGCACCCGACTGCGATATACTCTTTTTTTCGCCTCTTTGCGGAGTCAGTGGGCGTGGCAATTGAATTTCTGCTCAAATCTTTAAAGTTTTGCCATCAATTAAAATTTGGTTGGGCCTGTTCTACAGGTTTGGGAGAAACAAACATTGCTTGATTGCAAGGGCGGGGGTGGGCGTGGCAAAATTATTTTTATCCAATCTATTAAATAGGGCAACAGAATTCAACCTGCAAAATTTGGTGATTCTAGCTAAAGGGGTGGGGGAGATACAGACTTTGCCTATTTGTGGGGGCGGGGGTGGGCGTGGCCGAATTTTTTTTTGCCAGATCAATGAAGGATGTGATAAGTAGCCCTTGTGCCAAATTTGGTTACTCTAGCTATAAAACTGTGGAAGATATAGGTTTTTGCGGTTTGTGGGGGAAGGGGTGGGGGTGGGGGGGAGATCTTGACACTTTGTCTGCCTATGGTATATACCAACATGTATACCAAGTTTGGTTGCTCTAGCTTCAAAACTGTGGAAAAAACCCGCGTTCATACGGACAGACGGACAGACGGACATTTCACAAACCCAATATACTCTTTTTTCCTTTTTTTTCAAAAAAGTTAAAAAAAGAGTATAAAAAGCAAAAACAAATAAAGAACTCTGCTTTAAATGAAAATGTATGGCATTAAATAAAAACAAGAAAAAAATGTTGTCTTCGGCATGCCGAGTAGATATACCCTTGCAGAAAAGTTTCTGCTGGAAAAAACGAAAGAAAATTGACAACAAATTTGTTTGATCAAAGCATGCCACTTCATCATAATCAAAATGCACCCGACTGCGATATACTCTTTTCTTCGCCTTTTTTGCAGAGTCAGAAGTGGGCGTGGCAATTGCATTTTTGCTCAAATCTTTCAAGTTTTGCCATCAATTTAAGTTTGGTTGGACCCGTTGTACAGGTTTGGGAGAAACAAACATTGCTCGATTGCAAGGGCGGGGGTGGGTGTGGCAAAATTATTTTTATCGAATCTATTCAATAGGACAATAGAATTCAAACTGCAAAATTTGGGGACTCTAGCTAAAGGGGTGTGGGAGATACAGATTTTGCTCATTTGTGGGGGCGGGGGTGGGCGTGGCCAACATTTTTTTATTCAGATCAATCAAGAATGTGATAAGTAGCCCTTGTGCTAAATTTGGTTATTCTAGCTATAAAACTGTGGGAGATATAGGTTTTTGCGGTTTGTGGGGGAAGGGGTGGGGGTGGGGGGAGATCTTGACACTTTGTCTGCCTATGGTATATACCAACATGTATACCAAGTTTGGTTGCTCTAGCTTCAAAACTGTGAAAAAAACCTGCGTTCATACAGACGGACAGACAGACGGACGCACAGACGGACATTTCACAAACCCAATATACTCGTTTTTCTTTTTTTTTTTTTTAAAAAAGAGTATAAAAAGTTCACGCTATTTTTAGAGTCTTTTTTTATAATTCTCAACCAGTTTGAACTTTCACTTGGCCTGGTGTCTGACAGAGCTTCTATTGGGGCATAACTTTCTTATATCTTATTTTGTTTGCATTTGCATTTCTTATTAAATTCTTATTTTTTACGGCTGTGGGAGTTTTTTGCGATTTGCGTGGGTGCGGGGGGCTTCATCCGAAATTTGAAATAAACTAGATCTGCGTATGGTATACAGAAACCTGCATGCCAAGTTTGGTGTCTCTCGCTCTTATAGTCTCCGAGATCTGTGCGTTCATACAGACAGACAGACGGACATGGCTAGTTCGTCTCGGCTGTTGATCGTGATTAAGAATTAAAGTCCAATGTGTTCTTATTTAATGGCATTAAGTTAAGCAGCCTCCCATATTTTCATTTATTCAAAACAAGTAACGGTGAAAAAAAAGCTGGCGATCGAAAAAATCCTAAAAATTTGGCATGTTAACTAACAGAAATACCAGGCGATCAGAAGTCAACAGGAGGCTGATACATGTTAATTAACAGAGCCAGCCAGTGATAATTACATGGCCACTGTTAATTAATTCGTTCTAACGAAAATAAAAAGAGCCGCTTTTTATTGTAATGATTTTATTTATTCCAATTATTCTTTCAATAAGTATTATTATTATATATAAATTTTGGGTAATGTTTCGTAACAGCTACCCCAAGCGAAAGAAAGCACCAAAAATTAGGAATAATTCTAGGATCTCAAAACTAGGATCGAAATATTTTTTATTTGCGGAAAAATGTGCTAAAAAGCTATTTTTAGTTTCGCTGATAAGCGCGCCACGCGCTGGCCTATCGATAATGCATATCGGTGCCTTTTTGGGTAAATGTTTACTTTAGCTGCTTTTCCGAAAATCGAACCAATCATTCTGGTTTTGGTCTCAAAAAATCAGAAAAAAATTTAAGAATGCGATTTTCAGTGGCGGAGGTTGACTTTTTTGCATAATTAATTAAGAAAACTGCTTTTAAAGTATTTCTTTTCTGAAAATCGTACAAAACAATCTGGTTTTATTTTCATAAAATCAGAAAAAAATTAAGAATGCGATTTCCGGTGACAGAAGTTGACTTTTTTTCGTAATTAATTAATAAAACTTAATTTAAAGTTGTTAAAAACACATGCTAATCGAGTACTGTTGTGATGTGGCATCGATAAGTCGATGGCAAAAGCATCGATATATATGTAAGCGTTAACAGAGTAGTGTTGGTCAGTGCTTACAGTAAAGTGCTGGTAAAGTCGTTAAAAAATTAGTGTTACCATACTTGGGAACGTATGTTGGCGCGACTATTTTATATTTTAAAAATAATCTAATAGTATTTTCGAATACTCGTTTCTAATATGTTTCCCATTGAGTATGCACGTACAAGAACATTAAACACAAATTATAAGTTTTCAGCTTTCAGCGAACTTAATTGTAATGGAGAACATAAAAAAACAACTTTACTTAAAACACGAATTAAAAGTTAAAAAATGTTGTAATTTAAATAGTTTGTTAATTTTAATCTTGCTTCGTAGACCACAGCGCAAGATGAGCATAGACAAGTGCAAGAACCGATTGACTCGCTGCAAGCAAGTCCCGCCCTGCAAGGACATTAACAGTCTCTTTGGCTCCATCTTCAGGTCGAAGCGGAATGACAAAAGCGATGTTAATCTAACGCATTTTGGACCCTGCACGGATCTTGATAAAGCGGCTAAGGTCTCCGGCGATGCGTGCACGCGTGCGGGTTTGGAATAGCAGCCGATTTGTCGCTCCGATGACGACACCTTTGCCTCTGCTCATTTACATGGCATTTAATATTTGTAGGCTTTAGTGTACACGTATTGTACGAATATTTTTGTAAACGAATATTTATTTTTGGTATCAGAAACAAAAGAGTCCAAACTAGAATATTAAATAGATGATGAATGTTTACAAAGTAAGTTCGTTTTGATGTTCTTCAGCTTGCGATTGAGGTCGTTGAATTTCATGAGTTTTCTCACAAAGAAATCGCCATAACGATGAGACCTTAGTGCCGGAAATATGAAACATGTTATCGTCAATGTAAAAATCGAGCTCAGATCCCGCCTCGAGGCCACTGGGACCCTTGCTCCAAGCCAAATTGCGCATCTTGTATTTGATGCAGAGTAAGAAGCTTCGAAACGTCAGCACCGGTGGCGTTGGGATCAATGAAGGAGGTCAATTTGGTCAGCGGCAAAGTGGTGTAGAGCTTGAGATATGAGCGGGTGGTGGGCAAATCCTTTTGCTGACGCACATTATCCATAAACACAAGTAACTGATGCTCCATTGAGATCTTGACACTTTGTCTGCCTATGGTATATACCAACATGTATACCAAGTTTGGTTGCTCTAGCTTCAAAATTGTGGAAAAAACGTGCGTTCATACGGACAGACGGACAGACAGACGGACAGACCCAATTTCACAAACCCAATATACTCTTTTTTTCCATTTTGGAAAACAGAGTATAAAAAACAAATTGAATCAAATTAAAGCCATGGGCAGGAAAAATGTTCTTTTTATGAATAGTAATGCAATAAGTAAGTTTTCCAAAGATTTTCTAATTGAATTAAATCATAATTCTGAACAGAACTCCAAAATGGGATTATTAGACGTTAAGTCAGTGGATTCCACTGCTAACGTTATAAATAAAGTTGAATCAAACAACACAGATTTAGAATTAACAAATATATTACTGGTAATCATAGTTGTTATAATGTGTGCAAATTGTTTTTATAAAATATATAAACTGCATAAAAAATGCCTAAAGAAAAGATTCATGAGCCGAGCAAATGACTTGGACAAAATTTAAATTTGCACAGCACAAACAACAATGATTAATCATAATTGACAATATCATAATAACTATAAGATACCAATTAACTAAATAAATAAAAAAAAAAAAAAAATAATAATAATAATGAACACACAGTATGATGAATAGTAAGAATATCCCAGAATAATCTTAAAAACAAAGTAGCTTGTCAATATTATGGAATGGCCAGAACTTTCTGAGCGAATCCAAAATATTAAAACGACATTTGAAAAGCGTATAAATGTCTAACACAAAATAGACAAACGCATATAGATACAGTTAATAGGCACTCCATAACATTGATCGACAGCTTTAACGAAGCTCGACTATTGATATATCAACATAAAGATGTATTAACCAGTGAACATTGGTCAGAAACGTCAAGGTTGCTAATAAGACTGAGAAATAATATACAAACAGTTAAAGACAAGCATAATTTAAATTTAATGCTACCTTCTATTTTGAATACACCTGCAAAGTTGGAACTCGGTGAAAACCTAGAAGTTCGGACTGAGGATATTAAATTAGAAGAAGAAGATTTAACAAATCTAACAATCCCTGCTGTTATCACACTGGATTCCAAAGATATTTTATCCGAAAGTGAAGAAAGTGCTGATAATAGCCGTATAATGGTTGACACAGCCGCTGCCCAGAGGGCATATATTAGGGAAATTGCACAAGCAGTCCCAGAATTTGACGGAAAGAAAACCCGTCTTGAAAAATTCTTAACGGCATTAAGACTTGTCAACTTAACAAAGGGAACTTATGAGGAAATTGCCATAGAGTTGATTAAATCAAAAATAACGGGCACAACCCTCAATAAAATAAAAAATGAAACCACAATAGATGGAATTATTGCAAAATTAAAAGCCGTAGTTGTCGGTGAACCACCCGCCAACATAAAGGCAAAAATGGACACTTTAACGCAGAAAGGCAAAACAGCCACTCAGTTCACAACTGAACTAGAAAATCTGCGACAGCTTCTTGAAGCTGCTTATATTGACCAAGGCATACCATCTGAAAATGCTGACACGCTCAGCACTACAGAAGCCGTTAACACACTGATTAGTAAAACTAGTCACGAAAGTGTTAAAACCGTTATGGAGTCTGGTATTTTCACTACCATGGATGCTGCCGTTAGTGCATACATCCGTACTAGTACAAGACTTACTGGTAGTGTGAATACAGTGATGTACTCTAAAAGAGGGAATAACAACTACCGCGGTAGTAACAATCGTGGTAACTATCGTGGTAGAGGCAATGGTAACTACCAAAACAGAGGAAATCATAGCAACGGTAATCAAAACAACAATTACCGTAGAGGCCGAGGAAATGGAAACAACAATTCCAACCGAGGCCGAAACAACCAAAATAATAATAATACAAACAATGTTAGAGTAACCCAGAACAATCAAGGAAACTCTCAACAACCTTCAGATGTTCAGCAGTAGGAAATTATGCGGTTCATACCATCAATCTTAGTTTGAATATATTTGTAAACTTTTTCAATGTGAAGACAAATAAAAAACTTGTATTTTTAATAGATACTGGTGCAGACATATCTCTGTTAAAGGAAAATTCTGATATCTTTCATGATATCCAAATAAATAAGAAGATCAATATTCAAGGCATAGGCCAAGACATAATACAGTCCAAAGGACTGATTTCAATAGAGATACAGACAAGTAAATACATAATTCCACACGATTTTCACTTAGTAGATTTGCATTTCGCAAAACCTTGTGATGGAATAATAGGCATTGACTTCATTAAGAAATTCAATTGCCAGTTAGATTTCAAACCAAATGAAGATTGGCTCATAATGAGACCAAATAATCTAAATTTCCCAATTTATGTTCCAATAACATACAGTTCTGGTAATAATTCCATTGTTCTACCAGCAAGATCCCAAGTAGTCAGAAAAATTCACCTATCATCAGATGAAGATAGTGTACTAATTCCAAACCAGGAAATTAAAGAAGGCATTTATGTTACAAACACAGTTGCAACAACCAAAAATGCATTTGTCCGATTACTGAATACGACCAGTACCGATCAAGTAGTAGATATAAAAAATTTGTCATATGAACCACTTTCGAACTACGACATAGTTCAAAACAATCCAGAAAATAGAGAAAAAACTGTCTTATCTCAATTAGCTAAAAATTTTCCACCACAATTCAAAAACGAATTGACTAACTTATGCACCCAGTTTAGTGACGTATTCGGACTCGAAACCGAATCGATCACTACCAATAACTTCTACAAACAAAAGCTAAGATTGAAGGATGATGAACCAGTCTACATAAAAAATTATAGAAACCCTCAAAGTCAAATAGATGAGATACAAGAACAAGTACAAAAATGAATCGACAATAAAATAGTCGAACCGTCTGTATCCCCTTATAACAGCCCACTTTTGTTAGTTCCGAAAAAATCTCTTCCAGGTTCTGACAAGAAAAAATGGTGATTAGTAATTGACTATCGTCAAATTAATAAAAAACTGTTGTCGGATAAATTCCCGCTGCCTAGAATTGATGACATTTTGGATCAACTAGGAAGAGCAAAATACTTTTCATGCCTTGATTTAATGTCAGGATTTCATCAAATTGAACTCGAAAAAAGTTCAAGAGATATAACGTCTTTCTCAACAAGCAATGGCTCGTATCGCTTCACGCGATTGCCATTCGGTTTAAAATAGCGCCAAATTCTTTCCAGAGAATGATGACTATAGCATTTTCCGGACTAAAACCTTCTCAAGCTTTCCTTTATATGGATGATTTAATAGTCATTGGTTGTTCCGAAACACACATGCTCAAAAACTTAACTGATGTTTTTGAGAAATGTAGGAAATACAATCTTAAATTACATCCTAAAAAATGTTCATTTTTCATGCATGAAGTCACATTTTTGGGACACAAATGCACGGATAAAGGAATCTTGCCTGACGACAAAAAATACGACGTCATTAAAAATTACCCAGTTCCACATTATGCGGACAGCGCCAGACGATTCGTTGCATTCTGCAACTACTATAGACGTTTTATCAAAAATTTTGCCGACTATGCTCGTCACATAACAAGATTATGTAAAAAAGATGTAGAATTCGAATGGACAGCTGATTGTCAGCATGCTTTCGAACATCTCAAATCGGCACTAATAAATCCAAATTTATTACAAAACCCAGATTTCAGCAAAGAATTTTGCATAATAACAGATGCAAGTAAACAAGCATGTGGAGCAGTTTTAACTCAAAACAAAAATGGACTCCAACTTCCATTTGCTTATGCATCAAGATCGTTTACTAAGGGTGAAAGTAATAAAAGTACAACAGAACAAGAATTGGCAGCAATTCATTGGGCAATAACTTATTTCATACCATATATTTATGGTAGACACTTCAATGTCAAAACAGATCACAGACCATTAACATACTTGTTCTCAATGGTAAATCCAAGCTCAAAGCTAACGCGTATGAGACTTGAACTAGAGGAGTATAATTTTACAGTCGAATATCTGAAGGGTAAAGACAATTTTGTAGCGGATGCGTTATCAAGAATAACCATTCAACAACTACAACAAATAAATGGATCAATAAAGAAAGTCACTACAAGATATCAAAGTAGACAAAATTCCTGCGCAGGAAAAGAAAAAATAGCATTGCCATGGCAATCTATAGAAAAAGCTTCAAAGCCCAACGTATATAAAGTCATTAACAATGATGAAGTACGTAGAGTAGTGACCTTGCATGTAAAAAATATGCTATGTTTTTTTAAACATGGTAAGAAAATTACTGCAAGATATGATGTTAGCGATTTATATACCAATAGAACTCTTGACTTAGGTCAATTTTTCCAAAGGCTTGAAACGCAAGCCGGTATAAATAAAATCAGCCAACTCAAAGTGGCACCGTGGGAAAATATCTTTGAACACGTTTCAATCGATAGTTTCAAAAATATGGGCAATAAAATATTAATTTCATTGAGGGTAGCGCTACTCAACCCGGTGACCCAAATAGAAACAATAAAAGAAAAAGAAGCTCTATTGTCTACGTTCCATGATGATCCAATACAAGGAGGTCACACAGGCATCACAAAAACCTTGGCCAAGGTCAAAAGACATTATTATTGGAAAGGTATGACTCGAGATATTACTGAGTACATACGAAAATGTCCAAAATGCCAAAAATCAAAAGTGACAAGAAAAATAAAAACTCCTTTAACAATAACTGATACGCCAATACACGCTTTCGACAGGGTTATAGTAGACACCATTGGTCCACTACCCAAGTCTGAAAATGGAAATGAATACGCAGTCACATTAATTTGTGATCTGACTAAATATCTAGTCGCAATTCCAATTCCAAACAAAAGTGCTAACACAGTAGCAAAAGCGATTTTTGAGAATTTTATTCTAAAGTACGGTCCAATGAAGACGTTCATTACGGACATGGGAACAGAATACAAAAATTCTATAATAAATGATTTGTGCAAGTATTTACAAATAAATAACATATTATCAACTGCACACCACCACCAGACAGTTGGAACAGTCGAAAGAAGTCACAGAACTTTTAATGAATACATACGTTCATATATATCGGTTGATAAAACTGATTGGGACGCATGGATCCAATATTTCGTTTACTGTTTCAACACAACCCCATCTATGGCACATGACTATTGTCCATATGAACTTGTTTTCGGTAAAACAAACAATTTATTAAAACATTTTAATAGCACAGACACCATAGAACCTTTATATAATATAGATGATTATGCTAAGGAAAGTAAATATAGATTAGAAATAGCATATAAAAGAGCTAGAATTATGTTAGAAGAAAATAAGAGAAGTAATAAGGAATTATATGATAAAAAAGTAATAAACATAGATATATCGGTAGGAGATAAAGTCCTACTTAAGAATGAAACAGGACATAAGTTAGATCCAACTTATTTAGGACCCTATACAGTAGAAAAGTTAGAAGATAACGATAATATAATAATTAGGGATACTAAAAAGAAAAAACAAAAAGTACATAAGGATAGATTAAAATTTTATAATAATTGAATTGAAAACTCTAATATAAACAAAGAAAATTGTTCGAACAAAATAATACAAAAAAAAAAAAATTAAAGGAAAATGGAATTTAAGAAAAGGAAACTCAAAAAGAAAGAAAAATTCTTTTCTTTTATAAAAAGAGACAACATTTAAAATAAAATACTAACACATACATATATACGTTTACACATACATATTAACAAAAAATTTTATATTAAAATAATTATACAAAAAATTAAAAAAAAACACAAAAACAAAAATAATTAACATTAATACTTAAAATAACTACATAAATTACGTTATTTTTAAAAAGGAGGGAGATGTAGCATGCGTACATATGTATAAACATACATATGAATAAGGCTGCAACACTTTGTTGTTATGCCAACAGAATGCAAACATAAGCATCGACTTTGTCGCAGCGCGCCTAACGATAAGTGCCCTCTGCGCATATTCAAGTGCAGACGAAATATGATCCGCACTTGATAACAACGACCGCCCAAATAGCTAAGTCAGCGTTCTCACGCTTGACCGTCGCTGTGTATACATATGTGCGCGCATGACTCTCTCTGACTCTCTTGTTGTATATAATAAGCCTTAAAACCATGTATGTAAAACGGCTGCTCACTGCTTCACGGTGGACAGCTCTAACTCTAAGATTGATTCAATAAAGAACCATCAGAGAAGACTAACGTCTTGTCGTCAAAGAAAACAACGAATTGTTACTTATGGAATGAGACCTTCTATAGATTAAACAAAGCTTACATACCAAAAAGAAGCGATAGTAGTTGGGTAGAATGTGCTCCATCCACATGCTAATTGATCTGCTGCAGCGGTCGTATATAGCGCTGTGTGCAAGCAACATCCAAAGCGGTGGCATTTGCCGCACCCTGTGTTGCTTTCCTCATTTGCTGCGTCTGCCGAATAAGTGAATTTTTGCCTGCGTTCCCCCCATAGCGTATGGCAGGAGCGTTCGAAGTCCGGCGGCAGCAGTATAACGCTCTTTAATGCTGAAAAAATTTCAAACGTTGAGGTCCACTTTTTGCAAACCAGTTCAATGGCATTGTAGGCCAACTTAGGAAGCACCTCAACATGCTTCGGGTGCAGTACAATATCAACATATCCTCTGTTGTCAAATGATCCGATTGCGAGATGGCCTTTTTAATGGAAAATACGCACAATAAAAATAATTGCTGCTTAAAATTTCACAGCTTTCCCACAAAATGCAAGAATATATGTGCGTCAGTTGGCAATACTAGCTGAGGGCTTTATGTGTATTAGTAGGCAAAACAAATGTATGTATACATACACTAGCAAAGATTTTGCTCGAAAATCGCGATCATATATGCATATGTGTTCATGCATACATATAAATATGTATGTATATATATCAGCAATGGGGAATACACATCCTGTGAAAAGTCTCGCATAATGTGCATGTATGTATGTGTGTGGAACCTGCAGAATTTCGTTGCGGCCTGTCGTGACAAAATGATTTCATGAACATGCACATTTCTTTCATGCATACTTAGATGCTCAAGAAAGTATATGTACATACATATGTACATTATGTGAGACTTTTCACAGCATGTGCATTCCCCATCGCTGATACCTAGCAAACATTTTCTATCGCAGACTTCACTTCTGCAACACTTTTAGATGATTTGTTTATCGACTGCGATATTGCCGGAGTAACTTAGAAGTTACCAACTTGTGATGGACTTGTCCAACGTCTGTGACACGCCCAGAAGTGTCGCAGGCGAGTCTTCTAAAAAAAATCTCAGACGACACTTTCAAAAGAGCGATATCAATGCATTTTGATTTTGTAAACTCACAGCTATATCCAAACTATCTTCATGAAGTCACTCAGAAGTGTTTTATAGAAGATGCTCACGCCGTATCAATGTATTTTCTTTTTGTCTAGTTCCAAACTACTGTGCAGGGAGAGTCTCGCAGGCGAGACTTGGGGATAGATTTGTCGCCACAATGCTTGCTGGGCGTACATACATACATGCATGCACGAACACATATACATACGTGATCGCTATTTTCATGCAAAATCTTTGCTAGTTTATGTGCATACAAAAAGTGCGGTTACATTTGTGAAAGAAAATGAGCTTAATCCAGAAATGCAAGGGCTGCCAATTGCCAACCATAAAATTTTTTAGAGATATGTGCCAGTTTCTTTTAAGCCATGGAGCCATTGCCGAAAATCAAGTGTGTGTCACCTGCGGCCAGATTTGCCCACTGAAAACTATGCAAGGCCAATACTCATATCGATGCCCGAGGGCGTACACAACAACTTCAAATGAGAAGAAAGTTATTGAAAAATGGAACTTTTTTCAGAGTGTGCGCAAAAACACTTTCTTCTCGGACTTGCACCTGAAAATCCAAACACTATGCCAATTCATAGCAATTGATCTCCAAGGCTACCGGCACCCAATGATAACCTAAAATTTGAATTTGACATGTCATCTAAAACTGTAGTTAAATGGAAGAGAATGGATTTCAAAGCATGGGCCAAAGAGCTACATAAAAAGAAATTGGGAGGACCAGGCTTGACGGTGCAGATCGATGTATCCATGGCCGGCAAACAGAAAAAATTATTGCGGCCGTATCATCAAGGGGCAATGGGTTTTCGGCCTCTACGAAGTGGAAGGCAATAAACTGTACATCGTACCTGTTAAAAACCGAAACAAAGCCACCCTGCTCGAAATTATAAAGGAAAAATTTCACCCAGAGAGTATAATCGTGTCA
Source organism: Hirtodrosophila cameraria (assembly GCA_949708635.1). Classification (NCBI taxonomy): domain Eukaryota; kingdom Metazoa; phylum Arthropoda; class Insecta; order Diptera; family Drosophilidae; genus Hirtodrosophila; species Hirtodrosophila cameraria. The sequence continues at coordinate 574,611 of OX453092.1, forward strand.
GATTGCTGGAAAGCATACGATTGTTTACAAGATGAGGGTTTTATGCACCTTAAAGTAAATCACTCGCTAAATTTTGTGGACCCATCGACGGGAGCTCATACCGAAAATATTGAAAGGCAATGGCGCGATATGAAGGGTTGCATTCCAAGGTACGGGAAAAGTCCTAAACATTTCGATGGCTATTTGGCGCATTTTCATTTTATGAGGAAGTACCATTGGGTGAAGGACCGTTACCACAATTTCATCGAAGCCATTGGAAATTACCACAATCCGGCGAATAAAGTGGAGTTAACCAATGTATGTACATAAGTATTTAAAACCAGAATATTTTGTTTATGTGTTTAACTATTTTTATTTCATTGACTTAATGTGTATTTAATGTTGCAGGACTATGATGACAATGATGATGACTCTGAAAGTAAGAGTGTAGCCAGCGGGAGCGTCATTACAAACAGCCTTAATAGTACTAGCCGAAGTAAAATCCCTATTGGAAGATCCAGCAATAGTGACACCAGCGCCAACATCGGCAGCACAATCAACACCAGCGGCAGAGCCAACATCGGCAGTGGCATCAAGGCCATCAACGCCAACAGGGCCAACACCGGCAGTAGCATCAGGGCCATCAATATCGGCAGTGGCATTAAGGCGAACAACATCGGCAGCGCCAACATCGGCAACAATAGTAAAGCAATTAAATAAAAACCAATAATTATAAAATGAGTGAGGCAGCGCCAAAGGCTTTCTTCTTATTGTGTAACAAATAAAACAAAAATCAAAAAACAATTACCTACTTTGAAAATGCATATTTTTTCATGCATATTTATATGCGTAAACTGCACAAAAAAATATTTAATATTAATATGAGGTATACTTAAGGGAATATACAATTAAAACGAAAATTCGAAACGCATTTATTAAATTATGAATGATGTACAGATATACATTGGTCACTATTAGATATTTTAAAAATATAATATAATCGCGCCAACACAAATTTTTCCAAAGTACGGTAGCACTAATTTTATAGCGATTTTTACCAACACCATACAGAAAACACACACGTTTACCAACACTACTAGGTTAACGCATACATATATCGATACTTTAGCCATCGACTTATAGGTACTCGATTGGCGTGTGTTTTCACAACTTTAAACGAAGTTTTCTTAATTAATTATGCAAAAAAGTCAGCCTCCGCCACTGGAAATCGCATTCTTAAATTTTTTCTGATTTTTTTGAGACCAAAACCAGAATGATTGGTTCGATTTTCGGAAAAGCAGCTGAAGTAAACATTTACCCCTTTTTGAGTTAACAGAATAGCGGGGATTGTTTATTTTGGAGGCGCTGCGCACAATTTTAGCAAGAAATCGGTGAAACTATTTAAACAAAAAATCGCGCGATTTAAAATTGTTCGAAGTGCCGCTAACGGTAATGTTTCGATATAACTACCCCTGCGAAACAGCGATCAAAAAATTTGGTTTTGGGCTCAAAAAATTCTAGGATTTCAAAACCGGCATCGGAGGCTCACTTTTTTGCGGAAATATATATTAAAACACCGTTTAAAGATTCGACAAAGCGCACGTCAAACGAGTACTGTAATGATTTAGTATCGAAACAGCATCGAAATCAGCTGCGTTAACAGTGTGGTGCTGGTCAGCGTGTCTGTGCTTACTGAGTGGTGTTGGTAAACAATTAGGGCTGCCATACTATTCGATATACATATATTTACAAACTGAAATTGCCAAAAACAAATGCATATATATACATTTATGTTTATTTTATTTTAGCCTGGATAAATCAACAGCAGCTGCTGGCAGCATAGAAATATATAAAACAAAAAGAGATTTTAGAAAATGTTTTGTATAACTATATAAATATAAAAAACATTAAATTTGTACTTGTATAACCAAAATATCAACAAAATTATTTATTTGTGCAACTCAAGAGTAAGTTTTTAACAATGAAATAAAGAAAAAATCATAATAGATAAGTAACTTTGTAATATTAATAATAAAATAATAAAAATTGTGGAAATTGTCGAAACTTCTTTAAATGGTTCTGTTATGGCAAGATTTGTGTTGTTGCTGTTACTGTTACTGCTGACCACCGAGTTGCAGCCACTGTGCTGCCACCAGCTGAGTTGACAGCCGTATCTAACAATAGCTTGTTACGCTCCAGATGCTCCTCCTTGGAACGCGAACAACCTGTGCTGCTGTTGGTCTTTGGGGAACTGCTACTCTTGCTGCTGCTTTTATGACGCGACGACGACGATGATAAGGATGTTGGCGAGCTGTTGGAAACATGTCGATATCGTCTCTGTGGGTGAGCCCAACAGTTCCGCTGCTGCTGCTGGCTCCAAACGCACACCATCCTGACTGTGCTTCTCTACGCTGACTGAAGCGGTTGATGTTGCTTTTGTTATGGATGGTTATGGATGTTGCTGCTGTTGTTGTTGTTGTTGCATTGGTGCGCTACGACAGCTCAGCGTTATTCAGCTTGTCAGGTATGGCATCCCAGATGCAGGGATGCTGCAATGCAATACGATTGTTGAAACCAGCCTTGGTATTAGACATCTGCATGAGTGGCAGAAAAACCGCAATCGAGTGTACAACGCTTAAATTGAGTTTAATGAATATGAGTGCAAAGCGATATGAGTATGAGTGAGTGAGTAGGGCTCCCGTTACACTCGTCGCACAAAATAAAGAAGATGAGTATGAATGAGTATAAGTGAGAAGTTTCGAATGTATTCGAGTTGCACAGCGGTTGTTGTTGTTCTTTCGTTGTGCAAACAGAAAAGAAATAAACGAAAAAAGAATATCATATATTGCATTTGAATATTTATTTTGCTTATAACTGTTTCTTATAAATATATGTATCTATACATTTAACTTATGTTTGAATGTAAAAACATTATTTTATTAATGTTTTCTGAATTTGTTGAAATTAAACAGCGTCTTTCCGTTATCAAATTTCTGGCGTTTGAAAACGTTCTCTCTGATGCCGCGCTGCTCGCAGGTATACAAAAAATTTTGCAACCTATTTGCGAAATAAACACACAAAATATGTATATCATCACTCGAGTGATTCGAATGTTTTCAGCTGCCCAGAATTACTCATTCTGTATTGCGCAGTATTTACTTCCACTCAATTCGCATTGTATGAGTATCGAAATATACTACTACTCATACACATTCACTCATGGCGTGCCTCATACTCACTCAACTCAATTCAATTCGAATGCATTCAGTTAAACGTACGTTGTGAGTGGAGCCATGCAGCTCTCTACTTGGTATAGCTGTTGCTGCACGCATTGCAGATAGCAATGTCACGTAATGCTTGCTTGGGCACAATGTCATATTATGCCATGTCCGCTGCATTTAGGCTGTTGCCTGCACCATTGGCACCTTTTCCATCACCACCAGGTCCACTAGCAGCACCACTTCTGGCGCCACGGAAATGTGTCTTTCCGGCTAGAGGGAGACAGCATGCTGCCCAATTGTGCAGCAGCTGTGGCTCCACCAGCGTTCACATCAGGCTTGGATGAGTTGGTCATGTTTGTTGTTGTTGCTGTGTTTGGAAGTGTTGTTGTAGTTGTAGTGCACGTGGTTGGCGATACCTTTGCGTGCTTTATTGAAAAAAAAAAGAAAAGAGTATATTGGGTTTGTGAAATATCCGTCTGTCTGTCTGTATGAACGCAGTTTTTTCCACAGTTTTGAAGCTAGAGCAACCAAACTTGGTATACATGTTGGTATATACCATAGTAAGACAAAGTGTCAAGATTCGACTGCAACGTTCTTACTTGTTCTTTTTAATTTAAAAAAAAAAAAAAAAAAATTAAAAAACGGTTTATTGGGTTTGTGAAATGTCCGTCCGTCCGTCTGTCTGTCTGTCCGTCTGTATGAACGCAGTTTTTACTCCCTGTTCCCATTAAAAATGGGAAAAAGGGAGTTATAAAGTACTGCAAATGTGTGTAACAGGCAGAAGGAAGCATTTCCGACTATATAAACTATATATATTCTTGATCAGCATCAACAGCCATGACGATCTAGCCATGTCCGTCTGTCTGTCCGTCTGTCCGTCTGTCCGTCTGACCGTCTGTCCGTCTGTATGAACGCGTCGATCTCAGAGACTATAAGAGCTAGAGACACCAAACTTGGCATGCACGTTCCTGTATACCATACGCAGATCAAGTTTATTTCAAATTTCGGATGCACCCCCCCGCACCCCCGCAAATCGCAAAAGACTCCCACAGCCACAATTTTAAAGATAGAGCTTTAATTTTTGGTACACATGTATGTTTAATCAATGTCTTTCGGATGTGTAAATTTCAACACAATCGGATAAATAGCACCAAAGTTATAGAATAATCTATTACGCCCGTCTCAGCTGGCAGCAACAACAGTTTGACAAGCAGTTTACGAGTTAAGTGCACTGCTTGCTTGTGTTGCCGCTGAACTGCTTGAAATGCAAGTTGGGAGCAGGGAGTCTTGTAGTCGGGCACACTCGACTAGAGCATTCTTACTTGTTTTTCACAGTTTTAAAGCTAGAGCAACCAAACTTGGTATTCATGTTGATATATAGTATATACATATATATATATGTATATATATATACTCATTCATAATCATCTTCTTTATTTTGTGCGTCGAGTGTAACGGGAGCCCTACTCACTCACTCATACTCATATCGCTTTGCACTCATATTCATTCAACTCAATTTAAGCGTTGTACACTCGATTGTGGTTTTTCTGCCACTCATGCAGATGTCTAGTATGTTAGTTTTATCATAAAAAGGAATTAAATTTTTAAAAGTTTCAAAATTCTTACCTCAGTCAAAGAGTCGGATTCATTATCTTATAGTTTTTTGGCCAATCTCAGAAATAAATAATTACTAGGAAGGTATATGTATATATGTATTTTGCATGTCTTTATTAATAATTTTATAATATCTGCACATCTTTTGCCATTCATTATATTATAGGAACTTTATAAATTGTAATTTATATATATTTTTTTTTTTTTTTTTTTTTGTAAATTCTATGCAATTCTTGCAGCAACTCTGATTAACGTTATGATTATTTTCTGTACTTACACATACATACATACATATCTTGTTCATTTTAATCATGATGTATTTAGGATGTATCTATGTATGTACATATGGCTGCACGATGCCTGTGTATGCGTATGTGTTTATGTATGCATATCAGCATTGCTCCGGAGAAAGTCAGTTAGTTTACTGTTATTTATTAGCTCAATTAAAATCCAATGTGTTTATATGTATGTTATGTATGTGAACCAGGGATCAAATAAGATCTTATTGCCGTCTCTCTCTCTCTCTCTCTCTCTCTCTCTCTCTATCTATATTTTACTCCGTCACTCTACTGCGCTAGTTAGTCAGTGCA
>OX453092.1:580214-828122 GCA_949708635.1 Hirtodrosophila cameraria
CAGACAGACGGACAGACAGACGGACAGACAGACGGACAGACAGACGGACAGACGGACGGACATTTCACAAACCCAATATACTCTTTTTTCCTTTTTTTTTCAAAAAAGTTAAAAAAAGAGTATAATAAGCACATAAAGGCTAAAATTGGATAGATTTCCGGATAGCGATGGTTTGATATTCTTTCCGGCAAACACATTCACTGTGGACGGTACTTCACGCTAGTGACGAAGCTATGGCAGTGCGATCAGATCAAGCTATGGATATACCGATCTTAGTTTAACTAAGAAAAGTGAATACTTAGAGCTAAGCTAAAGCTTTATGCACAAGATCCAAATAAGTTTTATGATTTCATGCATTAAATTGAATATATATATATATGTATATGTACTTCGTAACAAAATGTTCGGGCTTAAATATATGTATCATAGCCACACTTTTACCTCGTGCAGAGGAGAATAAATACTTGAAAATTGTAGTGTTTGTGATTTAAGGTGTGTCATTAATTTTCTGTCCTGTCGATCCTTTTCATTAACATGTTCTACTCTTATTTACATTGTTGCAGCTAGAGCTAGTGTAAATGTTTGCATATTTAGTAATTACAAAAATCATTAGCAAATAGATAATTGTGCGCAGCAATAAAACAGATGGTTCCACAGTCAGTCCTAATCTCGGCTACTCGTCTATGCATTTGCATAGGCAACCGAACCAACTTAGACGGTATACGATCAGTAAACATTTATTTATAGGTAAGTAAGCACGATCATTGGGCTCAAAGAGAAAATTCACTCATTCTACACAACTCGGTAAGTGTACAATTCAAGGTATGTACACTGGAGTTGCATCAAATCATTCAGAATAAGTTCAATCACACATTGCATGAATGAACGAACTACATATGATTCTGATATTCGTTCATTTTGCTCGTTAGTTCCTTATGTTCTTTTGGTTTGGTCATTTGAGTCCGAGAAATGTTCCAACAATGTCTTTGGATAACAAAAATGGGTTTAAATAATTTTATCTGAAAAAAAAAAATAGTTAATGAAACGCAAAAACGAATACGAACAAATGAAATTGGATATACGAACTATGTATATACTAAAAAGTTAAACAAAAGTTCTTTAAATTTTGATCAATTTAAATTTTACAAATATTACAAATTTTAATAAAGCTTATATTTTTATACTCTTTTTTAATATTTTTGAAAGAAACAAGTAAGAACGTTGCAGTCGGGCTCACCCGACTGCGATATACTCTGTTTTCTGTACGTAAAAATTTTTTTCTCCAATCTATCGAAGAGTTCAAATGGAGTCATACTGCAAAATTTGGGGTTTCTAGCTATAAGGGTGTAGGAGATACAGGCTTAGCTCATTTGCGGGGGTGGTAGTGGGCGTGGCATATTTTTTTTTGGCAGGTCGGTCAAGGGTGTGGTCACTAGTCTTTATGTCAAATTTGGTTACTCTAGCTGTAAAACTGTGGAAGATATAGGTTTTTGCGGTTTGTGGGGGAAGGGGTGGGGGTGGGGGGGAGATCTTGACACTTTGTTTGCCTATGGTATATACCAACATGTATACCAAGTTTGGTTGCTCTAGCTTCAAAATTGTGGAAAAAACCTGCGTTCATACAGACGGACGGACAGACAGACGGACAGACAGACGGACAGACAGACGGACAGACGGACATTTCACAAGCCCAATATACTCTTTTTTTCCATTTTGGAAAACAGAGTATAAAAAGAGTATATTGGGTTTGTGAAATGTCCGTCTGTCCGTCCGTCTCTCCGTATGAACGCAGGTTTTTTCCACAGTTTTGAAGCTAGAGCAACCAAACTTGGTATACATGTTGATATATACCATAGGCAGACAAAGTGTCAAGATCTCCCCCCACCTCCATCCCTTCCCCCACAAGCCGCAAAAACCTATATCTCCACAGTTTTACAGCTAGAGTAACCAAATTTAGCACAGAGGCTACTTATCACATCCTTGATTGATCTGATTAAAAAAAATATGGCCACACCCACCCCCGCCCCCACAAATAAGCAAAGTTCGTATCTCCCACACCCCTTTAGATAGAATCACCAAATTTTGCAGGTTGAATTCTGTTGCCCTAATAAATAGATTGTATACAAATAATTTTGCGACTTCCACCCCCGCCCTTGCAATCGACCAATGTTTGTTTCTCCCAAACCTGTAGAAAGGGCCCAACCAAACTTAAATTGATGGCAAAACTTGAAAGATTTGAGCAAAAATACAATTGCCACGCCCACTTCTGATTCCGCAAAGAGGCTAAAAAAGAGTATATCGCAGTCGGGTGCATCCGACTGAATTTAAATAATTTTATTTGTATTTTATTTTATTTCTTTACTTGCAAGTTTTTTTACTCATTTATTTAGTTTTAATTAATTTGAATTCATTTCAAATATTTCATCATATTTTTGTATTATAATTATTTTAATTTTTGTTTTTGTAAATTCCAACAATTGAACAACAATGTTCAACTCTAATAAACGAATCTCCAGGCATTTAACGGTCACAACTATGTATGAATTTTGATGAGTGTATGTGGAGGTATATAAACATACATTCTTGTAGTATGTACTTAACGATGGGCTTAATTACATTGGTGTGTGTGTGTGAATTGTTTGTTTTAAATAAATACAGGTGTTCAAACAAACTGTGTCGAAGTAAAAGTTTCCAATATACAGACTAACTCTTGCTTGTATACAAGGGTAGTTTAAAAACTAAACTAAAACAAGTAAGAACGTTGCGATTTACTGTTTTTTCCGAATCTTTGCAGAGTTAGAATTGTATTTTTCTATGTGATAAGAAGCCCGTGTGTTAAATTTGGTTACTCTAGCTATTAAATTGTGGGAGATATAGGTTTTTGCGGTTTGTGGGGGAAGGGGTGGGGGTGGGGGGAGATCTTGACACTTTGTCTGCCAATGGTATATACCAACATATATACCAAGTTTGGTTACTGAAGCTTCAAAATTGTGTAAAAAACCTGCGGTTATACGGACAGACAGACGGACGGACAGATGAACATCTCACAAGCCCAACATACTCTCTTTTTAAGTTGGACGGACAGACGGACGGACAGACGGACATTTCACAAGCCTAATATACTCTTATATCTTTTTTTTTCAAAAAAATTCAAAAGAAAGAGTATAAAAAGAACAAATTAACATTAATATGCAAAAAGTATGCATTAGTAATCGTAAATTAGACTAACATTTCCATTCGTGAAGGAAATAGGAAAGTGGGAATATTGATCAGGTACTATATTCCATATTGTATATGTATTGTATTGGCTTTTAAACATTGACGGTGATACGTTTTTTAACACAAAACCATTTTCTTGACTGGGAATCGAACCCGAAGTTTTGTGTGTCAGAGCAGAATGACTTCCTACTAGGCTAAAGTCGTCCACAAGATGGACAGTTTAATAAATATTGTTTTTAGGAGAATTTTGGATGTCAATATGAATCATTTTGTTTTCCAAACTACGAGAACTTTTAAAATTACCCACGCACATTCATACATATGTATGTATGCATTCAAGTATGCGAGCATATACATAGTATGTTAGATGCATAGTATGTCTGGTCGTACGTTATATCCCCTGATTTTGTCAGTCCAGTTAGTAATAAATTAGAAGCATAAATTGTGTACTTATTTAAGCAAAATACAACTGAATGTATGCAAACTTGACTGTCAAAATTTGTAATATTCTCATTACTCCATGTTCCCATTAAAAATGGGAAAAAGGGAGTTATAAAGTACTGCAAATGTGTGTAACAGGCAGAAGGAAGCATTTCCGACTATATAAACTATATATATTCTTGATCAGCATCAACAGCCGTGACGATCTAGCCATGTCCGTCTGTCTGTCTGTCTGTCCGTCTGTCCGTCTGTCCGTATGAACACACAGATCTCGGAGACTACAAAAGCTAGAGACACCAAACTTGGCATGTAGGTTCCTGTATACCATACGCAGATCAAGTTTATTTCAAATTTCGGATGCACCCCCCCCCCCCCCCCGCACCCCCGCAAATCGCAAAAGACTCCCACAGCCACAATTTTAAAGATAGAGCTTTAATTTTTGGTACACATGTATGTTTAATCAATGTCTTTCGGATGTGTAAATTTCAACACGATCGGATAAATAGCACCAAAGTTATGGAAGAATCTATTACCCCTGTCTCAGCAGGCAGAAACAACAGTTTGACATGCACTGTGCAAGTTGAGTACGCTGCATGCTTGTGTTGCCGCTGAACTGCTTGAATGCAAGTTGGGAGCAGGGAGTCTCGTAGTCGGGCACACTCGACTAGATTATTCTTACTTGTTTAATGTAGAATATTCCCGTAAAAAAATGTGAAATTGTTCATTACGCGTAATATTATTTATCAGAATTTATAGCATTATTCATATTTACTTTTCACATGCTGGTTCGAAAGCGAACTGCTCATTGTCTTTAATAGCAATATTTATACTTGGAACATCAAAATAATTAGCTCTTTAAACACAATTTTAGGTGTGAATCTGGCACAAGCTATGATCGCTTTCTCGGGTATCAATGCCAAGTCTTATGTATAGGACCTGCTTAGTTCAGTTCAGCCACGCGACAGTCAAAACATTTTGTAGATGCATATTTAATAAGGTTGTGTGGGCTATCGATTTCAGATCAGAACAAAGGCGATCTTGTCCACGCCTGTGTTATATTCGGCTGTTTTCAAAATTAGTTATGCGTTGTAAATGTTTTCTGAAACGGGACGCATACATTTTCTCCACATGATACAAATGAAGTATCCAACCCTATGTATACTAAAATCTGTATACTCTATAAAGAATTGTACCTACATGTGTTTTTACTAAAATATTATTAACAAAGCTACGTTTTCTAGCAATGAGATGAGCGCATCTTTAACAATCCTACAACGTTTTTAAATTATCTAACTTATAATGATAAGAAACCCAATTATGATGAAATCCTTTTTTTTGTGAGACCAATCTCGAGTATTTATAATATCCCGAAGACAATTAGCATAATCTATAACAACATTAGTTGTCTATAACAACGGTTAATTTAATCGTTTAATCGTTTTTTCACAAATTATAAACTAATCGTTTTAAACGCAGGTTTTTGCCACAGTTTTGAAGCTAGAGCCACCAAATGTTGGTATATACCATAGTAAGACAAAGTATCAAGATCTCCCCCCACCTCCACCCCTTCCCCCACAAACCGCAAAATATTATATCTTCCACAGTTTTAGAGCTAGAGTAACCAAATTTTGCATAAGGGCTACTAATCACTTCCTTGATCGATCTGGTAAAAAAAAATTTGGCCACGCCCACCTCCGCCCCCACAAATGAGCAAAGTCTGTATCTCCCACACCCCTTTAGCTAGAATCACCAAATTTTGCAGGTTGAATTCTGTTTCCATATTAAATGGATTGGATAAAAATAATTTGGCCACGCCCACCCCCGCCCTTGCAATCGAGCAATATTTGTTTCTCCTAAACCTGAAGAACAGGCCCAATCAAATTTAAATTGATGGCAAAATTAAAAATGGGAAAAAGGGAGTTATAAAGTACTGCAAATGTGTGTAACAGGCAGAAGGAAGCATTTCCGACTATATATATATATATATATATATATTCTTGATCAGCATCTAGCCATGTCCGTCTGTCAGTCTGTCTGTCCGTCTGTCTGTCTGTCCGTCTGTCCGTATGAACACACAGATCTCGGAGACTACATAAGCTAGAGACACCAAACTTGGCATGTAGGTTCCTGTATACCATACGCAGATCAAGTTTATTTCAAATTTCGGATGCAGCCCCCCGCACCCCCGCAAATCGCAAAAGACTCCCACAGCCACAATTTTAAAGATAGAGCTTTGATTTTTGGTACCCATGTATGTTTAATCAATGTCTTTCGGATGTGTAAATTTCAACACGATCGGATAATAGCACCAAAGTTATGGAAAAACTTATTTCCCCTGTCTCAGCAGGCAGAAACAACAGTTTGACATGCACTGTGCAAGTTGAGTACGCTGCTTGCTTGTGTTGCCGCTGAACTGCTTGAAATGCAAGTTGGGAGCAGGGGGTCTCGTAGTCGGGCAAACTCGACTAGAGTATTCTTACTTGTTTTTTTTTATACCAGGTAATAGGAAAATTGTGGAAGACTTTCGATATATTGCTTTTAAAGATATTGATAGTTAAAATCTGATTAACCGTATAACTGTCATAGAAGCAATTAATTTAACGTTTCTGCTAGGGTATATTATTTTGGTACCACGAAGAAAGCCGGTCTTTTTAGTTTCCTATACAATTTAATTTTGTCACTGTGCTACCAATACGTCTGTCCCAGGGCCCAGATCAATCGCTCAACAGCTGGGTTTACCTTTACTAAGCATGTATTTATATTTTCATTCATTGGGCATTCAGTCGGAGGTGCCAGCCCGCCCGTCAGTTTGAGTTTTGCATATTTATGAATTCATTCAAATCAGTGTCATTCATTACTCTTTCCATTTTATCCGATTAGGGCATAGTCTCCAAGCTCACATAAATTAGTTCGTTCCCTAATATCGAGGTGATACAATACTAATTTTAAAATCTTGTTCCATACGCCATATTCTTGAACTCACATAGATTGATGCTTTAAGTATGGCTTATACACTAAGCAAAAAATTAGTTCTAGTTGTGCTGGAAGCAGAATATTTTTGTCTGGATTGCGCTTAAATTCCCAACCAATAATTATAACAGTTCAGTAATGAACAAAGGTGACTGAGCTGTCTAAGAGGTCGAATTGTGATGCTCGGATTCGAATTTCCGCGATACCAAATGATAATTGGCTATAATAATTGGATAACTGCTTTTATGCAATGCTTATTTAAAAAAAAAATTTAATAAAAAAGCGGTGCATGGTAACTTACGAACAAATACAAAATTGGCGGCTTAAAAATAAACTGTTGCTAAGCTGGTCTAAACTAAATCTATTAATCATAAATGAGAGAGGAATATTTGTTAATATCAACTAGTTTATAAATTAATTCCAATGGTCTTAAAAATAAACTATTTTTGAATCAAATTTGAATTTAACCCCATAAAAGTTTAAAATGAAAGTGCGAATTATATTTTTTTGGAATTCTTTTTTTATTTATTCAGATGCCTATAGCAGAAGATATATTTAAAACAAGAAAGAAATGTTATCTTCGGCGTGCCGAAGATATATACCCTTGCAGAAAAGATTTGCATTAGAAAACTTATTTTCAACCGATCGTTCCTATGGCAGCTATAAGATATAGTTGTCCGATTTCGCTGAAATTTTGTCAACATATGTGAAAAGTGCTAAGACTTAGACATAGTGAGTTTGGTTAAGTTATCTTGAAAAACAAAAAAGTTTTTCTTACAAAAACTTATTTTTCAACCGATCGTTCCTATGGCAGCTATATGTTATAGTGGTGCGATCTGGCCGATTCTGACATTTGTACTGCTTGCAAAAAGAAAAAGCATCTGTGCCAAGTTTCATCACGATAGCTCTAAAACTGAGGGACTAGTTCGCATATAAACAGACGGACAGACGGACATGACTCGGGTGTTGATGCTGATCACGAATATACCAATTTTTTTTTCTGAGACGTCTTATTTCGTGACAAAATTATAATATCCTCTGCAAGGGTATAAATATAGTCCTACATAACAAAAAAACAAAAACCGTTATTATTTCAGAAACTGCACGTAGTTTTTGAAAACGGTGAATATAGTTTTACTTGTGGGTATACTTTCTACCAATATCTACCGTCGTATTCCGGGCACCAAAAACACGGTCGGCCTGTGTTATTTTATCTTGATCTTGACACTTTGTCTGCCTATGGTATTAACCAACATGTATACCAAGTTTGGTTGCTTTAGCTTCAAAACTGTGGAAAAACCTGCGTTCATACGGACAGACAGACAGACAGACGGACATTTCACAAACAAAAATACTCTTTTCAAAAAAATTGAAAAAAGAGTATAAAAATAAATAAATAAATAAAAATAAAAAAAATCAGAAATCTCAAAAAGGACAAGGGGACAAGAAACATTTTGTTTTAAGAAATTTTTCCTTCTCTTATCTGCTTCTCTCTTATTTTTGTTTTCAATAATGCTCACACACACTAGTTCTGGTTCTGTATGGAATACGTTGAAGCTAGAACAAAAATACTTTCCAATTGTCACTTTCGGAAAAGAATTGTAAGGTTGTTCAATATGTTTGTATTGTACGTGTAGTATTGTATGTGTATGCGTGTGAACACCCAAGTGTTTGTAAGCATGAATGAAATCGTAAATTTCAGAGTTAATAAGTAGTGTGAGTATGAGTGTGAGTGTGAATGTGAGTGTGATTGTGATTATAATATATTAGTAGGCACCTATATCAACATACATACATACATATGTACATAGATGTTTGTATACCTGCCACAAAATGAATATATTCTTGTGTGTGGATGTTAATGTGAATGTAGCTATAGTATTCGAGAGTACGCTTGGATAACCGGTATGCACCATCTATTAACTCGACTGGGCTTGCCTGCGTCTTGACCCTTGTCTGGGCCTTCTTTGTGGGCCAAAAATTTACTGGGCATCATCTACAAGCAGCCATTCATTCAACCCGTATAAGTATAAGTATAAGTATGTGTATAGTCACACCTTTATCCAGTTAGATTTTATTATTATGCGTGTATTCATATGACTTCTTCAGTGACTTTAAATTTCTTATTTCTTTTTGTTGTCATTTCAGTTTGGTTTGGTTTGCTTTGCTTAACTTTGGTATGGGTATATCTGTTTGTTTTGTTTTATATATATGTGGGTTGACTATTTACCCTTTCCCAATCAAACGAACTACAGCGTTCGACATTAAAGCGCCAAAGTGATCAGGTTATATTTATTGATATGCCGTTCTCATTTTCATTCAAAATAATGACCAACCGTTACCGACCGAGCCCATGCGGCGACACTCTCCACTTAGGGTACACTGAAAACAAAATTTCATATTTTTTGAACAGCCTGTAGCTCGCATTTCAAGCAGTTCAGCGGCAACACAAGCAAGCAGCGTTCTCAACTTGCACAGTGCATGTCAAACTGTTGTTTCTGCCTGCTGAGACAGGGGAAATAAGTTCTTCCATAACTTTGGTGTTATTTATCCGATCGTGTTGAAATTTACACATCCGAAAGACATTGATTAAACATACATATGTACTAAAAATTAAAGCTTTATCTTTAAAACTGTGGCCGTGGGAGTCTTTTGCGATTTGCGGGGGTGCGGGGGGGTGGATCCGAAATTTGAAATATACTTGATCTGCGTATGGTATACAGGAATCTACATGCCAAGTTTGGTGTCTCTAGCTCTTGTAGTCTCCGAGATCTGTGTGTTCATACGGACAGACGGACAGACGGACAGACAGACAGACAGACAGACAGACAGACGGACATGGCTAGTTCGTCTCGGCTGTTGATCCAAATCAAGAATATATATAGTTTATATAGTCGGAAATGCCTCCTTCTGTCTGTTACACACATTTGCAGTACTTTATAACTCCCTTTTTCCCATTTTTAATGGGAACAGGGAGTAAAAAGTAAGATTCTCTGCGTACAGCATACACGTGCATTAAACAAGCAGTGCATATATTTTGCTTCAAGAAGTTCAGCGCAAAGAGTAAAAATACCCTAAAAAAAAGAAAATGTATCATGGACCGTTCACCTTATTTTCAGACAGGCGTTTCTACGTTTACAAGTAATAAAACAAGTAAGAACGTTACAGTCGGATGCACCCGATTGCGATATACTCTTTTTTAGCCTCTTTGCGGAGTCTGAAGTGGGCGTGGCAATTGTATTTTTGATCAAATATTTCGAGTGTTGCCAACATTTTAAGTTTGGTTTGGCCCGTTCTACAGGTTTGGGAGAAACAAACATTGCTCGATTCCAAGGACGGGGGTGGGCGTGGCAAAATTACTTTTATCCAATCTATTAAATAGGGCAATAGAATTCAACCTGCAAAGTTTGGTGATTCTAGCTAAAGGAGTATGGGAGATACAAACTTTGCTCATTTGTGGGGGCGGTGGTGGGCGTGGAAGGAAGTGATAAGTAGCCCTTGTGCTAAATTTGGTTATACTAGCTGTAAAACTGTGGAAGATATATTTTTTTGCCGTTTGTGGGGGAGATCTTGACACTTTGTCTGCCTATGGTATATACCAACATGAATACCAAGTTTGGTTAATCTAGCTTCAAAATTGTGGAAAAAACCTGCGTTCTTACGGACAGACGGATAGACAGACGAACATTTCACAAACCCAATATACTCTTTTTACTCCCTGTTCCCATTAAAAATGGGAAAAGGGAGTTATAAAGTACTGCAGAAGGAGACATTTCCGACTATATAAACTATATATATTCTTGATCAGCATCAACAGCCGAGACAAACTAGCCGTGTCCGTTTGTCTGTCTGTCTGTCCGTCTGTCTGTCCGTCTGTCTGTCTGTCCGTCTGTCCGTATGAACACACAGATCTCGGAGACTATAAGAGCTAGAGGCACCAAAATCAAGTTTATTTCAAATTTCGGATGCACCCCCCCAAACTGTTGCTTCTGCTTGCTGAGACAGGGAGAAATATATTCTTCAATAATTTTGGTGTTTGTTATCCGATCGTAATGAAATTTACGCAGCTGATCTACATTTATATAGCATATATGTATGTGTTCCAAAAATCAAAACTGAATCTTTACAATAGTGGCTTTGGGAGTGCGTGTATCCGAAATTTGAAATAAACTTGATTTGCGTATGGTATACAGGAACCTATATGCCAAGTTTGGTGTCTGTAGCTCTTAAAGTTTCTGAGATTGACGTATTCACACAGACAGACGGACTGATGGGAAAAGGGAGTAAAAAACTATACAATTTTTGAAAAGACTTATTAGTTCAGCTATGATCAAATTTAACCAAACTATATAATATACAAGCGTGTTCTGGTTTGCACTTAAATGCATCTAAATTCACTTTTGTTACGATTTTGCACTTCAAAATCACTTGCATTTGAACAAGCATTGAATAAAGTAGCTGTTGAGGTAGGATTCAATTCAACAGACCATCAACAACAATCATAATTTCAATTTCAAAACAAGTAAGAACGTTGCAGTCGGATGGACCCGTCTGCGATATACTCTTTTTTTCGTCTCTTTGCGGAGTCAGAAAGTGGGCGTGGCAATTATATTTTTGCTCAAATCTTTCAAGTTTTGCCATCAATTTAAGTTTGGTTGGGCCAGTTCTACAAGTTTGGGAGAAACAAACTTTGGTCGATTTCAAGGGCGGAGGTGGGCGTGGCAAAATTATTTTTACCCAATCTATTTAATAGGGCAACAGAATTCAACCTGCAAAATTTGGTGATTCTAGCTAAAGGGGTGTGGGAGATACAGACTTTGCTCATTTGTGGGGGCGGAGGTGGGCGTGGCCAAATTTTTTTTTTTACCAGATCGATCAAGGAAGTGATTAGTAGCCCTTGTGCAAAATTTGGTTACTCTAGCTATAAAACTGTGGAAGATATAGTTTTTTGCGGTTTGTGGGGGAAGGGGTGGGGGTGGGGGGGAGATCTTGACACTTTGTCTGCCTATGGTATATACCAACATGTATACCAAGTTTGGTTGCTCTAGCTTCAAAACTGTGGAAAAAACCTGCGTTCATACAGACGGACAGACAGACGGACAGACGGACAGACGGACGGACGGACATTTCACAAACCCAATATACTCTTTTTTCCTTTTTTTTCAAAAAAGTTAAAAAAAGAGTATAAAAATATTGCCGAACGTGGAAACCAGAACATGGGTGATAACTTAGTAATGGCAAGTTTGGTTCAGATATCTTTCGAACAACTAACTTCAACCGATTGTTCCTATATCAGCTGCAAGATAAAGTGAACCAACATGAATAGACTATGCAAAAACACAAAATCGATTTATCTTATAAAACTAAATTTCCGACCGATTGTTCCTATGGCAGTTATATGTTATAGTAATTTGATACAACAAATGTACAAACAACTATGATGTTGTTGATGCTGCCCAAGAATACATATATTTAATGATATAGCTAAATGTGCCAGTGAACCGAAAGTTCATTGAATGTTTCTTTCGAAAACCGTGCGTGGAGTTTATAAATATGCTTGAATTTGTATTTGGATAACTGATTTGCAGTAACTAATTAACTCCTATCAACATGGAAGATATGTAATCATATAAGTAATGTCATCAGAAATAATCAAATATTCAAGAATTCCATTACATCCTAAACGCTGCCATTTTTAAGGATAGTATCGAGTTGTACTACATACGCATCTCAATCATGGTTAATGCCATGGTTATGCCTGTCATTTGCTATTTGCACAATTAACATTTCTCAAAGTGCAAGAGCAAAACATTGAACAACAATAACAATACAACAACAGATTTAAGCAAACGTAAGTGAGCTGAACTTGACCGAAATATCACATGTTTTGGGTCTTGTAAGGCGGCTTGCCGGCCGGCGGCGTTTTACTACTGCACAGTGGTTTAAATCAAGAGTTATCGCAGCGAAATTTAGACACTTTGGCTGCCTATGGTATACATCAACATGTATACCAAGTTTGGTTGCTGTAGCTTCAAAACTATGGAAAAAACCTGCGTTCATACGGACAGACGGACGGACGGACAGACGGACATTTCACAAACTCTTTTTTCTGTCTGTCCATTCGTTAGTCATTAAAATACAATAGATATGCCATTTCGACCACTGTGCAGTGGTCAGAAGCAGATACAGAGACAGAGACAAAGTTGAAGTTGGAAGTCCAATGGCCCACATACATATATATATATATATATATACATATACATGTTGCGTGCTTCGTGTTATCGCCAAAACTTTATCAACATGTAATAAAATTGGGCGCGTGCCGAACTGGCGTATGTGTATGTGTGTGTGTGCTCGTGCGTTAATACCTGGAGTGTCTCCGGATGTTTGCGTCCAGACAGGGAATTCTAGAAGGTGCCACGCCGTTGCCTGAGAACTTAGCTGGCCAACTGCATTAGGGTTAAGACAGCGCCTTGCCCAGTTCTACCCTGTTCTGCCATGCCAGCCTTTTCTTCAAGACTTTTGGCTCGCGTCGCGTCGGATGACGGACGACGGGTGAGACGGTTGTCATCAACACATTGACGGGATTTGGTTTCGGTAAGGGTCTTTGGTCTTGTTGTTGGTGTTAGTCTTGTCCTGGGTCTGGGTCTGGGTCTGGTCCTCAAGCTCACACTCATCCCAATTTGATGTGCGTCAACGCGTCTGGCAAGTGGCCACTGACGAGACGCTGGTTGTGGTCAAGCTTCTTGTTTCGATGCTGGTTTAAGTGACGCCTGTGATTGTGTGTGTTTTGCCTGTTATGTCTACATATACATCTGTGTCTGTGTCAGAAAAACTAAAAGTAAACAGCATTGTCTAAGAAAGGCGTTTCCAAACGAGCGGTAGTCAGTACTTAGCCAACAGTTCAAAGCAAAACAACAAGGAATACAGTAGTCGAGTATGCTCAACTAGGATATACCCTAAACAGCGAAACAAAATACACAATTATTCATTAACAAAAGCGAAAAACACAGCTTGTATTACCTGCGTGCAAACATTTAATTAATTGTATACCCTTCGGGAGGATATTATAATTCTTCTTCTTCTTTTTGCAGGTAGTTTATATGTTTGAATCGGCCAGATCAGACAACTATAACATATATCTGCCATAGGAACGAACGATCGTTTGAAAAATAAGTTTTTGTTTCTAAAACTCTTGTGTTTTTCAAGATAACTCAACTTAAGCCATAAAACATAAGTTTAAGCATATTCATATGTATGTATCATACATGCTGACCAAATTTCATAAAAATCGGACGACTCGGTTGAAAAACATGATTGTGTAACTTTTTTGTTTCTAAAGTTATATTTACCAAACTCACCAATTCTGTGTTTAAGGATCCTACCTGGGAGGTCACTGTTTTTCTTCGCCTATTTATATATAGATATTGTATGTAAAATATGCAACAGTTATGCATTATTTATTTATTGATTTGATTTAATTAAAGTCAACTAAATGCAGTCAACTTTTAAAAATTTTCAATTATTAAAATTATAGAATTAAAAAGTAATTAATTGAAATATGAAATACATACAAATTAAAGCTTAGAAACTTAACGATTACCAATTTAGAATTCATAAATAAGAATTTAAAACAAGTAAGAACGTTGCAGTCGGATGCACCCGACTGCGATATACTCTTTTTTCGCCTCTTTGCGGAGTCAGTGGGCGTGGCAATTGAATTTCTGCTCAAATCTTTAAAGTTTTGCCATCAATTAAAATTTGGTTGGGCCTGTTCTACAGGTTTGGGAGAAACAAACATTGCTTGATTGCAAGGGCGGGGGTGGGCGTGGCAAAAATATTTTTATCCAATCTATTTAATAGGACAATAGAAGTCAACCTGCAAA
Source organism: Hirtodrosophila cameraria (assembly GCA_949708635.1). NCBI lineage: Eukaryota > Metazoa > Arthropoda > Insecta > Diptera > Drosophilidae > Hirtodrosophila > Hirtodrosophila cameraria. Next base: position 594,731 of record OX453092.1, read on the forward strand.
ATTTGGTGATTCTAGCTAAAGGGGTGGGGGAGATACAGACTTTGCCTATTTGTGGGGGCGGGGGTGGGCGTGGCCAAATTTTTTTTTGCCAGATCAATGAAGGATGTGATAAGTAGCCCTTGTGCCAAATTTGGTTACTCTAGCTATAAAACTGTGGAAGATATAGGTTTTTGCGGTTTGTGGGGGAAGGGGTGGGGGTGGGGGGGAGATCTTGACACTTTGTCTGCCTATGGTATATACCAACATGTATACCAAGTTTGGTTGCTCTAGCTTCAAAATTGTGGAAAAAACCTGCGTTCATACAGACAGACGGACAGACGGACAGACGGACGGACAGACGGACATTTCACAAACCCAATATACTCTTTTTTCCTTTTTTTTCAAAAAAGTTAAAAAAAGAGTATAATTAAGGATTGAGCTGGGGGTATTCAACACCACATATATATGGTACTTTATAGGATTTGACAGAATTAAAATATCCTCTGCAAGGGCATAATAATCGAAATAATTAATTTTTCCCATTATGTGCTCGACTTTTTTAAAAGCAGTGCAACTCTTGGACATAATATTGTAAGATAGCTTTGCTGCGGGTAGTCAAATTTGGGCCTTTAATTAATTCGTTAAGTGCCTTAAAATACCGCTACTCTATAGATCCATGGTCGAGGAAAGCGACGCGACGCGTCAGTTTACGGTTTTTAATCTCAAATTAATGCCAAAACAAATCTGTGCGGGTAAGCCCAAGTGCCCAGTTGTTGCTTTAGTTTTATTTGCTTTCATTTTGTGCTTCACCCCAAAAATTGTGTTTTTATTCCGGAAGTCAAGCGCCTTTGTCCAATTCTGTCTCCCCTATTCTGTTAATTTTAAACTCTGTTAAAACAATTATAACTGAAATAGCGACAAGGCGAAACAAACCGCACGGCTCGGCTGGGCGCTCTGTCTTAAATAATCGTCTATATGTATGTGTATTTGTATCTGCACAACTCTGAAAGAGCATCCCCCAATGTTTATCGCGGCTGAACGAGCTGCCCTTGACCGGAATTACCAGCATAATTATGCATTTAACGTTTTGCGGCACTATTACCGCGACAACATAATTAATTAAATTTCTGTTAAATCTCGTTAGCTCAGTTGAGCTTTGCGAATGACCCAAGCCGACCCGACCCGTTCCATTACGATACAAAATCCCTAGTCTTTGGCACTTTTTTTTTTCGTCAGAAAACAGGACTTTACAGTGCAGCAGTTTGATGAGAATGTGACGAATTGTATTTGACAATACTCTACTCATAAGGTTAAGACTTTTTGGCTCAAAATAATAAAGTATGATCGAATTTGCAAAAACTTAAGCAGTAGTTCATATTGAACACTTGAAAACCGTCGAAACAGTAGAAAGCTAAATTTGTATAGCTTTTGCTACTTAGACTTAAGTAATTTAACAAGCTCATGGGTGTTAGTGTATCTATCTGAGGGAACTCTATGCATGAATTCATGCATTTAAGGCATGATTTATGTAAATACTATGTTTGAAATGAAGTCTTGAATAACTAATCATGAATTTGGAAATTATGAAAATGCGAAAATTATGCAAAGTTATCATATTGAAATGTAAAAATAATGCATAAGCTAGCATAAGCTAGCATAAATTATGCATAAATAAGCATAAATTAATCATATTGAAATGTAAAAATAATGCATAAGTAAGCATAAATTATGCATTAATATGTAAAAATCATGCTGTTCTATGTATAATTATAATTGACACACATGATACATAGTGCACGAAAATTGATGATTCACCTAAATATAAATACTGTCAAGTATATTACTATAATAAATTGTAAGATTTTTAGTCAATTAAAAATAATTAAAGATGTAAATCAGTTGCTTTTCCCATACGAATTTTTACATTTACTTTTCAATTCAAATTCGAATTATGAGGATGCGAAAAAGCAATGGTAAATAATAATATGAATTTAAATAAAATTTATGAATTTTTAAGCACCCTTTAATAGAAAACCGAGGACCCCTACGAAGTATATATAATTCTGGCAAAGTTTCGCTGTTTCAAACTGTTTTATTAGCTTTTTGTGCAGTTTTCTATATTACTGCTACCACTGTAAGACCCTTCAGTTGCTTGCTGCCTCATCTTGGGGCGTGAATGTTGATTAAAACAGATTAAAATAGATAATCAGTTGATGTTTGTTTCTTAATTGGCTGTGGTATGAACCGCCCCAAAAGGTCTTTTCGGTGGACTGCTAAAGAGCTGGGTATTTACACACAATACATATGTATATATTTAAATAATGTTAGAATAATGAGAGTTTTTCCAATTTCAAATATACTAGATTTCAAAATAAATGTCTCTGAGATGGACATCATCTCGTATGCATTCAGACAAACAGACATACACTTTTTATGCTAATCAATGAATAACTCGAATATGTTTTTTGTCATTTTCATGTTATATACTTTACACATTCTTAATGGGCATATGGTACTAGTGCTGCCATAAATCGATAACGAAAACAGGATAGACAGACCCCGAAAAATGCCGAAAAAATGTAAAAAACGGACAATAAACCGGACAGATCTTTACATTTAAACTTCATTCAAAAACATTTTAAAGCCTTGTCAACAACTTCGTCATCAGCATCGCTTGTTAAGTTATTGTATTTATTAATATTATTTATTTATTTTATTTATTCAGTTCAGGCAACTTCTTTTTAAAAAGGGACAGATCTGTCCTGAAAACGGCTGATATGTCAGCACTAATTCGCAATGTGTGAATATTACAAGCGATTTCTCGAACCGATGCATTTAATTTAACTCGTTAACAATTAAATGGCCATTGCGGAATCGAAATCAACGATTTCAAATGTGCCACTTCTTTTTAACAACAAAAAAACGAACATTTAAAATGGTTTACAATTTTGTTATTTTTCAATAAAAAATAAATATTAAATGAATATTTAAAAAGTATCAGAGAATTTAAAAAAGGGACAGATTTCTGGAAAGGGGATGTTTCTGAAAAGTCCAGTCAAATTCATTTTAAACAAGTAAGAATACTCTAGTCGAGTGTGCCCGACTACGAGACTCCCTGCTCCCAACTTGCATTTCAAGCAGTTCAGCGGCAACACAAGCAAGCAGCGTACTCAACTTGCACAGTGCATGTCAAACTGTTGTTTCTGCCTGCTGAGACGGGGGTAATAGATTCTTTCATAACTTTGGTGTTATTTATCCGATCGTGATGAAATTTACACAGCTGATCAACATTGATACAACATACATGTGTACCAAAAATCAAAGCTTTATCTTTAAAATTGTGGCTGTGGGAGTTTTTTTCGATTGGCGGGGGTGCGGGGGGGTGCATCCGAAGTTTGAAATAAACTTGATCTGCGTATGGTATACAGGAACCTGCATGCCAAGTTTGGCGCCTCTAGCTCTTACAGTCTCTGAGATCTGTGCGTTCTGTGTGTACAGACAGACGGACAGACAGACGGACATGGCTAGTTCGTCTCGGCTGTTGATCCTGATCAAGAATATAGTTTAACGATAACAGGACTCAGTTTTCCTGCGTTGTTGCAACTTTAAACTAAGTTTACTTAATGACTTATGCAAAAAAGTCAACCTCCGCCGCCGGAAATCGCATTCTCAAATTTTTTCCAACTTTTTGGGACCGAAACCCGCTGTTTCTGACCGCTCTTTAACTACGGGCCTTCTAACGAAGAATTACCAAAACAATAAACAAAATTGATAAACTGCATCTTTAACTCTGAAATCTTGCCAGGAACGTACCTTATTTTATTTAAAATATCACAACAAAGATCAAAATGTGTTGTATGTTTCCAAAACATGTTTTCAGGTACACGCACATTACTGTGTGTAGAACACTATTCATTGATGGATTTAAATCTATCATTATGAGCTGGGATAGAAAAAGTCGCAACTTTATTACCAGCTCAGCCAATACCTGAATGACAATAGCGTTATTGTGCATAACGCAGGTGGACTGCATTGTTTATAGGAATGTTCTGCATCCATGCACAAATATATGTATGTAGCAAAATATATAATTCGATAAGAGCTAGAAAGCTGAATTTTTCACAGTAGTTTCGTTTTATGCTGAAAGTCCGTACTAAGGTAGGATTTTCGGTCGGGAAATGTCGAAAATTCGCGGAAAACCGTTGTATGAAACTTTTTTGTTTATCATCCGATCAGCCTGAAACTTATTTTTAAAAATCCATACAAAAAATTCATTGTTAAATTCTGAATTCGTTCGCATACATACATATGTATTCACACAAACAGCAAAAGTGTCGTTTGCTTTTGTATTTACGCTCTGCAGTTAACTGCAGATGCATAAATTAAACTGATTTTCAGTTTGCACAAAACTAATTTTGTTTTCAAAATACATGTAAAAATACATAAAATTAATACTTATTTTATGTCTTTTAAATAAGTTTTTATTTAATAAGAAAAAGTTCTGTTTGTATTTGTGTTTACGCTTTGCATAAACCAAACTGGGTGGAAAGTGCGTGGTAAATAGGGCGAAAGTTGAGTTTTTGTGCCATTTGCTTCAAACTAATCAAAGACCTATATGAAAATTCATTATAAGCTTATAAGCTGCATACCAATTTTGCGAAAAATTCAACCCGCTGGGTGGATAGTGGGTGGTAGAAAGGCGAAAGTTGACTTTTTGTACGATTTGTTTCAGTCTCTCTTTAAAAATTATTTTCAAATTTTGGAAAATACGCTCGAAGTTTCGGAACATGGTCTGTAAACTGTTGCATGCAACCTTTTTTTTTAAATTATATAGACGGGCGGGACGGAAGAGGAAATGCACCCGCGACGGGCCGGACGGGATCGAATTTTTTTCTCTTTTCCATTTCTACTTCGAGCTCCGATTTCAAGGTCTGTCTAAAAATCGTTGCGCGTGTGAGTCAGAGTGAGGAAAATATACGCACACGGTCGAGAAATATTGAGAAAGTTCAAAGATTTGGAATAGCGGGCGAGGCCGCTGGTATATGTTAGTATACTACATATACACGATTACAATGAAACTTAGTTTCCGGTTACTTGATTAATTCATTTTCTCTCGCATAACTCAGTACAAAAGTCTTAAAAATTATCTTTTATTATGTAGAAGTATTTTCTTAAAAAAAGTAATTATGTTGCTATACAAACATCTTGCACATTTGATTTGACCAAATTTGACCAAAGCATATCTGCACAGTAAAAATAAAGTTAAGAAATTAAATCAAATTGGGCTTTCCCCATTTTAAATGGACTCAGGGTGTAATATTTTATTTTAGGGACACACGCAACTCCACGATTAACGAAACACCAGAGTTCTTAATTTTCTTTTCATTTGTGGCATCCCTTTGCGGTAAAATTCATGAATTTTGAAGTGTTGTATTAAAAACGGGCATTTAAAAATTCGTGAAGTTTATTAGTTTTTTGGTTCTATTTCGTCAGTGATTTCGACTCGAGACCTAACTGTTGCTTACTCCCTGTTCCTGCAAATGTGTGTAACAGACAGAAGGAGGCATTTCCGACTATGTAAAGTATATATATTCTTGATCAGGATCAACAGCCGAGACGAACTAGCCATGTCCGTCTGTCTGTCTGTCCGTCTGTCTGTCTGTATGAACGCGTCGATCTCAGAGACTATAAGAGCTAGAGACACCAAACTTGGCATGCAGGTTCCTGTATACCATACGCAGATCAAGTTTATTTCAAATTTCGGATGCACCCCCCCGCACCCACGCAAATCGCAAAAGACTCCCACAGCCACAATTTTAAAGATAAAGCTTTGATTTTCGGTACACATATATGTTGTATCAATGTTGATCAGCTGTGTAAATCAACACGATCGGATAAATAGCACCAAAGTTATGGAAGAATCTATTACGCCCGTCTCAGCTGGCAGAGACAACAGTTTGACATGCACTTTACAAGTTAAGTGCGCTGCTTGCTTGTGTTGCCGCTGGACTGCTTGAAATGCAAGTTGGGAGCAGGGAGTCTCGTAGTCGGGCATACTCGACTAGAGCATTCTTACTTGTTATACTCTTTTTTTAACTTTTTTGAAAAAAAAGGAAAAAGAGTATATTGGGTTTGTGAAATGTCCGTCTGTCCGTCCGTCTGTCCGTCTGTCCGTCTGTCCGTCTGTCTGTATGAACGCAGGTTTTTTCCACAATTTTGAAGCTAGAGCAACCAAACTTGGTATACATGTTGGTATATACCATAGGCAGACAAAGTGTCAAGATCTCCCCCCCACCCCCACCCCTTCCCCCACAAACCGCAAAAACCTATATCTTCCACAGTTTTATAGCTAGAGTAACCAAATTTGGCACAAGGGCTACTTATCACATCCTTCATTGATCTGGCAAAAAAAAATTTGGCCACGCCCACCCCCGCCCCCACAAATAGGCAAAGTCTGTATCTCCCCCACCCCTTTAGCTAGAATCACCAAATTTTGCAGGTTGACTTCTATTTTTTTTTGCACTGCGGTCTCAATTTGCGACCGGAGCTCGAGCAAACTTCATGTGTTTTGTTGTTGTTTGCTCGTCGACATCGCTCTCATCGACTTTCAGCCGCCAATTGGCAAAACTAATGGCGCGAGCATTGCGAGCCACTACGTGCCCACCCATGCTCTAAATATGGGACACACCTCATCTGCTAGAGAAATTTAATTTAGTATTTTCTGATTGATTTAAGAACTATTTTAAATAATAAAACAAGTAAGAACGTTGCAGTCGGATGGACCCGACTGCGATATACTCTTTTTTAGCCTCTTTGCGGAGTCAGAAGTAGGCGTGACAATTGTATTTTTGGTAAAATCTTGATCTTGACACTTTGTCTGACTATGGGATACACCAACATGTATACCAAGTTTAGTTGCTATAGCTTCAAAACTGTGGAAAAAAGCTGCGTTTTTTTTTTCAAAAAAAATTAAAAAAAGAGTATAATTATAATTATTATTTCTGATAAATTTAAGAACTATTTTAAAAAATACCGTCACAAAATTGTATATCAGAAGTTTTGTGGCTTGAAATTGCATCGTCCCTGACCTTTAACCTCGCGTAGAGGGTTTTTATATGATATAAACAGACGGACGTGACGGAGATGACTCAGCTGTTGATACTGATCAAGAACATATATGTAACTCTTTTTTTGCTGAGACGTCTAAATTGAGTATACGAGTACATATATTGGTACATACTACATACACACAAAATGTTAAGATTGTTTTGACTTGCTATTCTGTGTAGACAACACATTTTTGAATCAAATATGACTTTATATTTAAGATTTGGGAGGCAGTTTAAGAAACATATCTAACGGTTGGATTCTCGTTTATTGGCACTAATTATTTAACCTAATGATGGGTCATTCGGCTTAACTGCTGCCTTCTTACACGTTGTATATTCCCAAAGGAAGTGCATAATTAAGTTGCTTGCTATGCGTATTATTAATTTCATTTCATAAGCAGAATAAGTATGAAAGATGAACATACTCGTATGTAACATACACAAAGCTATAAACCCACACTGATCCCAGAGGTTACTAATCAAGGACACTACGGTATGGGATGGGATGGGATGGAAATGGAAATGAGATGACTGCAGCTAACTCTGATTTCGATTTCGATTCCGAATGTGATTCTGATTCTGTATTTGGCAATCAGTGGATCTGTATGGGCTTTCGCGTGTAAATAATTGATGATATCGTTGTTCATATCCATTCTATGGTGAATAGAACAAATGTGAGGGAATCTACCATGCCATGAATGCGAATTCATACAAATATTCATAAAAAGTGAATTAGCGGCTACGAAAGGGGATGATGTTTATGCTACTGACGAGGGATTCAGACACGCGTGTTCAACCGGAACAGGGCCGGGCCGGGACGTATGTATGCATAGACCATACATATATATATATGTAATTTCCATCAATTTGGGGAAAAGCGAAATGACAATTTGGACGAGCTTTCGCAATAATTATGCAAGTCGAGCAAATAAATGTGCGCTTTATGCCTTTTACGACCACTTTGACAAGGTATCTGTGTATCGCATAAGATGTGACTTTTGCTTTTAGCCAAAATTAAACTGCGACCGTAACGAAATTAATTATATTTCAATGACACTGCGTAATGACCAAACGCAGACAAACGACAAACGGCAAACAGCAGCACCGGAAATCAAAGAGGATGAAATGAGTAAGTGGGATGAGAAAATGTTATCTTTGGAATATGATGAATAGAAATTAAGAATTATGTATAATTCCTCAGATCGATATTAAAACTACGTTTGCCTATTCTGCAAATAATGTTTTAGTTAAAGAGCATTTTCGTATGGATATGCATTTATTGCCATATATTCCTCATATGGGAAATCAATTACATAAGAAAAGTTTTGTACCTGTCCACAAAACTATAACAGTTAAAAGATGCTTCTTATACCCTTGCAGAGGGTATTAAATTTTGTCACGAATTGTGTAAAGCATTGAAGAAGACGTCTCAGAAAACAAAAATTTGTATATTCGTGATCAGCATCAACACCCGAGTCATGTCCGTCTGTTCGTCTGTTTACATATGTGCGTTTTTCAAGACTTTGCTCTAGAGCTATCTTGATGAAACTTGGCACAGGTGCTTCTTCTTATATTATTATTAATAAATTTTAAGAAATATCTTTAATTTAACTATCAAATAAAAACACCTCTACGCGAGGATAAAGTCTAGGCACTATGCATATTAAAGTCACAATACTTCTGATATCTAATTTTGTGACGAAGTATTTTCTGATTAATATAAGAAATATTTAAAATAATAAAATTAATTTTGCATTCCGCACGTTGCGCAAAAAGATTCAGCTTCTTTTTATTGTACCTAAGTAACTTTTGCAGTGTGCTGACTTTTGTATCCGAAATTTGAAATAAACTTCTGCGTATGGTATACAGGAACCTGCGTGCCAAGTTTGGTGTCTCTAGCTCTTATAGTCTCTGAGATCGACGCGTTCATACAGACGGACAGACAGACGGACATGGCTAGTTCGTCTCGGCTGTTGATCCTGATCAAGAATATTTATAGTTTATATAGTCGGAAATGCCTCCTTCTATCTGTTACACACATTTGCAGTACTTTATAACTCCCTTTTTCCCATTTTTAATGGGAACGGGGAGTAAATAGTGGGATCCTTAATATTCGGCCTTGAAGGACATGTGATGTATCACGGTATTGAATCATAGATCAAGAATATTTTTAAATTTTTGTAATACTCCACTTGGTTCAAAAGATATTTACATTCAATTTTAATTTTCAAACTTTATAGTACAAATTTAAAAAACGAGTTTTTCTAGGATTTTTAAATAAGAATTGAGAGTAAAAGTTTATAATGTTTCCAACATACCCCATTCAAAAATAGTCTTTCTAAAATTTTCCCATTCATTTCATTATGAACATATACTTACATATGTGCATATTCAAATTGAAAAGAACACCGCTTGGTGCAAAAAATATAACTAAACTATTATGTAAGTATATCGAATATTAACATACATATAGTACATAACTTATTGCTATCAGTGTATTAACAGAATATCAGATGAATCTTTAGCAGCAATATCGAATAACAAAACTTTGCTGAAAAGCAAAAACACTTTATAATAACACGCATATTGATTAAGGTGATAAGCAATTACATATAATGCTAAGATAAGTGATAAATAATAAAATATGACACTTAGATAAGTTGAATGTTTTGCAGCTCCGATTAAACACATTCCCAATCAAGTTGGCTGTCTCTTTAATGGTGAGCTGATATCTTGATGTGTTTCTGTAGATAGTGCTAATTGTGTGTGTACAATAGTTGATAGATCTAAACTGTTTCAGTTTTGGAATTGGGTGAAAATAGCAGTGAACAGGGAACATGAGAATATTTCCACAATGCCAGCAAAAGCACAACAAAAACAACAAACAACACTTAATCCTTCAAATGTTCACACTTCCGAATGCTACGTGAATGAAACATTGGGGCAACATTCCGGCGTAAAGCGTAACGCGTAACGCTGGCCTACACTCCCGACGCCATCTGGACAGCCAGCTAGCAGAGCATAACAGAGGAGAGGAGAGGAGAGCAGACCAAGTGGCAAAGAACTCCTATTATTGATGCAGTTAATCGAATATCTTGCACGCACGAACTAAAGGGCGAAATACGGATGAAACATCTCCGGAATACCGTACAACATCCATTCCTCTAGTCTCCGGACTACCGTACAACACCCTTCCATTCCTTTGGTCGGTATGCTCGCTCCGACTACATATTAAAGCATGCGAAGTACAAATGAAGTTCCTGTAAATTTCCGGTACACACCAAGGTAAATTAAACAAAGGCAATTAAAGCGTTAATGTATTTCGAGTCGTGATTGTGTGATTGTGGTACTGTCCGTCGTCAACCGACGAAGATATCGCAAGTCCCTTTCACTAGCAGCATATGATGAGGAGTTACGGCTTGGACTAGCACGTACAAACGCATTGAGTTTGAGGATGAGGATAAGGATGAGATTTTGGATTTGGGGGCGTGCGAACAGTGAGCGAAGTGGGGAGGCCACGCTATTGATATTGATACCATCGTAAAGATGAACGTGTGTACAGCACAACGACCTCCAGAAGCGAATGTTGTAACACTTTGCGACAGAGTCAGTCATTGTATTAAGTAGTTAATGTTCACGGACAGAGAAATTATTACTTTTAGCTATGAAATTAATAAACGACTTTGCGTTCTGCAAGATATTTATGTTAAGTCCAATCTGGACCCCTTAAGACAACTATAACTATCATATAATATTTAACTTGCATTTGTACGATTTCAAATTGAGTCCTTTGTGCGCCCCTGCGTCCATTTGGGGTGGCAATGTTTCTGTAAATGTTTAATTTTTCGACTTTAATGTTGCTGTTTCCGCACAAGCTAGAGATTTCTTTGAATCGTAAATATAATTAAATGTAATGAATGTACGTGATGATGAATGTACTTACTAATAACAAAAAACATATTTCTTAAAACCAACAAAGGATAGCTTCTATAATTAACAAATTTAATTTCCCTTTCATTTTCAATTTCCCAGGTTTCACCTCGATTCGCAAAGTTATATTTGGAAAATCTTATTATGTTTCGATTCACAACATAGTTGAAATATTTACGAAAAAGTGTGCCAAGAATTAAAGTTTTATGTTCAAATTCTGGTAGTTTTCATATATTTGTGGTTGTATAGTGGGGAGTATCCGAAATTTATCTGAATAGATGCCAAATTTGGTGTTTCTAGCTCTTAGTCTCTGAGATCACAGCGTTCAAACTGACAGACCGACAGACGAAATAATGCCTGAGATGCCTACTTATTACATTTGCACAATTTTATTACCCCCGATTACACATTTTTAACAAAACCCCAATTCGTTGTCTTGATCAAAAATGTATACCAATGGTATTAGATACGCCTTATTTAAAGTAATAATACTATTTCCGCAACTTTGTTCTTCTGTTTCATTTCAGTAAGAAGTTTATGCTTTCTTAAACCTACATGTAAGTATTTTTGACCACATTTATCTTCCTCAGTTGAACTGAATATTGATAAACAAATAAAAATATTGAACATTTAAATGTTTAAATATTACAAAAACCATTTTTTAGATCGTTCATATACATACGTACAAGTATAATTAATATTTATATCAAGCACATGCTAGAATGTATACAAGCATACATGTACAAATATGTATATATAATTCAGAGATAAATGTTCATTGTTAGAGTTTTTCCCAATGGAAGGAAGATTCCATTTCATTTTCGCACAACCAAAAAATCGATATTCCATAATTCAATGTTAGAAATTTCAGATGCTAAAACTGCCAAGCGTTTTTTATCCAATTTTTCACGGACCAAAAGTAAAAAAAAAATAATAACTTGGGGGTGTCGTTTCCATGTGCATAGACCTTACCAACATTCGAATGGCCTACTCTCGCTGCTCGACATTCGAAATTATGGTGCGAAGGGTATCGTCAAAGCCACAAAGAAGGCAACGATGCCGCGAATAAAGAACATACACAACAAAAAAAATACAAAAAAAAAAACAGAAACGAATGAAAAAACAACCCTGACAAAAATTATAATGAAGTTGGTGGTGGCGCAAAAGCGGCAAAAGCAGGCAGAATGTGCGTTTCAAAAACGGGGAGCGAGCAATTTTTGCCACCTTCTGCAGTCAGAACACCACCGGCACCACCGTCATCGCCACCCTACACCATTAAAATTAAAAAAAAAAAAAAAAACGTGTATACATAAAAAACCGAGATCATCCACGGTGATGAAAAAAAAAATGCAGAGGAAGAAAAAACTCAGCCCCTGTCGCGGGTTATGGTATATGTACATTTGTATGTATGTATGTATGTATGTAAGCTTGTGTGTGTGTGTGTGTGTGTGTGTGTGTGTGTGTGTGTGTGTGTGTGTGTGTGTGTGTGTGTGTGTGTGTGTGTGTGTGTGTGTGTGTGTGTGTGTGTGTGTGTGTGTGTGTGTGTGTGTGTGTGTGTGTGTGTGTGTGTGTGTGTGTGTGTGTGTGTGTGTGTGTGTGTGTGTGTGTGTGTGTGTGTGTGTGTGTGTGTGCAATGTGCATGGTGTAGGGGTTTACTTCTGGTCGCTTTTTTGCGAGATACAACACAAAAGAAAATATTTTATGCATGTATGTATTTGCGTACATTTAGAAAAACATAAGACATCTCCACAAAACTTATTACAATGAAGTTTAATTATGCTTTGAGTTTTTTTTTTTGTGAAAATCATTTTTAACTTGTAGAGCTATAACTTTTATAGTATATTCCACTGTCGAAAACTTTTTGTGGAACTGAAATTGTTTCAAATTTCCTTATTGCAATATATTATGGTAAATCACAAAAACCTTTTTAATGTGAAAATGAGACCATTTTAGGTAAGTTCCCATTCGCATTATCTTACCGAAAGTGAAAAACCGGAACAAGTCTGTATGAAATAGCATAAAAAGCCTGTAAGATTGCAAAATTATAATTATAAGTGATTATTATCAGTTTAGTTCTCAAATTCACTGCCGCAAAAATTGAACGCAAGTAAAATGGATTAATGTTTTGCATGGAAATCATACATGCTTGAAATATAGTATGTATACTTTTATCTGCAAGCAGTTTTTGAGATAAAACTTTACCAAATTTGGTCAAAGCTAATTCTTAGAAGTTGAGGGTTTAAATAAAGATATAATAAATAAAAAGTGAACAGAGTGTTGCAAATTTGGTCAACGTACAAAGGCCATTTTGAATTTAAGTTAAGTTAAGTTATTAATCGAGTTGAAAAAACCCTATATCAGTGCAAGATATACAATCTCAATTAATAATAAAAGCACATTAAATATGATTAATATGATCAATGCGTAAGTCGAGACAAAATTATAATACTCTCTGCAAATAACTATATGCAAATCACAACTACACCATGTTTTATTTTAAATTTTTTTGGTTTTCATTTATTACACAAAAGTAATGATTATTTTTACCAGAAAAATAATTATTATTTTCCAAGTTTTAGATAAAAAAACATTTTATGTTGAGTACTTTTAGCTCAAAAATTATGATAAATTTTTAATTTTAAATAGATAAATTATTTACATAATTGTTTTTAAGTTTTCATATAAATAATCTTGGTAATGATTTTTTTTAATCAAAAATAAAAATAGAAACAAAAGCAATAGAATTATCAAGGCTAAAATGAAAATAATTAAAATGTAATATATATAGTAGAGATAATACATATCATTACTGCCTCCATCTTGATAGGCTATAAGTCCTGTTTTGCTATTTTCCGGAAAACTAAAGATTGAGTTTTTGAAAAGTCAAAATTCGCACAAATCGATTACATCCGAATTATTTACATTTCCAGTTTACATTGATTTAAACATCCCCAACATCGAAATGTGTATACTACACTTCGTTTTGTTCTTCTTGTAGACAACCACACATGCACTTTCAAATTACTTTATGTACAAGTATGCAAGTATGTACATATACATACACTAACATCTATTAGATGTGTTTGTATGTATTAAGACTGAAGGGTGCACGTTTTTTGACAATATCAAGGGTGACGACTGCTGCTGGATACATTTTTTTTATTGATTTCCATATTGATTTGGTGCACATAAACTCTAGTTTCACTACGAAGTTCCAATAGCTGGCAATGGGCGCGTGTCTCCCTGTTTAACCCTTGCACGCTGATTCGGAAACAATTTCGGATGGCCTTTTTTAACCCTTTTTCTTTTTCTATTTCTATTTCTATTTCTATTTGATATTTCAAGCGGAAGTCGATACGTGGTTGGACCTTACACTTTTCATTTAACAACTTTCAATCGATGCACCTCTTTTTTAAGTAGATGTTGCCAATTTGGGCGAGTACAGTCTTTATAACTGCACTAAGCCCTCGAATATGTTAACCAGTAGTTATAGTCATTGAAATCGTCCCATACCTGTTTTTTTTTACTGTTAATTATTTCTACAATTAAGATGACTTAAATGAACTTTCAAAAACTATAAAGTTAGTATAAGGAGTACTTTAAATAATTATATTCAATTGTCAAAAGACACTTAACTTAACTTAACCCCTTAGTTATTCGTAATTAATATGTAATATACTTACAAATAACCAAATCAAATACATAGTGACTAGTACATAAAATAATCTGTTTATACTTGTAGGACTAGAAATTTAAATAAATAAATAATACTCAGGCCTGCACCCGGATTCGGATTCCGTTCGAAATTTGCGGAAAGGAAAATGATTGCTGTTCTGAAGCACTCAAAACGTCAAACATTTACTTTTTCAAATGTTTTACTTTTTTCCTATATTCAATTTTCTTCATCTTATTTGGAAAAGAATTACTTAATTAATTTATTACATAAACGTAAAATAACATTTATGATATTAAATTTGAAAACTGTCTGTAAAACAGAACCTGCCTGATAAAAAAAATTGCTGTTCTCGATTCAGTAATGCCCACCAGATGACCAGATGAAATAGATACGGTTTCGAAATCGATTTCGGAAAAGGGAAAACAAAACCATTCCGACCGGAAATCAGAACATTGCATTTTGGAACAAAAGTGGACGGATAGCGAAAAGCGAAAAATTGTTTGTGTAATTTGCAATGTGCACCGCCAGCATATGGCGTATGCAGAATCACACCCATTCTATATGCTATGTGCAATACCAAAGAAATGTGCTTCTGGGCAGATTCTCTTTTAATAAATGAAATCAATGTGGTTTAAAGCAGACTGGCAGTTACTTTTGCAATTCTTTATTACCGCCAAACTATATAAAGTCAAATGCGCCCACTTACTTTTTTGACACAGCGTCATTTTGAATTTGGCGGGTAGACAGACTGCGTTAACAGAGATTGAGTCAGCTGGTTTCGACTGTGAAGCCCTATATCCACCCTTTATATTCTGCTTCAATCAAAATGAAAAACTTAAAAATAAAACAATGAAATGGAATGAGCTGGGCAAATTCTCTTTTTTTAAATGCAATCAATGTGGTTTAAGGCAGACTGGCAGTTAGTTTTGCAGTTCTTTATTACCGCCTTACTATATAAAGCCAATTCCCCCCTTATAATTTTTTTAGCACAGCGTCAGTTTGAATTTGGCGGGCAGACAGACCGCGTTAACAGAGATTGAGTCAGCTGGTTTTGACTGTAAAGCCCTATATCCACTTTAGCCCTTTATATTCTGCTTCAATCAAATTAAAAAACTTAAAAAAACCAATGAAATCTAACGAGCTGGAATCGCATTATTTTATATCATTTAACATTTATGTTAGTTACTCAAAATGGTTCTATAAAAACTATTATTGTGCTGTTAAGTGCCAGCGGTTATTTTAAAAAATTATTAAAAAACAAACAAATATGAGCAATACACTTTAGGTATGGATTTTCGGTGTGTTATATTGTTCTTTAAAAGTAGGTAATATATACATATATGCTATATATACAAATTAAATAATATTATTTATGTTTTTAACTAATAATAACAATTAATGTCATTTTTCAACTGTATCTTTTCAAACATATCCCAAAACTCACTGTGAACTTAACTGCAGATATCTGCGCTATATAAGTTTTGATATTTCCTCCTTAAAAATAGCTCAAGTGTATGTTTATTATTTTTTTTGATTTACCCGCTAATTTTTAGACTCTCTTCTTCTTGATTCTTAGCTCGTTTTACACGGATGCATTGGTATGTGACAGCGAAATAATGTCCAACGCCTATTTCCATATCGTTAACAGTAACAAACGTAATATCAGTTTGGCTAAACTAACAGCTGGTAAGTTTACATTTCGTTTGCTATTCCGGCCGCATTGAAAACGAAAAAAAAATATTAAGGGTCCAGGAATAAATTCCGCTAGCATTACATTTCGTTTTTATACTCTTTGTTTTATATGGAGTTTTTCATTTCGCGAGCATTCCATTTGAAGTGTACAGTCGTCTTAAACAAGAAAGAAATTTTATCTTCGGCGTGTCGAAGATATGTACCCGTACAGAAGAAAAACTATTTTTCAACCGATTACTCCTATGGCAGCAATAAGATATAGTGGTCCGATTTTGATAAAATTTTGTCAACATGTGTAGAACGTGTATTAATTTAAATATAGTGAGTTTGGTTGAGTTATTTTGAAAAACAAAAAAGTTTTTCATACAAAAACTTATTTTTCAACCGATCGTTCCTATGGCAGGAACTGCTTGCAGAAAGAATAAGCATCTGTGCCAAGTTTCATCACGATAGCTCTAAAACTGAGGTACTAGTTCGCATATAAACAGACGGACAGACGGACATGACGGACATGACTCGCCTGTTGATGCTAATCACGAATATACAGCTGTTTTTCGGAGACGTCTTCTTCAAAACGTTACACATTTTATGACAAAATTATAATACCCTCTGCAGGGTATAAAAATTCTAATTTTTGTTTGCCAAAATAAAAGAGATATGTCTGTTTGTTTACTCACACGGCGCAGGTATCCGTTGTAACTGAAGAAAGTATTTTAATTGTTGTTGTTGTCGCTCGATATAACGGGATCGCGCTGCTATTTAAAAGCGACTCCTCGTCATTGCTTTTGTTGTTGTTTTTGGCCGTAGCTTTGACGCTTAAAGTACTAAAGTGGGGTCGAAGCACCAACAGTCCATACCTTTCCGGGCCATGGCTCTGAAATTCAATATACAAATTCGCTATGATGCTTAACCAACGATCTGCTTTGTCGCGTAGTTCCTCCTTTTCCTTGAGAGCATTATCAAATTGTACACATATGTACATACATAGCATGCGTAAAATTAGACACAACATATATAACGTCTTATATTACGCAAACTATGTGATCAATTAGACATAAACTAGCAATGTAGCGATATACTTGGGGAAAGTTGGACACTTTCGTTCTAGGCGCAAAAACCATTACAAAAATCCGCATCAACTAGAGATGAGCGATATTTTCCCATCTGTTACTTGTCACTAGTATGTCAATGCCACGAGTCAAAGTCGTGACCACATGGTAAACCTTCATTTTAGGTGCATAGAAATACTTGACCAAAACATCCTATTTTGGTCTTAACATGTGCGGTAAAATGAGTGGATGTCGAATCCAGAAGCGGAAGCTGATTTTTAATGCCAGAACATATAATATAAACACAATTTTTCCCCAGCCGCGCCAAAATTAACAGCCGAACTACTCTGTTAAGAAATGAACCACTGTTAACGATAACAGGATTCAGTTTTACTGCGTTTTTGCAACTTTGAACTAAGTTTTCTTAATGATTTATGCAAAAAAGTCAACCTCCGCGGCCGGAAATCGCATTTTCAAGTTTTTTTCGAATTTTTCGAAACCAAAACCCGCTGTTTCTGACCGTTCTTTAACTACGGGCCTTCTAACGAAGAATTACCATTAAAACGTAGGTATTATATATATGCTATATATTTATATACATGTATTTAATTAAAAATAACAGTTACTGTTATTTTTGTACTGTAGCTTTTCAAACAAATCCCACAACACTCACTTTGATAATAACTGTAGATATCTGCGGTGTATCAGTTTTGATACTTCCTCTTAAAAAATAGCTCAAACCTTTACTTAATCTTTTTTTTTTATTTAACCGGCCATTTTAAAACTCTCTCATTCTTGTGTAAGCGAAGTAATAGCATAGCATTATTCCATCCGGTTAACACAAACAGACGCAATAAAAGTTTGGGTAAGCTAACCGTTGCTAAGTTTGCATTGCGCTTGCCGCAATGTAAAAACAATAAAATGTAAAGGGTCCAGAAAAAAATTTCGCTAGTATTCCATTTTGTTTTTTACAGTTATAAAGTACTGCAAATGTATGTAACAGGCAGAAGGAGGCATTTCCGACTACATAAACTATATATATTCTTGATCAGCAACAACAGCCGAGACGATATTGCCATGTCCGTCTGTCTGTCTGTCTGTCCGTGTGTCTGTCTGTCCGTATGAACGCGTCGATCTCAGAGACTTTAAGAGCTAGAGACACCAAACTTGGCATGAAGGTTCCTGTATACCATACGCAGATCCAGTTTATTTATAATTTCGGATGCACCCACCCGCACCCCCGCAAATCGCAAAACCTCCCACAGCCACAATTTTAAGGATAAAGCTTTGATTTTTGGTACACATATATGTTTAATCAATGTTGAGCAGTTGCGTAAATTTCATTACGATCGGATAAATAGCACCAAAGTTATGGAAGAATCCATTTCCCCCGTCTCAGTTAAGTGCGCTGCTTGCTTGTACTGCCGCTGAACTGCTTGAAATGCAAGTTGGGAGCAGGGAGTCTCGTAGTCGAGCACACTCGACTAGAGCATTCTTAATTATTTTATTTGAAGTTTTTCATTTCGCAAGCATTCCATTTGAAGTGTGCAATTCTGTTTAAGAGCTAAGAATCAAAAAGCAGAGAGTTTTAATTCAAAAAAATTATTAAACGCAAACTTGAGCTAGATGTGCAGTTAAGTTAAAAGTAAGTGTTGGGATTTGTTTGTCAATCTTAAGTCGAAACTTCTCAGCGGTGGAAATTAGAATGCCTGATTAAATCAGCGAGGAGTTCATACCTGTTTCTCAGAATTGCCTAGAATATTTTCAGGCCTGAGAAATATCTTAATATAGAAGCGAAACCAGAATATAGGCCTTACGTTAAAAGCAAGAAGTAATGCCTGCGAGCGTAAACGAACTTTCCCGAAAATTTTATATTGGGAATTTAAAAATAAAAGAAATATACATATTTTATACATGCTATATGTGTGTAATTGTTGCTTTTGATTTAATATCGTCGGTAGCTCAGTGTATAGCACTCACTGTTGCTAACACGTGTCAATTGGGCTAGAGTTGGAATCCCAGTTTGTGGTTAATGATTCGTGCTTTTTACTCCCTGTTCCCATTAAAAATGGGAAAAAGGGAGCTATAAAGTACTGCAAATGTGTGTAACAGACAGAAGGAGGCATTTCCGACTATATAAACTATATATATTCTGTATCAGGATCAACAGCCGAGACGAACTAGCCATGTCCGTCTGTCGGTCCGTCTGTATGAACGCGTCGATCTCAGAGACTATAAGAGCTAGAGACACCAAACTTGGCATGCAGGTTCCTGTATACCATACGCAGATCAAGTTTATTTCAAATTTCGGATGCACCCCCCCGCACTCCCGCAAATCGCAAAGACTCCCACAGCCACAATTTTAAAGATAAAGCTTTACACATGTATGTTTAATCAATGTCTTTCGGATGTGTAAATTTCAACACGATCAGATAAATAACACCAAAGTTATGGAAGAACTTATTTCCCCTGTCTCAGCAGGCAGAAACAACGATTTGACATGCACTGTGCTAGTTGAGTACGCTGCTTGCTTGTGTTGCCGCTGAACTGCTTGAAATGCAAGTTGGGAGCAGGGAGTCTCGTAGTCGGGCACAATCGACTAGAGTATTCTTACTTGTTACTTTTTTATTTAGGCAAGAGAATAGACCTTACGAAAGAAGGATCTCTGTAAGTAGCACATACCATACAAAAAGGAAGCAATGTATTGTTTCAGGCCTGAACCAACCACTGGGTTGACTTATATGACGTTAGTTGTTTATTTTTGTTTGTTTTGTAAATTTTTTAAAATAACAAAAATATTTTGAGTATTTAACATATATGATAAATGAAATTAAATATTCCGATTTCATTTCATTTGAAGTGGAAATAGGCCTTTACCGTTTATGTTCCTTACTCTACAAAATAAAAAATTAATTAGCTGGAAATTGAAAATTTGTCCACGTAAAGAAACTAAATTTACGTTCACTCGAAAATAAATTGTATTGATGATTGGCAAATTAATCAAAGAACAGGCAAACAACTAAAATGGTATTTTCTTTGACAAATTGACAGCTCTTAATAATTTTATACTTGCCAGCTTTTGATCGCAGCCAAAAGCAGAGCAGGCAGCCCTCTCGCGCCATTGATTTTCGAGATTAAGCAGTCTGCTATAAAATCTCAAAGACTTAAAAGTAAGAACGTTGCAGTCGGTTACTCCCGACAATGATATACTCTTTTTTAGCATCTTAGCCGAGTTGGAAATGGGTGTGGCAATTATATTTTCTTTCAAATCTTGAGGTAATCTTAAAAGCTCTTAAAACACCGTTCCAACGAATTGTTGAACGTGTCTGTAGCTTTTTATACTCTTTTTTTTTGGTACACATATATGTTTAATCAATGGAAAATAATCACCAAAGTTATTGATGACTCTATTTCCTCCCGCCTCAGCTGGCAGAAACTACAGTTTGACAGGCACTGCACAAGTTAAGTGTTGGGAGCAGGGAGTCTTGTAGTCGGGCACACCCGACTAGACCATTCTTTCTTGTTTTTCGTATTGTCTGTAATTTTGTTTTGGCTTTTAAATGACCCCAATTTTTGTTTTTAAATTAGTAAGATTTTCTGTTAACTCACGAAACCAAACACACATCTTTTCTAACTTTAAGTACGTTCTTGACATTCTGACCATATTTTGTCAAAATCGGGTGACTATATCCTATTACTATCATAGCAACAATCGGTCTGTCCGTCCGTCCGTCTGTCCGTCTGTCCGTATGAACGCAGGTTTTTTCCACAGTTTTGAAGCTAGAGCAACCAAACTTGGTATACATGTTGGTATATACCATAGGCAGACAAAGTGTCAAGATCTCAGTGTGACCTACCTGATCTGCCTGAGACGTGATACATGCATCGTGATATGTGTATAGGGTCAATTTTTCTTCGGTAACGCTAATTCTTCTTTAAAAAGGAAATGGAAGTAGCCTCAATTGAAACCAATATTGTATGCCCTATGATTTCCAAAGTAAATAATTAAATTAAATTATTTTTGTACAAATACTAAACATATGTACATATACTTTTATATACTTTTGTACATATGTATGTGTGTATATGAAATACGTGAAAGCTGCATGTGTATGAGTGTGTATAAAAAGTTTTTTAGTTCTTCAGCGCCGTGAGCACTTTGTTCAGAGACGATAGAAAAAGTTTTTCAGTTTTCAGTGAACAATCTCAAAACTACGTGAAAGCTCCGTCGAAAGTGCTAAAAATTGAGTCAACAGCAGCTTGCTCACTTTTCGTCAGTCTGTTTGTTGTTTTTGTTGTTGTTCGCTTTTCGCTTTTGAAAAGAGAACATAAATTTGTGTATAAATAGAATATTTTATCAAAACGTCGAAATTTGCATACATATACATATACTTATACATATTACTTATATATTATGTTGTGTTGTGTTGCTACACTGAGCAGTTCCAATTATTTTGATAGATTTTCAATTATTTTGCATTAATTTAATGTATGTAAAATTGTGGCACGTGTTGCATATCGTGATTCTGATTCGTGTTCGGTAGAAGTTTTCGTCGAGTTTTTCTATAATTAAATTGACCAAAATAAGCGTTTTTATAAATAGAATATCTTACAAATACACAAGTTTAACAAAGTTAATACAATTAAAGGTGATGGTTCATGCATTAAATAAACAACAAATGCAAACAATTGTACTCGAAATTTCAAATTTAAAGCTCAAAACAAAAACGAAAAAACACACACTCACAATCACATATGCATTTAATAAAATAAAATAATTTCCAAAAATAATCAGGTGTAAATAAGGAATTGCGAAGGTGTACATACTACATTCGTATATATGTACATATATGTTTGTATGTGTATATGCACAAATATAATTCAAATAATATACGTGTATGAATAAGATGAAAGCAAATTTTTTTTTTATGCAATGGAAATTGATAAGATTTTCAAATGAAATCAAAAAAAAAAACAAGAAAGAAATGTTATATTCGGTGTGCCGAAGATATATACCCTTGCAGAAAAGATTTTCATAATAAAACTTATTTTTCAACCGATCGTTCCTATGGCAGCTATAAGACATAGTGATCCGGTTTTGATAAAATTTATTCATGTGTAGAACGTGCTTTTAATTATGATGTAGCGAGTTTGGTCGAGTTATTTTTAAAAACACAAAAGTTTTTCATACAGCAACTTATTTTCAACCGATCGCTCCTATGGCAGCTATATGTTATAGTTGTCCGATCTGGCCGATTCTGACATATTTACTGCTTGAAGAAAGAATAAGCATCTGTGCCAGTTTCCGTCTCCTTCAATGCAAGGGTATAAAAACTGTGTCACAGCAATGAATCCGCACTTAACATATCGTGAATTATATGTGCTATAATCTATTGTTCAATTACAAAAATTTAGAATTAAACAGATGAAAAAGTGTCACTTGCTTTTGGATAATCAACTTACCGAAGAAGCCAAAGGAAACAAATGCATTTACAGGAGACTCACAAGTAAGTATCATAAAGTATGAATAAAGCAACAAATATATACTATGTTAAGACATTAGTAGGTATGCTCAATTTATATTTATATTATTTATATTAAAGAGCCACTCGTAAGTATCGCACATCAAATGTAAAGGGTTATAGCATTATGAATTATGAATACTATCTATACTCGGCTGCTGTCAACATATTCCACCGAATTTCGTGCACGGGTGGCCTAACTGAACATGTAAATATTTTGCCCGATGTAACGATTATAATTTTTTATACAAAAATAACAAAATATGAATTATTTTTTGATTTTTACTCTAGCCATGTCCGTCTGTCTGTATGAACGCGTCGATCTCAGAGACCATAAGAGCTAGAGACACCAAACTTGGCATGCAACTTCCTGTATACCATACACAGATCAATTTTATTTCGAATGCACTTTTTTTTCAAAAAAATTAAAAAAAGAGTATAAAACAATTAAGAATACTCTAGTCGAGTGTGCCCGACTACGAGACTCCCTGCTCCCAACTTGCATTTCAAGCAGTTCAGCGGCAACACAAGCAAGCAGTGCACTTAACTCGTAAACTGCTTGTCAAACTGTTGTTGCTGCCAGCTGAGACGGGCGTAATAGATTCTTCTATAACTTTGGTGCTATTTATCCGATAGTGTTGAAATTTACACATCCGAAAAACATTGCTTAAACATACATGTGTACCAAAAATTAAAGCTTTATCTTTAAAATTGTGGCTGTGGGAGTCTTTTGCGATTTGCGGGGGTGCGGGGGGGTGCATCCGAAATTTGAAATAAACTTGATCTGCGTATGGTATACAGGAACCTTCATGCCAAGTTTGGTGTCTCTTGCTCTTATAGTCTCTGAGATCTGTGTGTTCATACGGACAGACGGACAGACAGACGGACATGGCTAGTTCGTCTCGGCTGTTGATTCTGATCAAGAATATATATAGTTTATATAGTCGGAAATGCCTCCTTCTGTCTGTTACACACATTTGCAGTACTTTATAACTCCCATTTTCCCATTTTTAATGGGAACAGGGAGTAAGCAGCACTACACATTGCGTAGAAAGTGGTCACTCACCAAACTTTGACGCAACGACAATGTTATAAAAAGAACAACATTACGGTAAACGTTACACTCTTGAAATGCTTCACATAATAGATAAACCAACTGACAAAAGACTTAACTTCAAAACAGACATCGATAACTGCGCTCACATATTCAGACACCTCCTTACACATAAATGACTAGTTGACAACTCTAC
This sequence comes from Hirtodrosophila cameraria, assembly GCA_949708635.1. Classification (NCBI taxonomy): domain Eukaryota; kingdom Metazoa; phylum Arthropoda; class Insecta; order Diptera; family Drosophilidae; genus Hirtodrosophila; species Hirtodrosophila cameraria. The sequence goes on from OX453092.1 coordinate 618,938, forward strand.
GCCACACAGAGCGGACGTGTTAAAAATCTGTATGAATACTTACTTAATGTATATGTAAAATTAAGTTCTGTAAAAATGTTTAAAATTGTTGTAGATGCCCTGAAGACGGTTACCGACGGGTAACCAAAATATATTGGTGTACAAACAAAAACAACTATTGTTTTAAGTCAACACAGCTAAACTCCTCTATTTAAAACATAGAAGGGTCGCCAACAAACAACATTTAAAAACTTTTTTGTTTTTCAAAATAACTCGACCAAGCTCACAATGTCCAAAATTAGGTTTAATCCACATACATATGTTGACAAAATTTCATAAAAATAGGACTACTACATCTTATTCCTGCCACAGGAACAGTCTGTTTAAAACTAAGTTTTCCTATGCAAAACTTTTCTGCAGGGGTATACATACATCGGCACGCCGAAGATAACATTTCTTTCTTGTTTTTTTTACTCCCTGTTCCCATTAATAACAGGGAAAAGGAAGTAATAAAGTACTGCAAATGTGTGTAACAGGCAGAAGGGGCATTTCCGACTATATAAACTATATATATTCTTGACCAGCATCAACAGCCGAGACGAACTAGACATGTCCGACTGTCCGTATGAACACACAGATCTCGGAGACTATAAGAGCTAGAGGCACCAAACTTGGCATGAAGGTTCCTGTATACCATACGCAGATCAAGTTTATTTAAAATTTCGGATGCACCCACCCTCACCCCTGCAAATCAAAACAAACTCCCACTGCCACAATTTTAAAGATAAAGCTTTGATTTCTTGTACACATATATGTTTAATCAATGTTGATCGGGTGCGTAAATTTCATTACGATCGGATAAATAGCACCAAAGTTATGGAAGAATCCATTTCCCGCGTCTTTTAAGTTAAGTGCGCTGCCTGTTTGTGCTGCCGCTGAATTGCTTGACATGCTAGTTGGGAGCAGGGAGTGTCGTAGTCGGGCACACTCAACTAGAGCATTCTTACTTGGTATTCTTTTTTTACTCCCTGTTCCCATTAAAAATGGGAAAAAGGGAGTTATAATGTACTGCAAATGTGTGTAACAGACAGAAGGAGGCATTTCCGACTGTATAAACTATATATATTCTTGATCAGCATCAACAGCCGAGACGAACTAGCCATGTCCGTCTGTCTGTCCGTCTTTCCGTCTGTCTGTCTGTCCGTCTGTCCGTCTGTCCGTATGAACACACAGATCTCGGAGACTATAAGAGCTAGAGACACCAAACTTGGCATGCAGGTTCCTGTATACTTTTAAAGATAAAGCTTTGATTCTTGGTTCACATATATGTTGTATCAATGTTGATCAGTTGTGGAAATTTCAACACGATTGGATAAATAGCACCAAAGTTATAGAAGAATCTATTACGCCCGTCTCAGCTGGCAGCAACAACAGTTTGACAAGCAGTTTACGAGTTAAGTGCACTGCTTGCTTGTGTTGCCGCTGAACTGCTTGAAATGCAAGTTGGAAGCAGGGAGTCTCGTAGTCTCGGGCACACTCGACTAGAGTATTCTTACTTGTTTTTTTTAAATTTTTTGAAAAAAAAAAGAAAAAGAGTATATTGGGTTTGTGAAATGTCCGTCCGTCCGTCCGTCCGTCCGTCCGTCCGTCCGTCCGTCCGTCCTTCCTGGCTGTCTGTCTGTCCGTCTGTATGAACGCAGTTTTTTCCACAGTTTTGAAGCTAGAGCAACCAATTTTGGTATTCATGTTGATATATACAAAAGTAAGACAAAGTGTCAAGATCTCCCCACCACCTCTACCCTTCTATATATTACTATATCTTCCACAGTTTTAGAGCTAGAGTAACCAAATTTAGCACAAGGGCTACTAATCACTTCCTTGATTGATCTGACTAAAAAAAAATAAGCAAAGTCTTTAGAACTGGATCAACCAAATTTAAATTGATGACTAAACTTGAAAGATTTGAGCAAAAAAACAATTGCCACGTGCACTTCTGACTCCGCAAAGAGGCGAAAAAAAGAGTATATCGCAGTCGGGTGTATCCAACTTTTTTTATAAAAATTGTAACCGTTACGGTCCCTGGTTGCATTTGAAAGCAATGAAAATCATCGATTGTTTTTGGGACAGGATTATGCTTTTAAGGTACAAATGGCAAACAAAAGCTCATTGAAATCGCATTTCCATACATTTTCCATATGCGTGTCGTGTCGATTGTTTTTGGGACAGGATAATGCTTTTAACGCACCAGTGGCAAACAAAAGCTCATTGATATCGCATTTCCACACATTTTCCATATGCGTGTCATGTCGTGTCGTATCGTGTCCTTGTTTGCGCAGGCGCTGCTTTCCAGGGTGCAGCTGGTATAATAAAAGTTTTAGTCGTAATGGTTACCATTGACAACTGTCACTTGGAACGGCGCTCACGTTTTGGTTTGGTTGTTGTTCGTGTCGTTGTGAGAGAAGAGCTTTTGTTGGAAGAGAGAGTATGCAAAGCAAAGCAAAGCTTAGCAATCAATACAAGACTTTTATTTCGGGCTCGGTAAAAATTAAAATGCTAAGCACACTTTCGTTAATAATCAATGTTAAATACAACAAAATAAATGTGCAATGCTGCCAGAGACGTTTTTTTTCTGCATAAATCTCATCACGTGTAAAAGGACTCTACGAATTTTCCAAAGTTAACTGGAAATCTCTCAAACTCAATCTCTACACGTTGCTATACATAACCAGGCCTTGTATTGGCATTACGTGCGAAAGTGTTTCCAAGTCTTTAAAATTAAAGCCTGGCAGACGACGAAATGGCGATTGTTAAATAACTAAGGTATATTTCGAAAACCTTTCCTACATCTGCATATATGTATGTATACATATGCTCATGGACTTATTCATATGTATGTATATGCATACATACATGCATACATATATAGAATTTTCCAAAAGTAAACTTATACACACATACAAACATACATGTTGTACTTGTATATATGTATGTTTTTATACATGTAAGCATATTTTGATTGTCTTACAGTACAATAACCCCTGATTTGATGCATACATTTTGATGTACGTACGTATGTATGCATACATGAGATCATCATTTCATTGTGTGTACTATGATTATTATTATAGTTCATAGCTTATGCACATACACATACACATGCACATACATATTCAAGGAGTTTGTAGAGTGACATATACGAATACAGTTTGTATATGCAATGCATACATACGTACATGCATCATATACATAAGGAAATAAGTTTTAAATCAGCTATAAGCTTCTAATAAATTTGCAAATGACGTGCTGTAACTTTTAAAGTTTAAATATTAATAGCTAAAATACTATTTTACATTAACTAAAATTTGTGATGTTTTTTTTTATCATACATACTGCCATATGGATATTATATTATTTTAAGTAGGTATTTATTTAATTATTATTTAAGAAAAACCTGCAGCGTTGGGCGGAAAGCTAACAGAACAGTGAAGCCTAAAGACATGCTATTCCATATAACATTTATAAGAACACACTACGTGGCTTACCTTTTTGTTAACAGCCTGCTTCTGCAGTTCCCCCTACCTCTATCTCTTTGATTGGTTTAACGCCCTGCACCGATTTGAAATTGGCTAAACGGGAGTAATAAACCGTTTTCCATCAATTTTCCGTCGGTGGGGTTGATTTTCGTTATTCGGTGACCTACACGCTTAATTGTTTCTTTTGTTATGTTTTGACAATAAGTTTAAATTCCATAAAAATCGTTTGTTCTATGTGAATCTTTTGTTTTTACAGAAATCTAAGCCAACATCAACAATTACAAGTTTCTTATACTTTATATAGTGTGTTCAAACTTAAACAAGATCTAATCAGTGTATATTAAAACTGACATAGTAACTATCGGCCAAAAACTCATCTTAATCTATGCAAAACTTTTCTGAACAAAAAACCATCCAAAATGGATCGAAATGTGCACATAATCCATAATTAACGGTATCAATAGCAGAGTTATCCCGCTTTTTCTTCTATGCCGAACGTAGGGCTTAAGTTAAGAACGCCATGGTTCGCATTTTCTCCTTTGTTTTTAGAAAAAATATTTCCTGATTTGGCAACATTTTGTGTTTAATATTTCTATTTTAAATCATATTTTGTACTGTTTTATGAAAATTTTTAATTAATTTATTTTGGGTTCATTTTTGAGAAATTACAAATGTTCATCTTACAAAATATAAGCTTATTTACATAAACATGCTGTTTATTTATCGTTAAAGTGTCAAATGATGGAATATTCGTAAGCATTTATATTAATTAATCTATTTTTCACAATTTGAAGCCTTACTTGAAGTGCAAGCAGAGCGCTGCTTGCTTTTTTTTATATGTATGTGTATTGTGAGTACATAAAAGGTATTTAAAGAACACTGTACTTCCGAATAGACGGCTAAAAGAAACAAAAATATCTAAAAATGTAGATTTGAATTTGAAAAATGTATTTGTTTATTAGAATTGAAATTGCTGTGAACTCAAAAAGGTTTTATCTCGTTTCAGAAACGACGAAAATGTCGCTGGGCCACAGAAAACAACGAGAGCTGACGCGAAAGACAATCGGCAGGAACAACGCCAAGACCAAGACCAAGACCAAACCCAAATCCATATTAAATCGCATCCAAAACCAAACATAGCTGACAGCCCCAGATATACAGTTCACGATATACTGCGATTGCAGCCACCACCACCTTCAAAGCCACCACCATCGATAGCGCCAGGAGCCCTTCAAGCACTCTTTCTACAAAATATTCGAACTGGTGCGAGGAGTCCGGGTACGTTTGGGGTTGCTGGTACGGGTACAGGTACGGGTACGGCTGTGGCTGTGGCCGAATCTTCAGAGGATCAACGGATTTCATATCCAAATGCACTGCAGCGATCAGCGACGTTGCCAGCGAAACATAATCGTTTAGGAGTGCGCAGTCACGTAACTTTTAAGGTGCCATCAAAAACGCAATCGCCAGCAGCCGTATTAGAAAGGAGCAGCAACGTTGCAACTGCCAGCAACTGTCAACCAGCGGCACTGCCGACGAAAGAGACAACCAAAATGACGTCCGAGGACCTTTTGCAGCCGGGACATGTAGTGAAAGAACGTTGGAAGGTGCCTATTACTAACATATCAAAGCATACACAGTAAAAAATAATTATTTATCCTATTTTGGTTTACTCTTACCAATAAAAACAAGTAAAAATGCTCTAGCCGAGTGTGCCCGACTACGAGACTCCCTGCTCCCAACTTGCATTTCAAGCAGTTCAGCGGCAACACAAGCAACCAGCGCACTCAACTTGTCCAGTGCATGTCCAACTGTTGTTTCTGCCAGCTGAGACGGGGGTAGTAGATTCTTCCATTACTTTTGTGTTATTTATCCGATCTTAATGAAATTTACGCAACTGCTAAACATTGACAAAAGAAATATTTGTACCAAAAATCAAAGCTTTGTCACTAAAATTGTGGCTGTGAGAGTTTTTTTTTTGATTTGCGGGGGTGCGGGGGGGTGTGTCCAAAATTTGAAATAAACTTGATCTGCGTATGGAATACAGGAACCTGCATGCCAAGTTTGGTGTCTCTAGCTGTTATAGTCTCCGAGATCTGTGTGTTCATACGGACAGACGGACAGACAGACGGACATGGCTAAATTGACTCGGCTGTTGATGCTGATCAAGAATATATATACTTTATATAGTCGGAAATGCCTCCTTCTGCCTGTTACACACATTTGCAGTACTTTATAACTCCCTTTTTCCCATTTTTAATGGGAACAGGGAGTAAAAACCAAAAAACTTAAATGAGAGAGAAATATTTGTTCACTCCAATTTTAGTTGAATTTAAAATCAGCTAGGATTTAAATCAACTCCAATTATAACAAGTAAGAACGTTGCAGTCGGATGCACCCGACTGCGATATACTCTTTTTTTCGCCTCTTTGCGGAGTCAGTGGGCGTGGCAATTGAATTTCTGCTCAAATCTTTAAAGTTTTGCCATCAATTAAAATTTGGTTTGGCCTGTTCTACAGGTTTGGGAGAAACAAACATTGCTTGATTGCAAGGGCGGGGGTGGGCGTGGCAAAAATATTTTTATCCAATCTATTAAATAGGGCAACAGAATTCAACCTGCAAAATTTGGTGATTCTAGCTAAAGGGGTGGGGGATATACAGACTTTGCCTATTTGTGGGGGCGGGGGTGGGCGTGGCCGAATTTTTTTTTGCCAGATCAATGAAGGATGTGATAAGTAGCCCTTGTGCCAAATTTGGTTACTCTAGCTATAAAACTGTGGAAGATATAGGTTTTTGCGGTTTGTGGGGGAAGGGGTGGGGGTGGGGGGAGATCTTGACACTTTGTCTGCCTATGGTATATACCAACATGTATACCAAGTTTGGTTGCTCTAGCTTCAAAACTGTGGAAAAAACCTGCGTTCATACAGACAGACGGACAGACAGACGGACAGACGGACAGACGGACATTTCACAAACCCAATATACTCTTTTTTCCTTTTTTTTCAAAAAAGTTAAAAAAAGAGTATAAAAATGAACTATTTTGGAATCAAATTTGAATTTAAGGAGTTATCCTTATATGTTGAACACACTTTATTTTGTACTGTGTATGTTATATTGCTTAAATAATACGATTTAATACTTACACATTATATTGGAATTGCTTTTAAGGTGGTGCGCAAGATTGGTGGCGGCGGTTTTGGTGAGATATACGAGGGCCAAGACCTAATCACACGCGAGCAAGTTGCTCTAAAGGTCGAGTCGGCCCGTCAACCCAAACAGGTACTCAAAATGGAAGTGGCCGTGCTGAAAAAGCTGCAGGGCAAGGAGCACGTTTGCCGTTTCATCGGCTGCGGCAGGAATGATCGCTTTAACTATGTCGTTATGCAATTGCAAGGCAAAAATCTAGCTGAACTGAGGCGAGCACAGCCACGGGGCGCATTTTCCCTCAGTACAACACTACGGCTTGGCCTACAAATTTTAAAAGCTATTGAATCCATACACTCTGTGGGTTTTCTTCATCGCGACATTAAACCAGTAAGTAACAGTTTATTTTTCTATTTAATCTGAATAAAAGTATAAAATACTACACAAATGATAACAAACAAAAAACACAGCCACAAAAAGAAAATGTATTTTCATATCTGGGGTCTGTCCATACTATGTGTTTTTTGTGATCGCTCTCAAAGCCACTATTTTAAAGATACAGCTTTGATTATTGGAACACATACATACATATATGAATTTTATATTAATGTTGACAGCTCAGAAAAAAAAAATGTGTATATTTGTGATCTGTCTGACTGTTTATATGCGAACTAGTTCCTCAGTTTTAGAGCGTGATAAAACTTGGCACAGATGCTTATTCTTTCTGCAAGCAGTACATTTGCCAGAATCGGCCAGATCGGACCATTATAACATATAGCTGTCATAGAAACGATCGGTTGAAAATCTAGTTTTTCTATGAAAACTTTTTTGTTTTTCAAGATAAGTCAACCAAACTCACTAAACCTTAGTTTAAGGACAGTTTATGCATGATTACAAAATTTCATTGAAATCGGATTACTATATCTAATAACTGCCACAGGAACAATCAGTTGAAAAACTTTTGTTTTTCAAAATATCTCGACCAAACTCAAAATATCGAAATTAAAGCACGTTATACACATGTTGACCAAATTTATCAAAATCGGATCACTATATCTTATAGGATCACATATTATCATGGGAACAACCAGTTGAAAAATAAGTTTTTTTTGTGTAAATCTTTTCTGCAAGGGTAAATATCGTCGCATTTCCGCAAAAGTATCGTATGTAACCTTATCAAATTAAACAGGAAACTTTTCTTGATTTCTGTTTTCATTGATTTTTCTGCTAATATTTCTACCAAATTTTGGCTACGTAACGTTAATTGACTTATTTTACTTATAGTATAAATTATTTAATGCAAAAGTCAACCGTTTCATATAAAAGTTGATGTTAAATCATATAAACGATTTCATTCAAAATGTTACAAACGATAGTTTCGCTGAAATGCGACGATATGTACATATGTAGTATCGTATGTAACCTTATGAAAATTAAGATGAAATTCTTCTTTTTAGTTTTCATTGATTTGGCTGGTAACATTGCTATCAAATTTTGCCTACGTAAAGATAATTGACTTATTTTACTTATAGAATCAATTATATAATGCAAAAATCAGCCGTTTCATATAAAAGTTGATGGTAAATCATATAAACGATTTCGTTCAAAATGTAACACACGGTACTTTCGCGGAAATGCGACGATATGTATGTTCGGCACGCCGAAGATAACATTTCTGTCTTATTTTTTTTAGTGTGCTGTTTTTTTGTCCTTTAAATCACTGCCACACCCGCATCCCACCCCCCTCCCCTTGCACACACCCACTTACATGGAAACTGATGGATAACATTTACATAGCTGGCGTGTTCGAGCATTACGTTGTGCTTACTACGGTTATTGTTTGTTTTCCACACTTCCACATTAACAATTAAATGTACATATGTATGTATGTACATTTGTGTATTGGTATTCTGGGACTATATCGCGGAACATTCACAACTGAAACAAAATGGTCGGTTGATCATCGCCCGCTCACCAAACAAATCGCGGACAATGCTTTAGGGCCCGTTACCGTTTAACGTTAGAAATGCACTTTTGCATTGATATTAATTTAATTGTGTGCCAATTGATAACTAATTTCTACAAGCTATCGACAAAATTATCGAATATTCTTGTGAATTTAACAACACTACTTTTACCCAAATTACCCAACTTTTATTGGTTAGGCAAGTTGGGTAAAATTTGTTCAGCACAAGTTGTTGTGTGGGTGGATAATTTTGCCTTTTTCGGTAATGTTTCGATATAGCTACCCCTGCGAAACAGCTATCAAAAAATCTGGTTTTGGGCTCAAAAAATGCAGAAAAATTCTAGGATTTCAAAACCGGCATCGGAAGCTGACTTTCATGACGGAAAATATAATAAAAATTAAGTTGATGCGGCGCAGCGCCTCCAAAATCAACAATCCCAGCTACTCTGAACGATCGGTTGAAAATAAGTTTCTGTATGAAAAACTTTTTTGTTTTTCAAAATAACTCGACCAAACTCGCTACATCTAAATAAAAGCACGTTCTACACATGTTAACCAAATTTTATCAAAATCGAATCACTATATCTTATAGCTTCCATAGGAGCAATCGGTTGAAAAATAAGTTTTATTATTCAAATCTTATCTGCAAGGGCTTATGTATATCTTCGGCACGGTAAAGATAACATTTCTTTCTTGTTGTATTTAACATTTTTCTAACAGAGACTTAACGAACCCGAAGTTTTTGAAAAAAAATTAAGCTTTATGTTAAGTATAACATTTCCTATACACATAAAAAAATCAGCTGTTTTGGGCAAAAAAAGGCGAGGAAAAAAGGAATTGGACAACTTTAAACTAAGTTTTCTTAATTTATTATGCAAAAAAGTCAAACTCCGCCGCTGGAAATCGCATTCTTAAATTTTTTCCAATTATTTGAGACCAGTATTAAGTCGATCAAACTTGATTTGAACCAAAAATCCTGGAATTTTATCTGGCAACATTTCTACAGTAAAATTTACAGTATTTTTAAGTTGGTTGATTTAACCGTAGAGATTTTATTTTAAATTCATTACCGTTAATAGAATTTGCTTTATAGATATACCCATACATATTTGTAATTTGAATGCCTCTCAAATTCCAGAGCAACTTTTCTGTGGGTCGTTTACCCTACAATTGCCGGCGGGTGTATATGCTTGACTTTGGTTTGGCACGTCAATACACGACGGGAACAGGAGAGGTTAGATGTCCCCGAGCTGCAGCTGGATTCCGAGGCACTGTTCGCTACGCCTCCATTAATGCACATCGTAATCGGGAAATGGGTCGTCATGATGATCTATGGTCGTTGTTTTATATGCTTGTTGAATTTGTGAATGGCCAGTTGCCGTGGCGAAAGATAAAAGACAAGGAACAAGTTGGATTAACGAAGGAGAAATATGATCATAGAATATTATTGAAACACTTACCGTCGGATTTAAAACAATTTTTGGAGCATATACAATCACTCACCTACGCTGACCGGCCAGATTATGCGGTAAAATTTCTACTCACTACAATATAACGCTTATACTTGTACATACATTTATCATTATTATATACATATATAATCACATGGGATTTTGATTACTAATCCTGTCTTACATAACATTGTTATTATTAATACTGCTTAAGATGATAATCGGCCTATTTGAGCGCTGTATGAAACGTCGTGGCGTTAAGGAGGCTGATCCGTATGATTGGGAGAAAGTTGATACTGCCACAGTTGGCAATATTAATGCAGCGACAAATGCCCCAATAGCTCCAGCTAAAAACGAATATATTCATGGTAATGTCACACAAATGACTATAGCTGCTTCCAATGCCAGCGGTACGGAATATGTAAGTAATTATTTATATATTAATATAACTATCAGACCTGTTCCCATTTCCGAAAACTTTTCATTTCGAATGGTTTTTGATTTTGTGAAAGAAATAGCAGTCGTTATTCCCTTTTAAATATAAAATGGAACTTTTCTCATTACACTATTTAAAAAAACACAACTTAAAAAACTGAATTTTTCATCGATATTCGGAATTTAGAACAGCTAATAATTCCGATTTCGAATGTTTTGTTATTGAAATGGGAGCAGGTTTATAAACTTGTCGAATTATTATTATTATTGTACCTCCATATCCTATACAGATAAGAAAACGCAATGATATTGATACTGCTCAGATGGCCTCAACGGAACCTCTACATATTAAAGAAAAGGTAGACCAACTTAATATCAATATTGGGCATTAACTATGTATATATTATTGATATATTGCATCTCTAATATAGTCCGATGCCACCACACTTATCAATGGCTTAGAAAATCTAAGCAATCTTAGATATTTTCCTATTAGTTACAAAAAAAATGTATTTTTCAATTTTTTCCCCTCCAAACCTAAAAATTGAGGTAATCTTAGAGAATTTCCTACTATTTAAAAAAAAGAATGTATTTTTCAATTTCTTCTAATTTTTGCCCTTCAAACGTTTCTTATGTTTCTTTATTTTTCTTATTTCATAGGCTTTTGATGCCCAAAATTTTAATTTGGGAGGGCAAGGCTAAACCTGAATATAATACAGAGCAGTGGGGTGATTTTAGCTTCGTATAGATTTTCATAAAAAAAAGTTTTCAGCTGATCGGCTGAAAAATAAAAGAGTTTCATACAAAAGTTTTCCGCGCATCCTGGATGAATGAAAGAAAAAACCACATGTCTTCTTTTTGAGTGCGCTATTAAAAAAAAGAATACATTTTTTTTTTGTAATTTATTTAAATAAATTAATTTTTAACTGGTATTTAATCCTTAATATTAATACTCTAAGGACTTGTTATACATCAATGGAAAGCTATTGAAACGTAGATCATATATACATTCAAATTTTGTGATGCATCGCTTGGATCAAAAGATAGATTAAAAAAATTAAAAAAAAAGATTATAAAAGATACAAAAATACGAAATACAAAACCTACAAATTAGATAAGTGAGAAAGGAGTGAAGTTCTAAGTGTAGGAATAGATGTTGCATTACTTATAACATGTCAAAGATTGTTATAGTCAGAACAGAAGATACGAAAGGGGCCATGGATAGCATAGATAGTAAGACAGGTGTGAAGAGAAAGATGGAGAAAGTTTTTTTGTACTTCTAATAGGAACAGCAAAACTAATTTGGCTGATCTTTTAAATCTAGGCTACTTTGTTACAGCCGTTTTTCTAAACATCTGGTATTTTTGTTTTGTCAACGATATTGCTTTGTTCGTCTAAAGCAGGGGCGGGCACATTGTGGTTAGTTTTGCCAATTGGTGTCTAAAAGTCCAAATAGAACCAAAAAACTAATTAGCTTCAATAACTTTGCTTTGTTTTTAAGCGACGCTACATTTCGTTTATACTTTTTGTTTCGTTCAGTGTGTTGATCTTTTGGAGCAGCTGAAAAATGATTTACGACCTCAGCAGACATGTTTGTTGCAGATTTTTTTGTACTCCCACCACTGGTCTAAAGTTTTAAACTGAATATTTGGAACAATCTTATACCTTCTATTTGGCCTAATAAATTGAGTGACATTCTGCAGACATGAAATTGCTAAAGATGTTCGTTATTCAAGTGGGTCTAAGCGCAATTATTGTTAATCAATAGTATTTTTGTTTACTTAATAATCTATCTAGGTTGATAAAAATTGTAATGCAACGATGACTCCACAAGCCTCAGCGGACTGCGCAATGCAGAATATTAACTCAGGGAATCAAAACACATTGCCAAAACAGCAGCAGCATCAACAACAACAACAACAGCAACAATTGGTCCTAGCAAATACATCGATTGCTATTTCGAATCTTCCCAGTGCACTGATCAAATCTTCGACAGTGGCCGTTGCCAATCAAGTTGCCAGCATTGGGGGCATTGGAACGGCCGCTGCACAGTTGAAATCATCGCATGGCATTATTCATGGCAAGCGATGCCAGGCTCAGACCGTATCCGGATCATTTACCACATCAAATCAGAACAACTCGGCACCAGTATATGTAAGTTGTATAAGTCATATCAAAGCTAGTATAGATTCGAATGCTAAAACCGGAAAGACCACTTTGAAAGACCACACCAAAAGTTTGCGTATTTCTAGTAAATATTCTTTGGTCATATCTTTACAATTGTGGTACAAATTAACTATTTATAAAGTTTCGATGTTTTGCACTTGATTGATATTAGTTAAGAATAAATTTAGTAATATTCTATAACTAATGAAAAACCATCAAAACATATCATGTCAAACAATTTTATTTTTTTTTCTGTGCAAAAGTACCCTGAAGAGAAAATAACCGCCGCTCATCCATCACCTCTCTTAAAAAAGATCCAAACAGATGGAGGGGGGCATGGACAAGGTCACAAGGATAATATTGTCGATGTCACAATAAATGCAATCGACAATGATCTCGAGCAGAAAAGAAACAATGGGCATAATAATGTTGGAGGTGCAACCAGCCGATCTCTTTCTGGTGATCCACAATCGAAAGTTGATGGTGGCATTGGAACGAAACATTATCAACACCACCAGACCCCATACCACCAGCACCAAGTCGCCGCTTTGTCATCAGAGAAATGCTGTGACAATCACCGATCATCTAGCAGCATTAATCTTGCTGATCAAAAGTCAACATATGGACGTCTGCGTGTTCTGGCTGCGCCGCCCATTCAGGCCTGTCAGGCCCAAGTTGACCAAGAGATTCAGCAATTCGATGGAATTTCCGGTAAAGCCGTTAGCAGTCAACGTGATCCGCTTTTTGGTATAGCTACAACTATACCACCAGCCAACCGACGCTCAGCGACATCGACCAATTTGCGTCCCTCATCATCGTCTGGAGCTGGCTGTACTTCCAGCACACAGCGTCTTAGCAGTGGGGGAGGTGGAGGTGGTAGTGCCATGGGAACCATCACTGCTAGAAGCAGCGCTGCTGGTGATCATTCAGTTACCCAGTTCGCTTTAATTGACGATGAGAATGTATCGGCGCTTCAACAGGTAACAAAGGGTGGTGGAGCACTCACCCTGGCTTCCCAATGGAAGAGCCAGTTTGATGATTCTGAGGACACAACTGACAACGAATGGAAGCAGGAACCACAGGTAAATTCGAAAACGAAAGCATATCAAATGCAGAGGGGCTTTAGGTATGCCTTATGCCTCTCAGGTGTAAATTAACAATCAATGCTTAAAATGTCCAGATAGTACCAATTTTTTTTGGGAACTTGTTTTTTTTTTCCTATGTATGTTTGGAATGTAAATAATCATGAAATAATCGATTATCGATTTTATAAAAATATAAAAGCGTATAGAATATTTCGATTAATCAATGTGTTGAAAACAAGCCAAAATTAGTTTTTGTTTTTTTTATTTATGCAAACATATACATTCAATTTATTCAAAATTGATAAGAAATAAGAAACTGTCGATATTAGTTAAGGAATCGATTTTGCTGTCATAAAATCGATTTATCAAACCTATAGGACAGGGGTGCCCAGAGCCTATACACACGACACATATTTGTTTTTGTATTACATATTGAGCATAGAATGCGTGTGATCTTACACACGCCATAAGCGAGCGGTACACATTGCAAATTACACAAACAATTTTTCGCTTTTTGCTTTTCGTCCACTTTCGTTGCTGGAAAAACAAAAACAATTGTGCGTCGTGGGTATAAGCTCGTAGTACCGTTAGACACTCGAATGTATTTTGTTCTTGTATTATCGTTTTGTGTACACTGAAAAACCGAAAATGTGCACTAGCTTGTAAATCTTTGACGCGTTTGTACTGTTCTCATTTTTTCATTTGTCATTTAATAATGCAGGTTCCTAATTTTTGTCTGTGTACACATGGAAAACAAAAAAAGATTTCGGTACATGTGAGCGTGCAATTTATTTTATTTGTAGTGGTGCTAACACATCCATAAGACAGCTTTTTTAAAAGTTAATAATGTACATATAGGCAGGCATGTTCTCTTTTCCGATTCCGATCAAAACATTGGAAATCGGAATTATTAGCTCTTCACAATTTATAATATCGATGGCAAATTCGGTTTATAAAGTTGTGCTTGTTTATATTTCATTCAGAAATAGGACCACGAAATCAAATACGGGTGTGAATGAAAAGTAACCGGAAATAGAAACATACATTCTACTGGTTTCCAAGTCGAATATCATATTGCACTTTGAATTCAAATTTTTATTGATTTGATTGAGAAAATAAATTTTTAGAACATATCTTCATACTGTCTGTATGAACGCTATGATCTCAAATCGGGATACATAATGTAATCATGTAGTGGTTTTTTAAAAGGCTTTGAAATAGGCACAACTAATAGTTTTAAAAACTGACTATGATAAGAAAATCTGAGCATATACAAAAATTGATGCACTCAGATAATATAATTGAATAGAAATAAATTTGACAACATAATTTAAAGCTATTGTTTGTATGCATGTGTGTGTCAACTCGCGCTATACAAGTACATGCACAATATAAAAGATCACATGTAAAGTATTCCAACCTCTTGCCTCACAGTCACAACCAAAGTTGGATCAATTGACTATAGCGGATGTATCATTGCCGTTATTACGCGGAACCTCGAAATTAACTGCAAATCGTAACAGCGATTCAAAAGCAGAACCATCCGGAAATGAGAAGGTTAAGAGGTAAGTGGACCAATCAAAATCAGCATCATCAATATATATATGTATATATATATATATATATATATATATATATATATTCTAATATATATCTAATATATATATGTATATATATATTAACTTGTACATGTACATTGTCTAATGTGTTTTACATTTCGAAGACGACTTATATATACTTGTTTGTTTTCACATTCGCTTTATAAACAAGTATCTATATAAACCCCCAAATATTATGAACATAAATATAACACTTTAGATTGGAGGATTAAATAAAATTTACAAAATTAAAAAATATTTAAAACAAAAAAATAAATTGACTAAATTGCTGGTAGAACACAACGATTCAGAATCGGGTTGAAAGCGATTTGTAGAACACGTTGGAATGTGTAATTGGTACATCGAACATATGTATGTACGAGTATGTATGTAAGTATTTGCAAAGATTTGAAGAAGATACTGTCTGATTTGTTGAAAGCTAAATAACATTTATCTATAATAAGTACGTGTACAATTACACTAATCAGCAACATTTACTTCAACGAATATATTGTTGCAGTTTTCAGTTAATTAAGTTCTTTTAAGTGGCAGAAATAAAACCTTTAAGATATGTCTTATGGGAGGGACTTTTTTTAACCAAATTCTTACAAAGCTAGATTCATTTATATTTGTTAATGTCTCCAAAAAATCACTTATAGTTCAAAAATTGTTTTAGAATGTAAATTTTTAGAAATATTATTTAATTTACAGAACTCCCAAAATACATTTTTTTTATCCTTTGAGCTTAGTTGGGGATGTTATCAAATATGCATGAAAAATAAATTAAAAATAATAAAAAAAAAACTATAGAAGCTATATATATATCGATTGTGATATTCTCGTTTTTTCCTCTTTGTAGACTCCAGAGTGGCCGAGGCAATACTTTTGTATAGCAAGTTTGGTGACTCTACCTTTAAAACTGTGAACCAAAAATGTTGCCGACAGACAATTTTTGCAAATAAAAAAAAAAAATTAATATGAAAAACATTCTTATAAAATATGTTTTTTATCCACTAAATGCGACATTGAAAAACAGTACCAAAAACAGAAGGTTCATGTGTTTTTTCATTGAGTTCTTGCTTGTAGGAATGAGTTGAAGTGAAGCAGTTAACCCCTCTACACCTTCTAAACAAACAAGAGCTTAACAAAACGTCATCATCTAAATGCGACCTAGTGCTCATAATTGATGTTGACTAAATTTGATGAAAATCGGACTGCTGTAACTTTTTTGGTTCATAGAAACAATCGGTATAAAAAGCATTTGTGCTTATCCTGATAATCTTAACCAAACTCATCTATTTATTATTACTTTCTTGTATTTCGAGGAAATAGGGAGTAAACATGATTTGAGCTTTCAACAACAATGATAGTATTTATATATAAGGGGTTTCCCAAAATGCACGCAAGGTTGAAATTTTTGTGAAAACCTACGTGAGTTTTGGAACACCCAAGGGTTGCTGCTTATGTACCATACATAAATATTTCATGTGTATGTATGTACATATGTAAGCTTTACTTTACTTACACCTATCCATACAGTTGTAAATAAGTGTATAATAATATCCCAATAAATATAATACAAATTTGCCAATAGATACACACTTAATATAGCTGGCATCGAGAACTATGAGACCTTGCAAAACTCCATACCGCACTGCTGGTCAGAGCCTGCTATGGGTAATGTATTACGTAATGATTTAGAGCCACCTGCTGTGCAACAAGCAGCCTTTGATGACACTGTAAGCATACTATTTTAAATATGTTATCTTATTTCGCACTACTTTTAATATTTGAAACTTAAGAAAACATGAAACGTAGATAGATACATACATAATAAGTAAAAATAGTACTGCATTGTTGAAAGCTAACATGCATGATTCACATTTTTTATGATTTGTCTTTAACTGGGGGACATTTTAAGCATTTAAACCATAAAAACGCTATATACTTAAATGAGTCCCTCTATTTTGATATGCTAACTACAATTATATTATGCGTTTTCTTATTTTATTTTGTTGTTCATTTCTCTTTTTTGAATCAAGGTGTATCGAATGGATATAGCGAGAAATATTTGTGTGAGAGGATCCTATTCTGAAATAACGCCATTTTCGAATCAAAAGGTGGCGGCTGCTGCTGCGGCTGCTGCTGCTGTTTTACCAACGTCCTTTAATAATGCTGATAATGTTGATAATGATGTTCATTTAAGTAATTCAAACAAAAATCAAACAATCGGCAAACATCGCAATAGTCTTCCCAACGTCTGTCTCATTGATATTTTTGATGACAAGCCGGAAGCCGACAATTTGAATTTCAATCTAAATGTTCTCACAAACACAACGCAACATCAACCGGAAGATATTGATGATTCAATGAATGCTGCTGCTGCTGCTGCTGCTGCTGCCGCAGTGCCTTGGTGTGTTCAAACAACAACATTTTGCCAAAGGAGCAACTTGCCAATGCAGCCGCCCTCAGATGCAATGCCACCGGATATACAATGCCATCATGGAAGCAGAGTTCCAACTTTCCTCGATTCAGAGGTTCAAGGCGACGACGGCTGTGTTAGTGGACGACTTGAAATTCGTGTCATTCCCAAATGTAAGCACATACTAGAAATATGTTAGACAGAAATTCAAATACCTCCCGCCCTAAAACATTTATTAAGCGATTAACAAAAGGTCATGAGAAATGAGAAATGACCAAAGACAAGGAAAGAAAATTGCGAAAATTGTATCAAAGATATCAAACACTAGCCATTTCCACTATTCTAATCACTTGAATCTAATAAAAATATATATATATATATATATAAAACTGTTTAACCTGACTGACTGATTGGTTAAAGTTTAGTTAGTAGAAAATCCGTCCGAAATGTCTGAAAATGGTCGGAAAACTGTTGTATGCAACTTTTTTATAACCTTGCAGAGGGTATTATAATTTTGTCACGAAATGTGTGGCAAATCGAAGGAGACGTCTCAGAAACAAAAAATTTGTATTCTTTCTGCAAGTAGTGCATACATTTGTCGGAATATAGAAAAAACAAGTAAGAATGTTGCAGTTGGATGGACCCGACTACGATATACTCTGTTTTAGCCTCATTGCGGAGTCAGAAGTGAGCGGTGCAATTGTATTTTTGCTCAAACCTATCAAATTTAGCCATCAATTTAAAATGGAGATGTTAACACTTTGTCTGCCTATGGTATATACCAACATGTATACCAAGTTTGATTGCTCTAGCTTCAAAACAGTGGAAAAAACCTGCGTTCATACGGACGGACGGACGGACATTTCACAAACCCAATATACTCTTTTTTCTTTTTAAAAAAAAAATAAATAAAAACAAGAAAGAAATGTTATCTTCGGCGTGCCGAAGATATATACCCTTGCAGAAAATATTTGCATAAGAAAACTTATTTTTCAACCGATCGTTCCTATGGCAGCTATAAGATATAGTGGTCCGATTTCGCTGAAATGTTGTCAACATATGTAAAAAGTGCTAAAACTTAGACTAAGTGAGTTTGGTTGAGTTATTTTGAAAAACAAAAAAGTTTTTCATACAAAAACTTATTTTTCAACCGATCGTTCCTATGGCAGCTATAAGATATAGTTGTCCGATTTCGCTGAAATTTTGTCAACATATGTAAAAAGTGCTAAAACTTAGACTAAGTGAGTTTGGTTGAGTTATTTTGAAAAACAAAAAAGTTTATCATACAAAAACTTATTTTTCAACCGATCGTTCCTATGGCAGCTATAAGATATAGTTGTCCGATTTCGCTGAAATTTTGTCAACATATGTAAAAATTGCTAAAACTTAGACTAAGTGAGTTTGGTTGAGTTATTTTGAAAAACAAAAAAGTTTTTCATACAAAAACTTATTATTCAACCGATCGTTCCTATGGCAGCTATAAGATATAGTTGTCCGATCTGCCCGATTCTGACATATGTACTGCTTGCAGAAGGAAAAAGCATCTGTGCCAAGTTTCATCACGATAGCTCTTAAGCTGAGGGACTAGTTCGCATATAAACAGACGGACAGACGGACAGACGAACATGACTCGGCTGATGATGCTGATCACGAATATAAAAATTTTTTTGCTGAGACGTCTTTTTCAATGCGTTACACATTTCGTGACAAAATTATAATAATATAATAATTTATGACTGCATACCAATTTTCCAGAAAGGTTGTATGGACGTAAGTTTAGTATCCGGAAATAGTAAAGCATTTTTCTGTATATATTAACGATTGTTGATGTTAGATGCATTTGATTGATAGTTACATTTGCAAAACTTGATTGTCTCCTTTAAAAACTTTTGTAATGTGTACAGGTATTTTTTTTGTAAGTAGATTTAAGAGAGCATCGATACTACTGATATATCTACTAATACTAAGAGTTCTCATTCTACTTTAGTGTATTTAGAAATTTTGATTAATTTGACACAACCATTTTGCAGCCAACTCTTATCTCGAGGAGTCAGTATACTATGATGCATTAGCAGCCGGCATTAAAGCACCAAACAGCAACATTTGCGCACATTCGAATAACAGAACATCTGGTGATACGCAAGGTTCAGGTGCTAGTGATAAGGAGCCAATTAATTACAATGATATTGATGAAGCAGCCGGAAAAACTGCTTCCTCTATCAATACAAATACAAATAATGCACTTTTGAATAACAAAGAGATGCCAGGAGAAGTCAACAAGGTCACTTCAAGCAGTATCCATTCTGGTGAAGGCATCAAAGTCAAGATAAATGGTGGGCATGATGGTAGCCTAATTGCTTCTACTGTTGCACAGCTTAAATCTGATGAAACAAATCATCAAATCAATCGTATTGGAGTTGGAGTTGGAGGAGGATGTGAAATGCCCTTGGCATCGCCCAGTAAGATACCTGTACTTACTTATAATCTGCGTCAATCAAAATGTGCTTCTTGGGCGGGTGTTGACTCAACCACAACAACGACAACATCTGCAACACATGAGACACAGACACCCACTGTGGACCTTGTAGATAACCCTAAACAAGGTCACCATTTTTCTAGTGTGTTACAAAATACTCCTAATATTACGGATTTAACACCAGGTTTGTCTCATTTTTAAATCAAATAACAATTCCAATTTAGAGTTTTTCGAGCCTTTTTCATTTTGTTTTTCCATTTTTATTTTGTGATAAACCTAAATACAATCAAAAATTAATGTCCAAGTTTTGCACAATTTAATTTTTAGCAAAAATGTTTTCAATTTCAACGGCTAGTTTTCATTTGATGTTTGAAATGGATGGGAAATCAATATCAAAAATCAATGTTATCTTCGGCGTGCCGAACATATGTATATACCCTTTCAGAAATGTTTTGCTGAAGAAAAGTTAATTTCAACAGATTGATCGTATGGCAGCTATAAGATATTGTAGTCCGATTTTGATCATATTTGGTCAGAATACATAAGATATGCTTGAACTTAGGTAAAATGAGTTGGGTTGAGTTATCTTAAAATACAATCAAGTTTTGTATACAAAATTTTATTTTCCAACCGATTGTTCCTATGGCAGCTATAAGATATAGTCATCCGATTTTCATCAAATTTGGTCAGTATATATAAAATAGGTAAAGTAAGTTTGGTTGAGTTTTCAACCGATCGTTCCTATGGCAGATAAAATGCAGCCAACATGTAAATAACATCCTAAAACACAGAATTTGTAAGTTTGATTTATATAATTTTAGAAACAAACAAGTTTGTTATACAAAAACATAATGTTTATATACGAACATAATTTTTAACCGATTGTTCCTATGGCAGATAGAAGATATTGTCGTCCGATTTTTATGAAAACACAGATGCCCATGACTATTAGGACTCGTCTGTAAATGCTGATCAAGAGTACACTCTTTATAGTGTCTCTTTCAAAAAAATTGATAAGCCCTCCGCAAGTGTATAAAACTGGCTCTGATACAAATTATAGCCTTGCACGAGTGCACTCGTTTCCAATGATTTCGAAGTGTATTCAAAATTCTAACTGATTCTATTTGAAAAATTTTTCAGTGAACAAACAATTTAACTCAATATGCTTTTAAACTGAGTCTGACTCCCTTACCCGAAAAAAAATATGTCAAACAAACTGAGTGAAGAAGACGAAGATTCATTGTTCATAAATTTCAAAAGAATGTTCAATTTGATTTGACTCATAAGTATCCCAATCTACTCTCTATTTTAGATTAAATTTTTATTTTTTTATTTCATAAGTTTTGTATATTGCTCCGAATGTATAGAATTTTGAAAAGTAAAAAAACAAGCTTTAGCACGCATTTTTCAAATTTGGCTTTTGAGTAAGACCATAATATGAGTTTCAAAATTCGCTAAATTCATAAATCTGGTATTGGCACGTTATTAATCTGCTTCTGTTACAGCTGCATTATTTATTATGTGAAAATGTGTTCTACAAATAGACATTATTACCCATAAGACTACTTACATGGCTGAAAGTTAAATGTTAAATCTTTTTTAAATGTAAATGTATATAAAGATTTTTCTTTATTTCTGTTTAATCGTATAGCAGGCCGTTTAGAAGTAATGTTGAGTCAAGTTTTGAAATGGATTCGAGTTGATTTACTCTGTTTGAGGGCTCATAGGCTAAAATTTTTAATGAATGAGACCTAATATGATTTGCTTTTTCATACATGTTTTCAAACCCCCAAGCACAGGCTACTGAGCTCATTTGGTTGACATATTTAAATTATAAACTCTTACTCACTCAAGTCAAAATGCATTTTTTTACTCGTTTGCACTTAAAAGTGCACTCGTGCAAGGCTCTAATACAAATGTTCTCATTTTGTTGACTTTTTGAAATATTATGTACTTTAAATGTTTGAAAAATATGTGAATGAAAACTTATAAACTATATTCCTAGTTAAATTTGCTTATTAAATGTATTCTACACTATCCATATTCAATTCAGGTTTGCGAAGACGTCGTGAGTCTACAGAAGGAAAGTATGTTACAGATCCTACACAATTAAATCTAAGATTTCAACGACCAAGGGCTCGGACCTCCAGTAGGTAAGCTGATAGCTACAAGTATTATAGTTATTAATTATTTATAAATTATAATTAATTATGTATATATTATATTAAATATTTATAATTGATTGAAATTCCATCAACATTTGTAAAATTACAGAACCCGTGGCGTTCCCACAACAATGTTGGGTAATTTTGATGATCAGTCAACAGATATCAGCGAGGATCAAGGTAGCAAGGATATAGGTGAAGACAATACTGGCTTTGGAATGCAGTCTTGTAAAGCAGCAGCAGCAGCAGCTACCTCCACTTCCGTTTCGAATCGAAATGAGGAATCAAACAATACAGCTTGGAATCAAAATGCGATCGAGCCTTCAACGCGGAGTGACATTTCACCTCCGCCGGGTGAACCCAAAATAGAAAATAGTGCACGCTTACGTCGTTACAGGCATAATATAGAATAATTATAAAAAACAAAAACACAAAAAAAAAAACGCTTCTAAAATGAAAGGCAATATTTTCATGTCTCATAGTAAGAATTGAAAAAGAAATACTCGTCAAAATGAACTTACTCGACTCCTATTCATAAATAGTTTTGAACCCACAGAAGCTATGTATTGTTAATGTAATTCGATATTCTAATGATTAAAAGTATGTGGAAACATCATCATTACTATTATCATACATACTTATTTTCTTAACTTGCAATCCTGTAATCAAGCAAGTATTGGTGTCTTAACTAAAAAATAAATGGTGGACTACGTATTGTAATCTATTTAGATACAAATTAATATAATAGCTCTTTGCTGGGTGAATAACAATTACACTATGCAACACATCTTAAAAACCTTTGTCTATCCCAAATATTTGACAGTCATTCAGCCACTGAAATTTAAACATTATGCAAGCATTGTTACTGAGATAATGGAAATAAATTGTTTATTTTTTAACTTGCCGTAAAAACTGGAAATTTAAAAAAAAAATATTATGTTATATCCTATCTACCCATACCAAAATCGGATTTAGCATAATAATTCAAAAGCAAATCCTCAGACTTCATTTCTAATCAGCTAACTATGTTAAAACCGGAGAAATCTTTTTAATTTTTTATAAATGTCAAATGTTCATAGTTATTCGATTTTGAATTGCTGTCAGATGTTTGGGAGATAAGTTCGTATTGCATAGTGTTATTAATTATTGTAAATTTACAAGACCATATAAAATACAAGAACAACAAAATACAAAGTTCTAGCATATTAAATTGGTTGAGTTAGATAGTTCATTTTATAACTGAAATTGCATCATATATAATGTTTTTTTTTTTTTGTTAAAGACGAACTCGCTTTAAGAAAATCAACAATGTACCATTCAAATAATGGAATTCCAGCTACTGAACACATACATATACAACATATTTGATCATTAAGGATTAATCCGTTTTGCAATCGAATTTTGTTGAGTGTTCAGAGTGGAAAGCTTTATAAATATAATATCTCTTATCGCAATCAGCAAAATTATATTTTTTGTTACATTATGCTACGTAAGATACGTAGATAAAACTTTAACTAAAAATAAAATGGGGCTTTTGCTATGGAAATAAAGTTTTTTTTTTCAAGTTGTGTTTCGAAATAAAACAATTATAACGTTAGGGTTATTCATTTAACTGTAAATATTCTATTATTGAAATTGTAATAGAACAAATTAACCTCAATAAAATGTAAAACTAATTCTACCCGCACATAATCTTGGTCTCTACCCAAATAAAAATTGAATACTCATAAAACGATCCTGCCTGTGAATATAACTCTGTCAATCGTTATAACTATCAATATAATTTGTACAGTACAGTTGGTTGGGCCAATCTATATGTGTAGGATACACACTATGCAGGTTATACTGTACTTGTTATAAGTTTATTGTAAGTAGAACTGAATAGTTGAAGGTCATTTACCAATATTAAAGAAAACTAAAAGTACACGTTGTAGTTGGATGCTGGGTTTTTTAAAAATGTGTATGAAATAGGCATGCATCAAACCAATTTTAGGCAAAGGAATAATATGTCATATAGTATGTTATACTTTTGTGCTTATGGATGGCCAAAAAACATAAACTTTTATTATTTATTAATAATAAAAATACATAAAAAATACGAAATTAAGTTTTCAAGTAGACTTGAAAATTCCAACAAAAAATTACGTATACGACATTTAAATTTCAATCAACGAAATCTTTAGCACTTTCTTTCTTTCTTGTTAATTATCATATATAAATAATATTCAAATGTTAAATCGGTCGAGAGCAGAAAATCATGACCAACAAAGACATTTCACATGGAAATTTATTAATTACAGTTTCACATTTTTATAAAATTAGTCAGACTATTATAGTTAATGACTTAAAAATTATGCTACATACGAATAACTTATGAAATATAGTTGTCCAACTTATCAAGAAACATCGTAGTTCACATTTATGGTAGACAATGAAGATGCTGAATACAGCCGATCAATCCGTTCTTTTGTTAACATTTTTATTAAATTTATTTAATACACCCTTTAAGTTTAGGTCAAGTTTCCGCACGATTATCGATGTAAGTCCTCGCTATAAGCACAAAGAACTTCTTCAGAAATAAAACTCATGCAGTAGCTATATTCTCTAATTTCGGATTTATTTTAGGCCATATATTATTATATAGTATGTACACTACTCCTTAATGAGTTACAGGCTAATCAAATAATCCAGGTCCACCTTGGCAAAAGACACAAAGGTTTTCCAAAGTCGACAAGTTTGTTTCCGTAATGGAATTCGCATACATCATTTCCTGCAGCACTCTCTGCAAAAAAAAAAAAAAACAAAAAAAATCGGTTCTACTTATAATGCTCATCAAATGGTGTTCAAATTATATTTGAATTATTACCTTTATTTTATTCACTTCAGCGCGGAGCATTATAATTTTTGTTTCCCCAGTTTCTATAATTCCTCTTAAGGCATAAGTTTCCTTCTGAATTTTTTTGATTATTAAATCTTTTGAAGATTCTAAAGGTGTACATGTTTGCGGTGATATACTTGATGGAGACTGTTGTCCAAAATTTCTCGAACGCAGGCCCAAAGATGTTTTACGTATCTGTGAAAGTAATTGTTAAACATTTTATTAATTAATTATTTAGGTATGCTTAGTTGTACTAACTTGACTTTTAACACTTGGATCAAGGTGAATTCTCGACGTTTTCTTTATCAATTGCCGCGATTGACTCTGATTGGTTGGGCCTAATATGCCACTCTCTGCAAAGTATTGTTGAGCTTTCTCAAAGCTATTACACCTTCTTAAAGTTATCAATTGCAACTTTAAATCTGTTCTTTGATCATCGGGTTCATCGATGTGTTCCAGAAAGGTAATGGCCGATATTTTAATTTTGTCATTTGATCTTTTCGATGGCTCCTCCGTGCTGAATTCGTTTCTTTGAGCAACTGGTTGCAGGCTAGCGCTTAAGATGCGATTTTCATTAGTATAATTGAAATTTGTCTCAGGTTGAGAAAAAGACCTCAACTCTCTGCAAGATCGTTTTTCATTCTTATCTACATTTTGTGGAAATGTGTAGGGCCTTCCTGCTACGCTTAAGCATGAAGAAGAATCAACAACTCGCACTAAGTTGCTATTCGCCATATTTTCATTCGCAATTTTTTCATTCTTTCCAAGCAAGTCGAATTATAGTTATTCAAATTTTACAACTCTGTAATTAAAATCTGAAAACAAACAATAAAGAAACCGTTACTTACGACGTGTAGCAGAAAACAAAAAAAAAACTTAATTTTGAACAGAGTGAGATTTTAAGATTTTTCACACAGCTCATTTTTCAATCGATTGTTCCTAATTATTCAACTAAGAGTCATCATTCGAACATTTTCCGAATTACCAATTTTTATACTCTTTTTTTTTAACTTTTTTGAAAAAAAAGGAAAAAAGAGTATATTGGGTTTGTGAAATGTCCGTCCGTCCGTCTGTCCGTCTGTCTGTCCGTCTGTATGAACGCAGGTTTTTTCCACAGTTTTGAAGCTAGAGCAACCAAACTTGGTATACATGTTGGTATATACCATAGGCAGACAAAGTGTCAAGATTTCCCCCCACCCCCACCCCTTCCCCCACAAACCGCAAAAACCTATATCTTCCACAGTTTTATAGCTAGAGTAACCAAATTTGGCACAAGGGCTACTTATCACATTCTTGATTGATCTGACAAAAAAAAAAATTCGGGCACGCCCACCCCCGCCCTCACAAATAAGCAAAGTCTGTATCTCCCCCACCCCTTTAGCTGGAGTCCCCAAATTTTGCAGGTTGAATTCTATTGTCCTATTAAATAGATTGGATAAAAATAATTTTGCCACGCCCACCCCCGCCCTTGCAATCGACCAAAATTTGTTTCTCCCAAACTTATAGAACGGGTCCAAACAAACTTAAATTCATTGCAAAACTTGAAAGATTTGAGCAAAAATATAATTGCCACGCCCACTTCTGGCTCCGCAAAGAGGAGAAAAAAAGAGTATATCGCAGTCGGGTCCATCCGACTGCAACGTTCTTACTTGTTTCTAGCTGAAATTAAAAATTGGAACAGGTCTGTTACATTTGTATGTATGTATTCCTTTCAATCTTGATCCAAATCAACAATCTGAACAGCTTCTTATTAGATGCTTATTGCTAATTTGGAAATACGACATAAACAATAAATGAGATATGCATGCATATACATACATACATATACCAACACACGTATGTGTGCATATCTAACATTCACACATTTCACTGTTTACACCCACGCTGGGGTCTACTAATAGGGCTTTGAACACACGCCTATGTAACATAGATATGTATGTATGTATGTACTATCAAATAAAAACACCTCTGTACGTGTTAAAAGTCTTGTGACGGTGCATATGAAAGCCACAACATTTCTTAAATCAAATTTCGTGATGAAATGTATCTTTTTTACCTTCGCTGTTTAGAACGCTTAATAGCACTTAAAGATATCTTTCTAACGAAATGTTGAACGTGTCTGTATCTTCTTTGGCTTGGAAACTGTGAGCGTGTCAATTTTAGTGGGTCTTAGGCTTTTTCCCGCGACTTTTCAGAAAAGCGGTAGAACAAACTATTGCCCGATATTTTAAATAATAATAATAGTTTAAAATAAACTTTCGCTGCGTATGGTAAACGAGTACTTATGTACATACCATATTCGGTATATTTGTTGGGTCTTCAGGGCCTTCTTCTGCCTGTAACATACATACATAAATACACTGTTTTTGCACAATATTTATTTATAATCAATCTTGTTTACCCATTTTCAATGTATTTTTAAGGTAAAAAGAACGTTTTCTTGTTTGTCGTGATAATACAATTTTGGACAATGGGTTGTTTGTTGTTGTCGTATCGCATTCGAGAAAACCGAAACGAAAAAGGTATTATATACATATATATTAAACAAAAACTTTACACACAATTCATTTTCAATTTGTATTATTATTAAGCAATTATAATTAAACTACATTAGTAACTTAAAAAAAAAAAAATGCGTATATATTATACAATACATATGCATATAAATTCTTATTCCACTTATGTAGGTGTACATAGTTATGCACTTTTATATGGTACATACGATATATATACATATATATCCATGTATGTTACTTATCACTTTGTTTTGATAAGCATTTTTCAATTAAGGTAGCATGGTGAAACGTGTGAATGTGACTTCATACTAATTGGAGAGAGACAATAAAGACGCGACGCGACGTTCTCTGCTCGACTGAGACTAAATAAACAAAGCACACGTACCTACTATAAAAGTAGAGTTTGCACGACTGCGACTGTTACCGATATTTTATATATTCATCATTGTGTTACTTTAGCAACAAATGATATTTCATAAAGTATTAAATTGATGGATTGTTTTTCCAGGCTCACGGACTGCAAAATGGGTTTATCCTTCGTTTTTCGTGAAATAATCTACATTTAAATTTGGCGGGCACCAAAATCATAAATATAAAGAAAAATAATCGGAATCGTAGTCGAAGTCGCTGAAAACCTATCAAATATATACTACGTTTATACTCAAGCATTCATGAATTCTTCGATTCACGAATTTTGAAATGCCCTGTTATGCAGCACGTCAAAATTCTTTAATTCCTTTTACCGCAAAGGGATGCCACATGTGAAAAGAAAATTAAATGTGGCAGCAAAATTAAAAAATAACAGAATGTTGTTCTATTTAGCAATACTAAGGATGTCTTGTTTCAAGCGATTTTTTTAAAATGCGCCAAGTCATTGCATTTTGTATATTTTAACACACAATAAGTAACAATCAACTGCTTTTATTTGAAATGGCGGAGCTGCCAGACATTTGAGAGTACAAAATTCATGTATGCCCTCAGAATTCACACACTACGTTCATGAATTCTTCGAATCCCGAATTTTGAAATGCCCCTGTTTATACTGCACTTCAAAATTCATGAATTTTACTGCATGGGGATGCCACATATGAAAATAAAATGAAATGTGACAGCAAAATTTTAAAAATAACAGAATATTGTTCTATTTTTCAATACTGAGGAGTTCTTTTTCCAAACGGTTTTGTTAAAATGCTCCATTGTCATTGCATTTTTTAAATTTTAACTTAAAACAGAACACAATAAACTGATTTTATTTGAAATGGCGGAGTTGCCAGACAGTTGAGAGTACAAAATTCATGATTGCGATGAGAGTTCATAGTCAACTATCGTGTGTTGGAAAATTCACGTATTTTGCGTTTACACATATATGTCAAACAAAATGCGTGTGTTGATTCATGAGTTTTGGTCGTGTATGAGCGCAGTAAGAGTTGTTGTTGTAGCGATTTTAAGCATTTAAGTTAACATTTGAAATATTTAACGGATATATTGTTTGTTTACATTTGAGATTTTTTGATGCCTGGTGGCAACCTTGTTAACGTGAAATATCGATGTATCGAATGAACTATTGAATTGTAAGAGAACTATTGTACGATCGATTGACTTATAATCGAGATTGAGAACGAATGGGTAGAACGCAACGAAGCGTAAGTTAAGTGAACAATTAAAATTTAAGTTTATAATTTTGTATTTCTCCTTATAGGAGATAAAACCGCCGCCGGTAATTCAGATTGAATTACAAGTGCGTGCACAGTGTGCAACCGCTGCTACAATTACGTTACATTAAATACACATAGTTTTAATCATTTAGTTGAGCGTGTATTTTTTGGGTGTGTTTGGCTGTTGGCGGTGTTTTACTCACATGTTCACCCCGAATCAATGAAATAGTTGTCAAACAGATAATTTAAATTTGGCGGCCATACAATTTAAAAAAAATGTTTTGTAACATGTAAACTAAAGTTCCAAAAATATAATTAGTTAATGTCAAATTTTATAACATTTAAATTAATTCAATCTTATTTAATTTGATAAAACCAATAACAAAACCGAGGAAAATTATTAACATATTTACTTTGGTGTGCTGACAGCCCTATGGAAACAGCCATGTTGCTTTCGAACACAGAAGGTCGAAAAAATGAAATCTCTAAAGCTTCTCTGACACCTACTGGTTTTCCAAGAGATTTATAAACCAACCAAAGCCCAAATCTCTAGAGATTTCCGTGACATCCTCGATTTAACTGCTTTAATTTGAAATGGTGGAGTGCCTACATTTGAGCGTTGAAAATGTAAATGTATAACGTATATTACAAAAATTACTGTCGATATTTGTCACTGGTATTTCTTTGTCACAGTCCCAGTTGTCAAGTGACAGCAAAATAGCAGTATCGCTCATCTCTACTGTGTAGTGGAGACGGTCCATCACAGCAAAGTTGCAACGTTGCCCAGTGTTGCATAGTGCATAGTGCCTTCCATAACTTTTTGGTATATTTATGGTATTATTGTTCTACTAAGATTCGGTCACGCTGCTATGAAAAAACAAATACATTGAAAACTTATCAATGAACGATGGCTGAAAAATATTCTTCAGAGTTATTACGCATTGTAATTGCGCAAATAGCTCAAACAATTGGATACAGCAGCACCCAAAGTGCGCCATTGGAGTTATTGGAAGACATTTTGCAGAGGTTCATACAAGAGCTTGCACGTGATCTACATAGTCAAGCGGAGCAGGGTACATACATACACACATACGTTTGCATACATGTTGTTTTCTTTACTGATAATTATATATTTGACAGCAAATCGCGTTGAACCCAATCTAACGGATGTACTTATCAGCCTGAAGAATCTGAGCATTAACGTCCACGAATTATTAGACTATATTGGAAATGTGGAGCCAGTGCCATTCGTTCGGGATGTGCCCGCATATCCAGTGAAAAGGAACTCGCACATGAATTTCCTTAAACCTGGCAGTGCAGAGACTCTAACGCGACCTGTCCACATATTTGAGTATCTGCCTCCTATGCTACCCACAGATCCAATTTCCGCAGTCGCTAACCATGCTGACCATGATCATCATAATAATACACTATCCACATCTACACTGGAATCGAATCGAGAGCTTGCGCTACATTTTGGCCACAAGACTGCAGATGTCAAAACGGATTTTGTTGGCAGTGCACCTTCTGGGCTTGCCAAATGGTGTAGCCAAAATGATTCATCAGCCAGAGATAACCTGAATCCCGATGCTCATGCTCTACGAGAGATCAGTAGCGTGGTAATGACGACTGGTGGTTTCATTTCACCGGCCATAGAGGGAAAACTACCTGAAGCATTCGTGCCCGACATTATCGGTAAGCTTCACCTAACTACGCCAATTGTGGATCCTTTTAAAAGCCTTGCAGAGGATATTATTTATTTTGTAGTAAATTTCCTTTTTATTTTTGGTCTCTGATTAAAATTGCATATTTTTGCGACTGTTCATTGTTTCTAGAAAAATTTATAGGACTTGATGCACCGCCCGCAGCGACACCGCCGCCAGTGTCGCCTGAAATAGATGTCAAACCAAATGTGCTCAACGATGCTGTCCTAGAAGAGTCACCTAATGCAAAAAGAATAACTGTTTTGGAGTCCTCTGCACGAAGTGAGAGAGGAGAGCAAGATGCAAGTACATCAATTAATAGAGCTGAGTTAAATGCTGGTTTGGGAACAATTGGTTCATCAATTGCAGTATTGCCAAATACCAAGGTAGCGAAGAAGAGCAAAAATAAGCATTTAATGGGTGGTATGCGAAATGAACAGAACTGGGGGGATCTTAACGTAAACAAGGCGCAAGAGAAAGCTCAGCGAAAGGCATTAAAAATGTATCAAAAGCTCTCGAAGGGTCAGGTTGGATCAGGTCAGGATGGCAGCAGCACCCACAATATAATGGGCCTTAAAAAGAAATCCATGAAGAATCTTAATCGCGGTATTTTGTCTGCTGTGCCAGACGGCTCCACAGAGCGCTTGCAACTAGAAAAAATGATCAAGAAGCAAAAGCAGCGACAAAAACATCTGAAAGGAAAAAAACAGCAGCAGCGACAACTGCAAGTAGTGTCCAAATTGTCAGTGGTTGACGGAAAGTCTTTCGCAATCAATTCGATGGCTCCTGTTCCTATTCCTGATTCTGCATCTGCTTCTAATACTGATCCTGAGGGTATACAGCTTTCTGTTCCGCATCCAATCGTCCCAAATATTGCAGATAATGTTCTTGCTTTTGGCGTAGCGTCAAATTTGATTGAAAAGAAAGAAAAATTCATACCAGATATGGGTCTAGGTGCAAAAGGGCTACCAAGTGCAGATGATCTTCGAAATCAAGACGAAATCAAGCTTTCCAGCGAACCAGATACCAAAAAACTAAATATTTTCAAGAAAATATCAAAACAAAAGGCGACCAAAACTCAACTCTCGCCAAGTACAATAAATATTGCGCAAAATCTGTTTGGAAATGCAAACAACGGTTCACCTTTGATAAGTCTACCATCTGGAACAACTATAACGCCAGCTCCGGCCTTACACACAAGTTCAATTGAAAATGCAAAGGTAAATGTGATTGCCCCACATAATCTAAATATGCAAGTGGCAGCTAATATGCCAACGTATGGCAACGATCATGAGCATCCCTTTCGAGCCTTATTAGCAACAGTGCCTTATCAGCAATCTCCAGCAACAGCAATGACAAATAATCCAATGCTAATCGATGTAAATAAGCCCAAGAAACGCGGCCGTAAGCCAGGAGGCAAGAATCAAGCCAGACCTCAACAAGCATCAACAACTGGAACTGGAATCAGACCTACAATACCACCATTAGTTATTCATTCGCCAAAGAAAGTCAAATCCTCCAAGTTAAATGCACCTGTTTCATATGCATCGAATTTTTCAATCAATCCAAATGAAAGCAATCCGATGCTAATCCCAAGCACATTGCCCATGCCGACGGAACCATTAAATTTGAGTCATGGTGATCAATTAAAGAGCATTCACCAATTGCAACATTTTTCTGGCAACATGAGCTTTGGTAGTGCCATCGGTGGTTCACTGGATCCTGCTGCTGCTGCCGTTTCAATGGGCAACGAAACGGTTAACGCTGAAATCTTGAAATTTCAAAAAGCTAAAGAAAAAAAAGAAAGAAAAAAGTCCAAAGGCAAATTAAATCAACTTGAACGCGATGATAATTTGAAAGCAAGCAGTGAACAGCTATTTCTAATGGACACATCACAAACAAAGCTCGCAATAAACAAAGAGATGAACATGCAAATCTCACCGGCAAAAACATCACCAGGTGTTGCTAAAAAACGATTTCTTGACACAACACCTTCTATGCTTGGTGTTCATGGTTTTGTGGGTAATGGCTCAGGAGTTGCAGCAATAGCAGGAAATAATCTGCCCAGTTCCAGTTCTACAATATATCCCAATAATTCAGCAAATATAATGCCCATGCTACCGCTGCTCCATTTCCCACCTAGGCCGGGACTTATACCCTCGGGCCCAGGACTTTTTCCACCACCAAATCTAAGCACATTCGGCAAAAAAGTTTCATGCAGAACAGACTCTAGCATGATCATGCCTCACACATTTATGCCCTTTCCGGGTGCTGGAATAGGTAAATTATATTTCTTGCGCGATATTTTTAAATAATTAAATGTACTTCTTTTATTCACAGAAAACAATTCAACAGGTCTTTTGGGTCTATTGCCGATGACGGATACTAATTTGGAGCGTAGTAGCTATTGCAATGTGGCTCCTTTAGTGCCCGATTCAATGAAATTGACATCTGGGAATATGGATAGCAGTCAACTCGCCAATATAACGCCAGAGCTGCATGTGGTTGAATCCAAACTCAGCCATTCAACGGAATTCAGGGGAAAGGAGATGACTATATCAAAATGTATGCCTGTAAGCCAGGGAGGTGGATTAGGCTCAGTTGGCTTACACAACGATGATACACTATCAATGACTGGCCAAAGTCCCAGATCAAGCTTAACCATAAAGTCAACAACAACAGCAGCAGGCACTGGAAATTTGGGTGATCCCATTGAAGTGTCGGATGACTCAAACGAGGATGAATCCAATGCAAACAAAATCGCCTTTTCACTTGCAACGAATGCACATGGAACACATGCTCTCAAATCGAGCATAATTCAAGCTCCAAATCTTTTAAATGTTCAAGTACAAGGACTACAGCAACAGTTTGATAGCTCGCATCTATACTCGATGAACGCAAATCAATTAAACTCGAATACCGACTCCAAGCAGTTAAAAAAAATTGCAAAAGCAGCAGCATCTCTGAAAATGAGTCAACCACATAATGATGGTAATTTATTGACACCGTCGACCGTCGTCGCCCCTTCAACTCACCCATCGCCATTTAATATCAATTTCATGGGCAGTGACAAGTTTAGCCTAGCCGGTGGTGCAGATCTAATTCCTCTATCCCGCGTCGATAGCGGCCTTGCTTACTCCTCAGAAACCGTACCGGCCACAAGCCTAGCGGCAGGTGCAACATCTGGATCCGTACCGAATCACGCGCCCTCTCAGCAAGCTGATAATCAGCATTTTGTGAACAATTTCGTTGGGTCTGTTAATTACGATGACATCACAATTACACCAACTAACAGTTTATCAATGAGCGAGCTTAAGCTCCGTAAACTGCATAAGAAACTTAAGAAACCAAAGGAGGGCAAAATCAAAAAGAAAAAGGACAAAAAGGACAAAACGAAGACTAAAGACAAAAATGATGATAAGAATATGCCCAAAGACGATAAATTCAAAGACAAAAGACAAGATAAAAAGATGAAAAAAGAGAAGAAGAAAATGGAAAAGCAAGTAAGTCTTAAACATTTGCAATATACCTATACTCGTTTCTATTATATCTCTATAAATGAGAAGATTATATATTAAATTTGTGAATAGCACATTCAAACATCATATTATAATATTGCAGTAAAAACTTAATATTCAGAACTGTTCCTGTTTCCAATTTCGGCAGCATTTTGCAGAATTGATATCAGTTCTTGATCAAATTAAAGCGACTTCAGTTCGCCAATTCTTACCAAAAGTGATAATGGGAAAACCAAATTCGCAACATACACTGCGCGTCATCAGGTTAGGACACCCCCTAACGTCATCCGTTTCGTGTCATTCCCCGCTAAAATAATAAAGCTAAACTGTTTAAATTATTTTTTCCTAAGAGTTTATTGAAATCTAAGTATAATACAAAAGAAATTGTT
Source organism: Hirtodrosophila cameraria (assembly GCA_949708635.1). Classification (NCBI taxonomy): domain Eukaryota; kingdom Metazoa; phylum Arthropoda; class Insecta; order Diptera; family Drosophilidae; genus Hirtodrosophila; species Hirtodrosophila cameraria. The sequence continues at coordinate 654,014 of OX453092.1, forward strand.
TCAAAACCATAGTATACAAAAAAAGTGGTACAGAAAATGCGTCATCGGGTTAGGACACTCAAAATTTTTTTTTTAATTGTACCTGTATTGTAACAAAACAAAAAAAATTTAAGACATAAATTGGCCTAATCCCAAAGTTATATTTAAAATCTAAGGAGATCGACTTTAATTGAATTTTTCAATTCATTTTTTTTTGCAAGAAAGGTTGTAACCATTATTTAATATATCATAAAATATGTAAAATTAAATATCAATAGGTAAACCGTAAAGTTCATGGCATACAATATTAAAAAAAACCGAAAAAATTTTGGGTGTCCTAACCTGATAACGCATTTTCTGTACCACTCTTTTTGTATACTATGGTTTTGAAACAATTTCTTTTGTATTATACTTAGATTTCAATAAACTCTTAGGAAAAAATAACTTAAACAGTTTAGCTTTATTATTTTAGCGGGGAATGACACGAAACGGATGACGTTAGGGGTTGTCCTAACCTGATGACGCGCAGTGTATTACTGAAAGTGAAAACCGGAATTACAATTACAATACAAACAAGTAAGAATGCTCTAGTCGAGTGTGCCCGACTACGAGACTCCCGGTTCCGAACATGCATTTCAAGCAGTTCAGCGGCAACACAAGCAAGCAGCGCACTTAACTTGGCCAGTGCATGTCAAACTGTTCTTTCTGCCTGCTGAGACGGGGGTAATAGATTCCATAACTTTTTTGCTATTTAGCCGATCTTAATGAAATTCGCGCAACCGATCAACATTGATTAAACATACATAAATTTTTACCAAAAATCAAAGCTTTATCTTTAAAATTGTGGCTGTGGGAGGTTTTTGCCATTTGCGGGGGTTCGTCCGTATAAACATAATTATTTTTCGATGTTTTGCATACCATATATACCCTGTACCAAATACATTAATATTTAAAGTAGTGTATTTAAGTACTATAAAAATGTGTAACATGCAAATGAGAGTGTTCTTTAGTTGCCTATAATGTGTTTTTGTTTTTTGCAATATTACACATGTATTCATTAATGAAAATATATACCATGTGCATAATTTCAAGCATTGTTTAAAACAGGGTTGGGCACGTAGTGGCTCGCGAAACTCGCGTCGCTCGCACCGTTAGTTTTGCCAATTGGCGCCTAGAAGTCGGCTAGTGCGATGTCGTCGAGCGAACAACAACAAAGCACATGAAGTTTGCTCGCGCATCGGACTCGAGTCGACGCCGCAGTGCAAAAAAAAAAAAACAACCGTTAGGTTCCAACCTGCATAAGTACACTCACGAAATAGAACCAAAAAACTAATTAGCTTCAATAACTTTATTATGTTTTTAAGCGACACTACATTTCGGTTTTTCTGTTTATTTCGTTCAGTGTATTGATCTTTTGGGGTAGCTGACGATTTGAATGATTTACGACCTCAGCAGCTATGTTTGTCGTAGATTTTGTTGTAGCTCGCCTTTCAAAATTTGCTGCCCACCACTGGTTTAAAAGATAATTCTACCCCTACATTTTGATTTGCAGATGACACCAGAAGGTTTACGGACTTCAAAAGAAAACCTGGACCAAATGAATAACATGATTGCAAGTTCTGGTCTTGTTCTCAGTCCTGTCGCAGTCTCCGTTGCAGTTCAAGAGACATTTCCGATAACAATGCCCCAAACAGCATTGGGACACCATTTACACTCACCCAAGTTAGATATGTCACCTAACCAGGTGCCGAAACTAACACTTAAACTTAGCGGAAAGTCGACTCCCACGCCTACACCATTTGAAGCCGATCCAGAATCAGCACTATCAAATTCAGCAGGTTTGACTTCTACTTTGACTACCACTCCGACTTGCAGTTCAACGCCGAGCAAAAGGGAACATTCACCAGAATTGGCTAGATTCTCACCACTTGTCACCGGACCGCCAAAGCCAAAGCAATGTATGGACTCGTAATTCTAGTACCATAAATACTTGATGCCTCAATTCACAATGCAATTGATTTTAGGTGAAATGCAAGCCTTGAGCTTATCTATGGCCACGTCTGGATCTGCATCTGGCTCTGCGTCTGCATCTGGGGCTGCCTCTGCTCCAGTATCTGCGCCAATGGGTACCACACAGGCATTACCAATTTCGATGCCGATGTCGATGTCCATATCGAATACTCATGCCGCAGGATCAGCTGCAGTTTCAAGCGGCTGGATACCAGGTATTGCTCCGGCCGTTTCCGCTACAATATCAGCAAGTTCTGTTCTGTTGCCACAACAATTGCTGCAGGCATCAAAGCCAATGCCTAAAATGCCAACAGCAGCCTTGCCGCCGTCGCCGTCGTTAGTTTCACCAACTAAAACCGAAGGTGCCTCACAGTCATTGCCCCAAAGTGCGGAATCGAATCGGCCGTCATCATATGTTGATGCCGAGGGCTATCGCATATGGATTTGTCCGGCATGTGGAAAGGTTGACGACGGTTCTGCAATGATAGGCTGCGATGGCTGCGATGCTTGGTACCATTGGTAAGTCTCTGCTAAAACAAGACAAACAATAATATTACTAACATTGAATGTGTGATTTAGGACCTGTGTGGGTATATTCGTTGCTCCAAAGGACAATGAGGATTGGTTTTGTCGCGTTTGTGTAACTAAAAAAAGAGTTCAAGGATCCGAAAAGAAAAAGAAGCGAAATAAAAAGAAATGAGTCGTCAACGGGTAATTTACAAAGAGCTAAGATGAGCATCAAGTCCAAATGATACTTGTATTTAACTAGTATTAATATTATTCACATAATTTGTATTGTTTTCTATACATTGTTTTATTTGCATTAGGAAGAGTATTCACAACAATGTAATTAATTATTAATACAATAAAGTGTACCAATTGTAACATAAAACATTGTGTTTCGTTTTATAACAATAAGAAGATATATTCAAGTCTGTAATATATTCAAAGATATATTCAAATTTGGACTCAGCAAGCCAACATTAAAAGCATCAGTGTATCGATGTTTTTAAATTTAAAAGGCTGAATTTTGAAATGTGTTCAAGATTTCGTTGCTTTTTGTTGTAGCCTCAACTTAAAACTACAGTTTTTGTTATATATTTTTATTACGAAAACTGCCAAAAACTCCGCTACCATAATGTACATAAGTACAAAAGTAAAAAAAAAAACAAATAAAAGCAAGTAAGAACGTTGCAGTCGGATGCACCCGACTGCGATATACTCTTTTTTAGCCTCTTTGCGGAGTCAGAAGTGGGCGTGGCAATTGTATTTTTGCTCAAATCTTTCAAGTTTTGCCATCAATTTAAATTTGGTTAGGCCAGTTCTACAGGTGGGGGAGAAATAAAATTTGCTCAATTGAAAGGGCGGAGGTGGGCGTGTCAAAATTATTTTTATCCTATGTATTTAATAGGGCAAAAAAATTCAACCTGCAAAATTTGGTGATTCTAGCTAAAGGGGTGTGGGAGATACAGACTGCGTATTTTTGGGGGCCGGGTGGGCGTGGTCAAATTTTGGTTAAATCAAGGAAGTGTTTAGTAGCCCTTGTGCTAAATTTGGTTACTCTAGCTATAAAACTGTGGAAGATATAGGTTTTTGCGATTTGTGGGCGAAGGGGTGGGGGTGGGAGGGAGATCTTGACACTTTGTCTTACTATGGTATATACCAACATGTATACCAAGTTTGGTTGCTCTGTGACAACTGCTTCAAAGCGTTCACATTTCAAGATTGAATTATAATACCCGGTCTTTTAAATTAAACGGCTGTAGATGAAATCAAATCAACGCCAATTTGGGTTGTTCTTGCAGCTTATTAAGAATTGCTTCAATTAAATTAATATCAATATGTATACTATTGTTTTTATTCAATTTATTTATTGGGAGAAAAAATTAATGCGGATTGTTACAATATATTAAGATTAAAAAACAGTTATTTGATTGGACTTTAATTAAATTGCTGTCCATAAAGAAAACAAACACTTTCTTGCATATACATATAGCAAATAAATATACTACAATTATAGCAATAATCAAATGTCCAATGACACAATAAAACGCTGCAATTTAAACTGCAGCTACACTCAGAAAAAAGATCAAATTTAGATAATTTTCCTAAAAATGTAAATAAACAAGTAAGAACGTTGCAGTCGGATGCACCCGACTGCGATATACTCGATATACTTTTTTCGCCTCTTTGCGGAGTCAGTGGGCGTGGCATTGTATTTCTGCTCAAATCTTTCAAGTTTTGCCATCAATTTAAATTTGGTTGGGCCTGTTCTACAGGTTTGGGAGAAACAAACATTGCTGGATTGCAAGGGCGAGGGTTGGAGTGGCAAAAATATTTTTATCTAATCTATTAAATAGGGCAACAGAATTCAACCTGCAAAATTTGGTGATTCTAGCTAAAGGGGTGGGGGAGATACAGACTTTGCTTATTTGTGGGGGCGCAGATGGGCTTGGCCAAATTTGTTTTGGTCAGATCAATCAAGGATGTGTTAAGTAGCCTTTGTGCTAAATTTGGTTACTCTAGCTATAAAACTGTGGAAGATATAGGTTTTTGCGGTTTGTGGGATAAGGGGTGGGGGTGGGAGGGAGATTTTGACACTTTGTCTTACTATGGTATATACCAACACGTATACCAAGTTTGGTTGCTCTAGCTTCAAAACTGTGGAAAAAACCTGCGTTCATGCAGACGGACAGACAGACGGACATTTCACAAACCCACTCTCCTCTTTTTTCCTTTTTTTTTTTCAAAAAAAAATCACATGTAGCTTACGTCATTTATTTTTCTGAGTGTAGCGCCATTCGCTTGCGATTGCAGTATCAAATTCTTTTATCCGTAGGCAAAAGCATTAACTCTACATTGTTTATACAGTGCAATATGTATATGCAGAAGATTACTTTACATGATACATACATACATACATATGTTTTGTATACTTATTATTAGATGACGTTGTTGCTTAGTTTCGGTTTGGAATTCAAGCAATTTAAAACTATCTAAGATTACTTTAGTATTGTATATGTATAAAATTCTAAGTATGTAATACTAATATTATAAACATGTTTTTAGAGTTTAATAATCACTTTTTTCTGTAAGTCCTGCACTTTCAAATCTGGGGTTTCCTTTAAAAACAAAAACAAATTAAACCGAAAGCGGATTGCAAAAAAAAATATTCGAAAGTTAACCCAGATAACAAACTATTATTTATAAACTTAACTGTTTTTTTGTTATACGTTACATTCACGTCACATTTAGTTTAAAGTTATTTTATGCACGAATCTATTTATAATAATAGCTTATACAATTTTGAGATCCCGAAAACATGACAAACAGTGCATGTGACATATGAAACCGCCCGTGGAATTCGAAAATGTTGTTTATGCTATGATCCGTTTTTGACAAAATACTTAAAACTTATTTGTTTTTGATATAGAACATTTGACATACTCTGTTTTATATTGTTCATTTAAAATTGGTTTATTTTCTTGAAAGGTTAATACACTTCATAATATTAGTACGGTATTGTATATAAAAATTGTATAAATTTCTCCGTTTTCAATTTCGGTAAGAATTTGCAGAAGGAATTCACTTTTATTTGATCATGAATTAAAAAAACTTGTCATTGAAATAGCATTAAATTTTCTAGATCAAGAGCAATAAAACTTTAAAGGTATTTCAACCCCGGAAAATGTTGCGCTCATTGCCAAAATATTTTTTAATTAATTAAACTAAGACATATATAAATTTTAAAAACAATGAAAATTTCTTTCCAAACTGGATATTGAGTTCGGGTTTATTTAAAACAAGAATCAGTTTTTTACTACATTCATTTCAGCATGCATTGACCATGTTTCCAAAAAAAAAAAGTAAGAACGTTGCAGTCAGGCTCACCCGACTGCGATATACTCTGTTTTCTGTTTACTGGGGCGGGGGTGGGCGTGTCAAAATTTTTTTCTCCAAATTATTGATGAGATCAAAAGTATTCATACTGCAAAATTTGGGGTTTCTAGCTATAAGGGTGTAGGAGATACAGATTTTGCTCATTTGCAGGGGTTGTAGTGGGCGTGGCATTTTTTTTTTACAGATCGGTCGAGGATGTCATCAGTAGTCTTCATGCCAAATTTGGTGACTCTAGCTGCAAAACTGCAGAAGATATAGATTTTTGCGGTTTGTGGGGGAAGGGGTGGGGAAAATCTTGACACTTTGTCTGCCTATGGTATATACCAACATGTATACCAAGTTTGGTTGCTCTAGCTTCAAAACTGTCGAAAGAACCTGCGTTCATACAGACATACGGACAGACGGACATTTCACAAACCCAATATACTCTTTTTTTCCATATTGGAAAACAGAGTATAAAAATCGATGGTTAAATTGTAAAATGCAAAATATAAAACTTTAAATTTCAAGACAAAACATAGAAAAGAACATAACATACGTTAACTTCATTCGGATTGCAGAACATTGAACAGCTTTGAAGGGATATTGATTGAATTGATATAATAACAGGTGCGGAAAATGCTAGTTGATATTAGTCAACATCTTATCAAACAGTAGTAAACTAATCAGATCTAATCCGGGTGAACCAGAATAAAATAAATTGATATGGCGAAGTGTTCCTGATAACAAAATACAAAATATGCCCAGGGTATAAAAAAACAAAATCAACTGTTCATGACTAAATATTTATATATGGGTTGTATTATTATCTTAATTACTAAATAGAAGTAGAGCATAGAAATTGGGGTTAGTTAACACTAACTTTAATTCACATTAGATCCCGTTTAACAATAAAAAGCGATTTCTGACCAAAACATTTGCATATTTAAGTATAAGTACTAAGTACTTTGTTCTTCAGCTAGAAAATTGAACTTACACATTACTCATACTAATCAAATAACAAAAAAAAATGTAATCAAGCCAGTTACGAAGAAAGTTTTTCCGCAAGTTTTTTCCACAGCTTTGAAGCTAGAGCAACCAAACTTGTTATACATGTTGGTATATACCATAGCCAGACAAAGTGTCAAGATCAAGATAAAAACAAGTAAGAATACTTTAGTCGAGTGTGCCCGACTACGAGACTCCCTGCTCCCAACTTGCATTTCAAGCAGTTCAGCGGCAACACAAGCAAGCAGCGTACCCAACTTGCACAGTGCATGTCAAACTGTTGTTTCTGCCTGCTGAGGGGAAATAAGTTCTTCCATAACTTTGGTGCTATTTATCCGATCGTGTTGAAATTTACACATCCGAAAGACATTGATTAAACCAAAAATCAAAGCTTTATCTTTAAAATTGTGGCTGTGGGAGTCTTTTGCGATTTGCGGGGGTGCGGGGGGGTGCATCCGAAATTTGAAATAAACTTGATCTGCGTATGGTATACAGGAACCTCCATGCCAAGTTTGGTGTCTCTAGCTCTTGTAGTCTCTGAGATCTGTGTGTTCATACGGACAGACGGACAGACAGACAGACAGACGGACATGGCTAGTTCGTCTCGGCTGTTGATCCTGATCAAGAATATATAAAGTTTATATAGTCGGAAATGTCTCCTTCTGTCTGTTATACACATTTGCAGTACTTTATAACTCCCTTTTTCCCCATTTTTAATGGGAACAGGGAGTAATAATTTTGCCACGCCCCCTTGCAATCGAGCAATGTTTGTTTCTCCCAAACCTGTACAACGGGCCCAACCAAATTTAAATTGATGGCAAAACTTGAAAGATTTGAGCAAAAATACAATTGTCACGCCCACTTCTGGCTCCGTAAAGAGGCTAAAAAAGAGTATATCGCAGTCGGGTGCATCCGACTGCAACGTTCTTACTTGTTTTTTCTTTTTTTTTCCAAAAATTAAAAAAGAGTATAAAAATTAAATTTCCTTAACTCAACCCTAGCCACGTTTGATGACATTCTAACATATAAATTACCATAAAAATAACGTAATTCTCACGTTTTTTTTATATCTGCTAGAGATATCTGCTAAAAAAGACAATTGCTTCAAAAAATAATTAATCTTATTAAATATTGTGCACATAAAAAGGAAAACATTTGAAATTCACATAACAAGTGAGTTAAACTTGTCAATTAAAAATTTGTTAAGATATCTTTTAGTTTAAATAGTACAAACTAAGGCAATTCGATTCGATTCTAATTTAAGCATTCAAAAACAAATTAGAGCTTTGCAGTCGGGTGCATCAAACATACTCTTTTTTTTGCATCTTTGCGGAGTCAGAAGTGGGCGTGGCAATTGTATTTTTTGCCCAAATCTTTCAAGTTGCACCATCCATTTAAATTTGGTTGGGTCAGTTCTACAGGTTTGTGAGAAACAAACTTTGTTCGATTGCAAGGGCGGTGGTGGGCGTGGCAAAATTATTTTTATGCAATCTATTTAATAGGGCATCAGAATTCAACCTGCAAATTTTGGTGGTTCTAGCTAAAGGGTGTGGGAGATACAGACTTTGCTTATTTATGGGGGCGAGGGTCGGCGTGGAAAAATTTTCTTTTGTCAGATAAATCAAGGAAGTGTTTAGTAGCCCTTGTGCTAAATTTGGTTACACTAGCTGTAAAACTGTGGAAGATATAGGTTTTTGCGGTTTGTGGGGGAAGGGTGAGGGTGGGGGGGGGGAGATCTTGACACTTTGTCTGCCTATGGTATATAGCAGGTGTGGCCACGTAATGGCTTGCGAAGCTCGCTCAATTGGCGTCTGACAGTCGATTAGAGCGATGTCGTCGAGCGCACAACAAAAAAACACATGAAATTTGCGCGAGCATCAGTCTCGAGTTGAAAAAAAAAAACCGTTAGGTTTCAGCATGCATACGTACACTGACGAAATAGAACCAAGAAACTAATAAGCTTCAATAACTTTGTTATGTTTTTAAGCGACGCTACATTTCGTTTTAACTTTTTGTTTCGTTCAGTGTATTGATATTTTGGGGTAGCTGACAAATGATTTACGACCACAGCAGCTATGTTTGTCGTAGATTTTGTTGTAGCTCGCCTTCCAAAATTTGCTGCCCATTACTGGTATATACCAACATGTACGTCAAGTTTGGTTGCTCTAGTTTCAAAACTCTAGAAAAAAACTGCGTTCATACAGACGGAGGGACAGACGGATGGACAGTTCACAAGCCCAATACACTTTTTTATTTTTTTTTCAAAAACATTAAAATAAAGACTATAAACATACGGACGGCAGAATCAAATATTCAGACCTGTTCCCATTTCCGATAAATTTTCATTTCGTATAGTTTTTGTTTTCGTGTTCAGGTTTTCAAATGAAATTCGAATTGTTCTTGCTTTTGAAAGATAGTTCGAATACTTCTTAATCCACGGTCTCAAGAGCAAAACTTTTAAAACCGATTTTTCGGTATACAGAACAACAATCCATTCCGTTTCTGCAAATTTTGAACAGAATCGGAATTCGGAACAGGCCTGATTTTGATACTATATGTATTTACTCGTGCGTATTGAAGTGATACTGACAAATATAATATATGAATCTGCTCCCAGTTATCCGAAATCTATCAGCCTTGTTCGCAATTCTACTTCTGATTAGTGCTCTGGAAACCGAAGAACGTAAAACAAAAGATGAAAAGATTTTTCTACTTTAAACGTTTTGATAGCTGGCTATTGCAATAATCAGGTCCGTCTCATTTCCGAGAACTTTTTATTCCAAATCGTTTTCGAATTTGCATCATTGTTTTTTTTTAAATATTGCAATATTTCTACCTTTTTAAAGATGAAATCGAATACTTCTCATTCAACAGTCGCAAAAGCACAAATTTTTAATCCGAATTTTCTATCGATATTCCGAATGTATAACAGCTATTAATTCCGATTCCGAATGTTTTGATAGAAATCGGTATACAGGTAGGAACAGACATGTAAATAAGGTTTATAAAAGAACATGTTTTAATGTATTTAGAAATTTCTTTGTGCATTGTTTGTTAAGTGTTTAGTTTAACGTAAAAAATTATTTTTTTAATTATATAATTCGAAATGCAAGATTTTCTGAACAAATGACTTTTGCTGTTACTGTTATCTACTATAAAGAATTGAATGCAATTGTTATAAAATCACTTTTTGAAAGTAAGTGGAATTGAGAACTAGGCTGTATAGAAAAATAAACAAAAGGATAAGATTGTGTTCAAAATTGCAGATTGATTGGCTTAAAAATCTAGTTAAGGCCGCATTTAGACGATGATTTAACATCATGACGTCTTTCGTTAAGTTCTTGCTTGTAGGAAAGAGAAGCAAAACAGGCAACTTCTCTACACATCTTCCCAACGAACAAAAACTTAACGAAAAAACGTCATGGGATAAACGTCTTCATCTAAATACGGATTAAGTAGTGTAAGGTGTACGTCGCTAGATCTTGTCATGTCGGCATGCTGCTTTAGATATATATCCGAGACAAGTATTTTGTTTGTATATAGGTATATATATATATATATATATATATATATGTATATATATATATATATGTATATGTATATATGTATGTATGCATGTATATAGAATTTGTAGAATTGGAATAACAATAAAGCATCGTCCGATTGCACATACATAAGTTTTTGTTTTTGCATTAATGGACTAGGTATATTTTATGCCAGTACATGTGCCGTTTATGAAAATATTTTATGATTTGTTTGTTTTGAATGGATGCTTAGAGAGGATGAGCTTAGTTCGCTTGGCCACTGAAGCTACAATTTGGCGAGATTCTTTGGTGTTTTTTGCTGTCGTTATGTGGGCTCAAAGGTTTGCTCGAATGCGCAGCTTGAGTGTCTGTATCTGGTTCGGATGATGCAGCAGCAGCAGCAGCTTCAGCCTCAGTTGCATTAGTGTTTAGATTATTACCATTGCCGGTAGAGGAGATATTAAAAGTGGATGTTCGATCACTGTTACTACTAAGCGCCATTCTCTGCATTTGTCTGATAACTGTCGCAGCGTAATATGCTTGCTATAAGAATTACAAGAAATCAAATAAATATATTAAACACGACATTGTGAACATTTTTAAACGCACCTTCCATCGAGACTTGGCAAAGTTTTTCTTAAGTTGCTCCGAAACAGTGCCGTGTATGTTTTTGCTGCTTGCCTCATTTCCAGAAATCCTAAACGAACGAAAAGTTTCTCAAATCAAATTCATGTTCATGTTAGTCCACATTTAGACGACGATTCAACATCATAACGTTTCTTCGTTTAGTAATTGTTTGTAGGTAAGATGTGTAGAGCACTTTAACTCTTTCCTACAAGCGAGAACTTAACGAAACAACATCGTCTAAATTCTGTCATAGATTAGTGCACGTTTATTATGCACTCACCAAGGATGTCCCAATGCTTGCTTGCATGTATATCGCTTTTCTACAGTGACACACATTAAATTTTTAATAAAATGCTTGGCCGACTCACTAATTTCATCCCAATATGGAGAATCAAATTCGAATTCGCCTGTTAAAAAAATTCCAAATAAATACATTTTACATTTCTGGTTAACAAAACAACAACCTTTGAGAATCTGTGCAAATAGATTGGCATCATTTTCATCGTAAAATGGAGGATATCCACAAAGTAGTATATAAGATATTACGCCTATACTCCAAACATCAACCGCCTTGCCATATGGCTTCTGGGCCAGCACCTCGGGCGCTACATATCCGGGAGTTCCGCAAGCAGTTGCCATTATGCCAGAGTCCTCCATTTTGGATAGACCAAAATCGCTTATCATTATTTTACTATCATCGTCTGGACTATAATATAGAAGATTTTCCGGCTGCAACAATCAAGATGTAAGTATTCGTATTAGATATAGTTTTTTTTTAATATTGACGATTTCATTACCTTAAGATCCCTGTGTACAACACCCTGTTCGTGCATATAATCAACAGCCTCTAAGATTTGTCGAATTAAATGGGATGCATCCTTTTCGGTATACGATCCTTTCTCCACTATCCGATCAAATAATTCTCCACCGGTGACTCTATTATGATTAAATCTCAATTAATAATATGAATGCGTCTCATAGCCAAGGTACAAAGCATACAATTCCATAACAAGATACACCTTCACCTTATCTTCGTACGTTTCGAGTAGTTGCACTATATTTGGATGAGTTAGTCTGAAAATAGAAATTCAAGAATGAAAACTAAATTACAAACTAAATACAAAACAAGCAATATAGCTATCTTCGAATAGTTGCCGAATATTTAATACCATTGCAGCCACCATAATACAATTGTTATATTATACGATTATCAAATTATAATACCATATAATAGGTCATAATTAAGCTACATTTGTTAATAGATTTTTGTTCTTTTGAATCGAAAATGAAACAATCAGGCCTGTTCCGAATTCAGTACGTTTTTAGAAAGTTAAAATTACGTTTTCTTCCACGTTTTCGTTTCTGTTTAACAGACAGTTTTTTAATGTAATGGTTTAAATGTTATTTGACTTTAAACTAGTGAAACAATAAAAAAATTATTTTCCAAACAAGATGAAGAATGTTAGAAAATTCAGTTTAAGGATTGGTTTTTTGATATCCTGGTATTTTCTGGCAATTACTTTTCATTCCGCAGCCACAAAAGTAAAACTTTTCAAAACGTAAACGTTTGACGTTTTGAGTACTTCAGAACAGCAACCAATTCCGTTTCCGCAAATTTCGAACGGAATCGGAATTCAAAAAAGGACTCAATGTGAAAAAGATATGAAAAAAAATTAATTAGATCTTTAATCGTTTTAAATACAATCGGTTAGTACACTGAACAAAAAACTCTGTAATAATAGTTACAAATTATTGATGGAAATAACATCAAATTGATATTTGCGAAAATATCAACTTAATATTTAAATAATCTTAACCATTTTTTATCAGCTTTCTTATTATTATGAAAAATCAGCAAATTGAGGACCATATCATATTATTTTTTGCATTTACTGTGTACAGTCTCATCAAAAAGCATATATTATTTTTTTGTTTTGAAACAGATCAACGGATATATTTTGAAATATACATATGAACGATTGTATCTCCTGCAAAGGTATAGAAGTAAGTATATATTCATTAGATTGTTATTAGATACGATAACTAAGCCATATTTATTACCCAAGGGGCCCTGCTTGCGTAATGAATGTAATTATTGGATTCTGAACCGATTTGGATTCGGACGGTATACACATTATAAGTAGCCGACTAAGATTTAAGAGGCATATTCCAAGGCAGGATTAGGGATCGGGGTCACAACTCAACTCACCGCGTTCCATTCGGACTGTTGCCATCAAAATGATTTGCACTGAACCTACATAGAAAGAAAGCAAATGAAATAAAAGAAAGTTTTTAAAATGAAACATAAAGAAATTAAACATAAAAATAGTTCTCCTCATCATACATAATGACACATTTCGAACAGCCAAATACAAACAATCATTAAAAAGCCTTATTCACTTGCACCTTTAAAAATCTATTTATCTTTGCTTAGCAAAATTCCATAATTTATATTCAAGGGGTCTGTGCACAGTTAATTTACCCTATCAACTAACTAATTAAAATACAAAAATAAACGGAAATACAATTGCCAAAGTAAATCAGGTGTTGAACAAAAAATAATGTTTTGAATCGAATAGATAGCATAGATAAATAGATAGACAGATAGACAGTTGTATAGATAGAAAGAAATTCAGTAGATGCCGACCTAGATTCTACCTTTACCTACACATTAAAAGTTGCTTCGCTTTAATATCTTTCTACTTGATATCGGGGGACCACAGGCTTTCTTTCGTGATACCGCCATAGCGATTACGATTACGATAACGATAAGGATTTTGTTTGCTCAAAAAAACAAAGGATTATTAGGTGAATGCAAAAATACAACTCACCTTCTCAGCACACGTATTTCATTTTCCAACGATTCCTCTTTTCCTTTTAAAGCCTTTTTATCAATAATTTTAACTGCAAAGTGGTCTCCAGGCGTGTCTTTACTTTCGGCCAAGCGCACTTCGGAAAATGCGCCTCTATGAAAAGATATATTAAAAGAAACATATCGCAAGAAAAAAGCACAGCTTATGTTTAGACTATATTTACATATTTCATGATCAAACATTCATAAAAAGTAGTTCAATAAAATACTCACGTCCCAAGAAGGCCATGAAGGTTGTACTTTTCTTCAATTGACACCTGCTTGTTCAACTCCTTTGTTTCCTTCGACTTGCTTTTTTTTCCAGAATCTTTTTTGCCAAACAACGGCATAGCTTCAAATTGTTTTTATATATTTTCAAATATTTATCATTTAATATGATCAAAACAATTTAAATTTCGTTCTTTCAGGAATTTGCAGGACAAATTTCGATATTCTACCTGCTGAGCACAAAACAACAAGGTAACATCATATTAAGGTTTGTTTAAAATCAATTTTTGTTTACATAAGAGCTTGTACATGCATATATTTTGGTTAATCAGGTACTATTAACACAATAGCATAAACAAGTTCCAGCCCACACCTTGGCGTTCTCTTGATCAACAACAATTACAATCATACCTCATACAAATAATTAAATGTGTATAAAGATTACGTACACCAAAGATACATGTGTATATACCCTTGCAGTAAAGTATTTCATAAAATATTCATAATAAAAGTATTTCATATGAATATGAATATGAATATGAATATGAATATGAGTATGAATATGAGTATGAATATGAATATGAATATGAATATGAATATGAATATGAATATGAATATGAATATGAATATGAATATGAATATGAATATGAATATGAATATGAATATGAATATGAATATGAATATGAATATGAATATGAATATGAATATGAATATGAATATGAATATGAATATGAATATGAATATGAATATGAATATGAATATGAATATGAATATGAATATGAATATGAATATGAATATGAATATGAATATGAATATGAATATGAATATGAATATAAATATGAATATGAATATAAATATGAATATGAATATGATGCTGAAATGCAGAATAGCTAAACTTGGTTAAAATAGCTTCGAGAAAAACTTGCAAAAACTTTGCAAAATATTAAAACCAGGGACTATAGTCATAAGACTTATAAATAAAATAAAATTCAAGTTGTAATTTCGACATTTTCTTAGGTAACAAGGGCAAAAATTATATATATCTCCGTCACTAAGCCAAGCAGTACTGTATGTCTGAATTGGCCGGATCGGAATGCTATAGGAAAAATCGGTTTGAAAAATATATTTTTGTATGAAGAACTTTTTCCTTTTTAAAAAAATGCTTTTGTATAATAAATAATTTAAAGATCGAGAAAACTTTTCTTTTTAGTTTTATATTATTTTTAGTATTATAAGTTATTTTCAAGTATCAAAAAGTAAGAACGTTTCAGTCAAAAACACCCGAATGCGATATGCTCTTTTTTTCGCCTCTTTGCGGAGTCAAAAATGAGCGCGGCAATTGTGTTTTTGGAAAAATCATTCAACCATCTTTACACTTTGTCTGCCTATGGTAAATATCAACATGTATACCAAGTTTGGTTGGTCTGGCTTCAAAGCTGTGGAAAAAAAACTGCGTTCATACAAACGGACAGACGGACATTTCACAAACCGAATACTCTTTTTTCTTTTTTCAAAAAAATGCAAAAAAAGAAAGTATAAAAAGGTCCGAACCATACAAGAGTACTGTCTTAGAATATCAAATGATACGAGCAAAAAAAGTTTTTCAAAATTTTTGGAATGCTCACTTTTGTGATATGAGGAAGCTAAAGTATTGTAGATGTAATTGCATGTAGCTTCCTTATCTCTTACGGTTCTCGCTGTGCGTTAATTATACGTAATTCAGGCAGTGAGATCATATTCTTCAATATAACAAGTATACAGATTGAACACACTATCACATTCTTCGAATTTGAATCGTCCAATGATTATGAGATCCGACTGAATTCAAAAACATATGCATGTAGCCGTGGTGTTGGCAATTTAACCTTTTCCCCCGACAGATCTAGCTATATCAAAAAGCCAAAAGGGAAACTATTAAATCTAGCAGGTGCCTATAAATCTGCTTTTTTATTTTATATAAATTAGCTTTACTTTTAACTATTGATAGATTTTGGTTTCGATAACGATTATAAAAAAAAACTTTTTGCTAAGTTGGACGTTTTAGAAATGCCATATAACTTGAAATGTTTTGGAAAAAGTAAATGTGTTTTCGGAATAAAGTGTTTTAGACGATTTTGTATCTGCTTCCAAGCAAATTTATATTATTCAGGAATGTATGTATATATAAATTAAAGGGAAATATAAAATTCTGGTCAGAGGAAGAATTCTGGATAACCACGATTTCAGCTTTGCCATGTACGAACTCAAAGTTAAAAAGATTATACAGCCAGGGTAATAAAATAAATTAGGAATTAGAATCAATATATGAATTTCTAAATTGATTTATAACATTTGTACTTATTTGGCTACTGACCAAGTTACGTTTTTTGTACAAATTCTAAATATATTGTCGAAAAGGAACATTAAATTTGCTTTCATAATGTCATTTGAATTGCCTTTTTTAGTAAAGTTAGTTAATTTTAGCTGTTTTTGTTAATAAAGTTAACTATTTTTAAGTAAAGCCTGCTAGCTATTTGTAGCTATTTTCAAAACTCAATTTAGCTTTTTTTGATTATCGACAGTTGGCATACATTCATACACATATAATTGTTTATATGTGTATGTATGCATGTGCATTAAAAGGTTCTTTTTGCGTTTCACATTGATTTAATTCAGTTTTGGCACGTCTTAATAGAAATAAATAAATTAATTTGAAAATACTTCTGATATGGAAATGATGTATAGTACTAGTAATAGTGCGTTTCACATTTATTTAATTCAGTTTTGGCACGTCTTAATATAAATAAACAGTTAATTAATTTGAAAATACTTTTGATTTGAATATGATGTATAGTACTACATATATGCTTATAAATAATATAGAAACATATAAATGTACTATATTTGTTGATATGTATGTACTTACATACATAATAAATAGCAAATAAATCTCAGATGTCAAAGGTTATTTCTGAACTGATTAGTTTAAAAAAAGTGCATATACACATTCATACAAACTTATTTTCATACATACTATGTATGTATGCGTTCACATGGATTGACAATTTTGAGTAGCCCGCTAAAGATGAAATATGATCAGACTTAATATTTATTTCTTTGTATTTTTTTCGAATATATTGTAAGTTTAATCCCCACACTGGTTTGTTTCAGACTGGCACAATTTTCAGTTCTGATTTGGTACAAAAAATAATTTCCAGCTTCGTACGTTTTAAACCACAATGAACAATATTTATATGTACTCATGTATGTTAGCACACCCGTACGTACATATGTGTGTATGTCTGTATATGTATAATGTAAAAGTTTTGTTTACGTTTGTTTTTATAACAAATAATCTGATGCTGGTAATGTATATACAAACATACATATGTATCACATGTATGTATGCATGTATGAACTAACATACATATATGTATATTCGTAAGTATTTGCGTATGTGAATGCGTGTATATGTACATATATATTTGTTAATAAGTGCGTAGAGCTATGAGTAAAGTTGCGTCGATTTATTCAACTTAACTTTAAATTAAACAGATTGCGGTCTAAAAACAGCATGCGTGTTTGTGTACAGTACTATTTTCATACATATATATTTTAGGAGTATGCATACTCATGGATATATACACACATATGTACATATGTAGATCCATATATTCCCTTGTATCTAATATATATATATATATATATATATACTAATTTTAAGGGATTTAAGATTTTAATAATGCACACAATATATAATATTAACGTTTCTATAATTTATACAAGTCATTACTTACATACAAAAATCACGACTTGAATATTGAATTGAATTCACAAGGTCGATTAACATTTACAGACAGAGCTTTAGATAATTCAGGACGATTAAAATAATGCCGACCGGATTTCGAACTCAATTTATAAACGAACTTAAACTATTCATTCGCATTGATAAAGTAATGTAAGTTATATTGATTTTTCAAGTCCAGGTTGAGTTTTTGGTGTATATTTGGTAAAGTTGAATTTGGTCACACTTTTTAAGCAAATTCTTAAGTATGTTTTAAATACCGAATACAATTGATAACATTTCTTTATTGCTTATAATTCACCGATAAAGAAATTTAAACAGCATTATTTCTTTTAGTATTAACATAGCGTTAATGTGGTATTTATATTTATTATATTCTTACGTGTATTGTTTTTAAATCAAATTTCAGGGTAAAAAAAATATGTTTAAGAAATATGGACACATCCTTAATCATATACTGCGTTTACACACGAGCAATATTTATGAATTCAATATACACGCTTTTTGATTGACGCACGTATATATCAAAACCGTGAGTTTTCCAACACACGAAAGTTGATTGTGTAATATTTTAAAAATTTTCGAATTGAGGAAAGCGATAACCTTCATGTATAAACGTTGTCTTAGACCTATTTTTCACGATGAAACTTTTGTTCCCCTTGCCTAATAACAAAATCATCAAAAAGATGCATAAAATTAATTATAAATACCAAATAATAAAACTTAAATGCTCTAATTAATATGAAATTTTTTAGATGTTAACACCAATAAATAACAGTACATAAGAGTCAAAATATATATTTTAGCGCGCATGAAAACACTGTTGATAAATATTGTATGTTCTCTAATTTTTTCACTTTTCTTTAATGACTAAATAAAAATCACTAACTAATAGATTTGTAGCAATTAACATTCTTGACTGTTGCGAAACATTGTCCTGTCCTCAGAACGTTTTATCGGGAAACAAATCGAAACAATGATTTTTATCGATTGTTGAGGGGCAACACTGGTCTAAACAGCCAATAAATGGCTATTAACAATATTGATCAAATTTGAATGTGGTCACACTGTCGCTTTTCCTTGGAAATGCATACATATACCTGTATACCTGCGTAAAAAAAATAAACTAACTGTGGAAATATTACAAAAGTGCTTGGTTTTATGTGTTAAATCGAAAATATGTCGATTATTCATTATTTGTGAACCTTAAATCTATGTATATAAGTCTGCTGTTGAACGCCTGAGAAAGTGAATTTGTATGCATGCATGTATGTACATATGTATGTATCTATGCACATATTTATATACATATATGTATTCATTGTGTGAGTGCGCGAGTGCATTTTGTTAATAACTGTTTTAATTAATCAAAAAACTCAACTCCAAACTCGAAAAACGTTTCAAGTCGTAAGTATGCGTTAAAAATATACAAACTCTGATGAATATGTATATAAGCGTTCAAAATACAAAAAGTTTAGTCTAGCGAACAAGTCGGCATAGCCCATTAGTCTTTTGTGGAATGTGGTTCTTAAAAGGACTTCTGTCTACTATACTTTTTCTACGATTTGGGAATGACGGAATGGGAAATAAATGCATGAGAAAGGAGACACATCGCAATTTGAGAAGGCAAATCGGTTCATATTATACAGCCTTCGCTTCTCTTTTCCTCAACTTGTCATGAGTTGACTTCGTGAAACGAGAGCGCAACGATCGTTCGTGTGAGATATAGAAAATTTATATGTTCTTTGCGTTTGCATATCATGCAACCTTCGCTGCAGTTTTCACTAATTTGTCACTACTTAGACGAAAATTAAACCCATATCAAATCCTCATGAAAATATGGTTTAGTCCCTGTATAAAAGCGAATTAAATACTTCACATTTTAGAATTACTTCTGTGTGACGAAAACCTCATGACAAAAGGCCTTCCATCCTACTTCCAAGTTCTACTGGGAGGTAGTCGATTTCTTGTGTGTGTATATGTCTGTACGTATACATACATTGTACATACATACATGTGTACAATTGTTCATTTTTACATATGGATTTATATAAATATATGTATAATAGATAAATATATAAGTATGAAGATTTATGTAAATATGTTTTTGCGTGCAAATGTATGCACGTTCCGCCAGTTCTGTCGAGCGCTGAATCAGTAATGATTCCGCTCTGATCGTTCATGAGCAGCTATAAATTCGTAGCATCGAGCCAATGCATTTTATCTAGGAATTTAACATGTCATTGCGGTAAGCGATCGCTAAACGTTTGCTGCTCATTCTCAGCTGATTCACCACTGACAGTTCATAGCTCATAATCATAGCTGAATTCATTTATGAACAAGTAAGAACGTTGCAGTCGGATACACCCGACTGTGATGTACTCTTTTTTTCGCCTCTTTGCGCGGCAATTGTTTTTTTGGAAAAATCATTTAAGTTTTGCCATCAATTTACATTTGGTTGGGCCCGTTCTACAGGTTTGGGAGAAACAAACTTTGCTCGATTGCAAGGGCGGGGGTGGGCGTGGCAAAATCTTAACATTTTAACACTTTGTCTGCCTTTGTTTGTTTGCTATATACCTGGTTGCTCTAGCTTCAAAACTGGAAAAAACTGCGTTCAGACGGACGGTCACGCGGACATTTCACAAACCCAATATACTCTTTTTTCTTTTTTTTTTACAAAAAAAATTAAAAAAAAAGAGTATAAAAATGCAAAGTCAATCATGAGCATATTCATCACTGAAAATTAATAAATAATTCTTTAAAGCAATTCTTTTTATTTTTGGATTAAACTTAATACACTTTAATTTAATTTGTATAATTTTAAAATTTATTTGTGCTCTGCCTGACTTCTAAACGATCGGGTTTTTTTTGAAGAGACATTTGTCAGCCGAACCAAATTCCAAATAGATTCTGGAAAACAAATATTATAAGTATGTTTACATCAATATTAAGTATATTATTTTATGAGTATTTATATCTAAATCAATTGGTATAAAGTGCTTAATAATAAGTGCAGTGTGAGAGTATTGTGTAATTATGTGTAGTAAGCGAAATTGGGTATGTGACAATAACTTGCAGTATAAGCAAAAATGGTCAGCAGTTTTGGTGGTTATAGTTCTTGCAGTGTTCTTATTACCTACATATTATTGCATGTGTCATGTTGACGTTATGATATATGTATTAATAACCTAAATAAAATTTAGTGTGTCAAGTTTGGTCGTTGTTAAGTTAAGTTTGGTCTTAACAATACCAGTTAACAATACAAGTTTTTATTGACTATATAAGTTATGATTTGTTGCACCAGAATTTTGATGATACTTTTATTTTAACCATTAATCTTTTTTTCAACAGCTTATCCAGTATTACGAATGTCGTAGGAAATAGGGATGTATCCATGGAAGTTGATGCTTCAAAATCAGGCTAAATCAATGTCTTAATGTGTGCTCTTAGGGAAAATGCAAAATAGCAGAAAATACTACAAAAAATAAAGTGCATTTCACAAATTCGAAATGCAATCAAAATATTACCGTTTGCGAAGATCCGAAAGCAATGAGAACAGTTATGGTACTGCTTCTTCCAAATGTAAATTGGCTTTCAATCAATCTCTGGCGATAGTAAAGTCTCAGATGTCGATGCCGATGAGCTGTAAATTCCGATGTAGTGAGTCTCGACAACTCAGTAAATTGTCAATTTTGCACTTAATATGGGTATACGTATTTGCCTATATTATAAAAATTGCAAACGCTGACCAAGGTAAGCAATCGGGCTTTTTGTTTGTGTGTATAACTTAAGGCATTCATTCATTATACGATTACTTTCTTTATAGTTGTTTTGTTGGACACAACTAGAGAAGCTACTCTGGAATGGACAAGATATCCATATGGTCCTCAAGCACAAACTCCAGGCGTACGTATTGATTTCAAATATTTATAAAAACATCGAAAAAATCAACGTTTTTTTATGCATGATTTGATGTATTTATCAGAGAGCAACAATTAGAGCTATTTCATTATTTTTAAACAAAACAAAATATAGTGAAGGTAATTTACTACAAAATTGTGGAATACACTAAAAATTAGTATAATCTACAATCCTTAAAACATTGGAATAACTTATACCAATTAAATTAATAAATCAATTAACCAATTTGAAAAAAAAATTATAAATGACTATTTGTATAAGTTTAATTTATTGTTTATTATAGCTAGAGTTTTATTATAAAAATCAAAAATAACTCATATTGCTTGACTTTTATTTTAAAAATCAAAATTAACTTTTATTCTATAACTTTTATTTTAAAAATCAAAAATCACTCATATTCCGTAACACTTATTTTAAAAATCAATAATAAAACTCATTTTGAGTACAAACAGGCAACTAAATCCAACAGTTAAGATAAAAAAAATCGTGCGAGCATATACAGCTGCGAAAAAAATAATAGCACCACCCTCACAAAATATGTTTCCAAAGGTGTCATGGTTAAATGTTTAGGTTTACGAAATTAAAGAATACGTTTTTAGAAGTAGAAAACTCTAAAAAAGATAAAAATTAAAAAAAAAAAATCATAATTTTAAATACAGTTTTTATCATATTTAAGAAATTTGATGAAAAACTAAGAAAATCAGCGTAAACAAAAATAGCACCACTTTTCAATTATGCACTTAAAATTATAAATGTGAGTATATAATTTTACTTTCTTACATAAAGATAGTTGTCTATTAAAACTAAGATTATTCTATAAATTTTATGAATAGTTGCGTTGCCTTTATTGCCAAAACGGCCGCGCAACCTCTCTTGGAATCGTTCAACCAAGTATCCTTTTAGAAGAGTATTGCCCCAGAACACATTAAGGGCTTTCCAAATTGATGCAATGCTGGTTGGCTTAAAAGCAGAAATTACCTTACATCAGACCACGGATTATCGATCGAATTGAGTTCTGGTCACTCCTCGGGTCACACCGAAAGGTTCACCGAATATCTTCCGAACCATTTTTTTGTGTTTTTGCTACTGTCCTTGGAAGAACCATACTAGCGGAATCTGATATTCTACGTAAGATATCATCACAGTATCCAAAATATTGGCGTAAACGTGTTGTTTTAATATGGTTTTAACCCAATGTAGGTTTTAATAGTGTATCCAGGAACATATTTGGAGTTTTGAGAGCACGCAACGTACGAATAAGAGCCTTTTCAAGCAAATATAACATCTTACTCTCATCTATCCATAAAATATACCTCCATTTTCGAGGTGGCCAATTTTAATGTTCCTTTGCTAACGTCATCCGCTTAGTAATATGTTTCGTGTTTAAATTGAGAGACCTTTCTTGGGCTGTAGGCTTTTAATTTATGTTCTCTGTGGCATAGGCGAACTGTTTGCCCCATCAAAGTTATATTAGGGTAATTTTTATGCTCAGTACCGGCCTTGAAAGGAGCCTTCCTGCTCTTTCAGATCAACATATAGCCGAAAAGCGGAATTATTCCTATATTCATTCATTATTTCTATATTATTTTCCATTCAATAAAAGATTTTAGATGACTTCTCTCATTTCTGCAATGCAGTGGTTTTCGCAACCCCGTTGTATTGATCATTTTGAAGTTATGTTAAACCTGATGATCGATATAATAAAATCAAAGTCAAATCTCTTAAGTACGTGCTTTAAATAAAAAAAAATTGAAGAGCCTAAAGGTTTATATCAAGAATGCGCAAGTTGTGCTATTATATTTTTCGGTACTTTTCAGACTTTTTCCCGTCAAATTTAAAAAAAAAAAATATCTGTGACCATTCAAAGAGCAGAACTACTTTTTTCGTATAGGATGAATAGTAAGCATTATATTAAATATCAACATTTGATAAAATTCCACCTTTAAGTGTTTGTTTTTTGGTCAAAAAGAAGAAGGTGTCATAGTGGTGCTATTATTTTTTTCCCAACTGTATATATGGGCACTTCTAGAAAATTTTAAACCAGCACCGAAAATTTCAAAGTCATTATTAATACCTATCATAATTATCATGAGAGAACCGACTGGAATCTGCAAAAATCTTTTTGCCCTTATTTTGTTCATTTTTAGACCAGTTTATCTTTAACAATTACGTTGTCAAATGAAATGATATTTGACAAGCACTAACTAATAGAAATATAAAGAGATCATTTTAACTTAGCCTAACTATAAATATTTAAGTGCAAAGTCAATGGAAATCATGTAATGTCCGCAACGTAACATCCGCAATAGACGATAAATTAAGATTCTTTTTTAACGGGACTACTTATCTTTCATTTTTTTATACTCTTTTTTTAATTTTTTTAAAGAAAAGAAAAGTTTTATTAGGCCAAATGAGGAACAAATTAAATTTTTTTAAATCCTCATTTCTAAAGTTGCAGTAATCTCCATAGATAGAGGCTTTTTCGTTGTCAACACATCTTAAGCCAATTAAAAACGATATGATTTGTAATTAATGCGATATTACTTTTTAACAGCAAGTTCAATTAAGCTCAAGCCTGATAATTGATAATATCTTTAAGTGAAAAAACAAAAAAAGGTTTTAGCAAAAAAAAGTACCATTTTCGATAAAGAGTACCAGCATATTCTGTTTTCTAATAATGCACAAATTTTCATTATTTTATTTTTTTTTCGATTTTAACTCTTTGATTTTTTTAAGATATATCGATTGCGATAACTATTAAATCCCTCTTAATTTTATAAGAGTAGTATGTACTGTATCTAATATCTACTCATATCGATTTGTTTCAGTGGGTTGAAGAATCTTTCACAGATTTCGTTAAAGGCATCAACTGGCGTAGTTATGTTGTCTGTGATGTTGCCTATCACAATGTTAACAACTGGCTTTGGTCACCGTTTATTGATCGTGGACCTGCTAACCGTCTTTATATAGAAATTCAATTTACAATACGAGACTGCTCATTGTTTCCAGGTAACAAACATTTTTTAGAATAAATTCGAAGAATATTTGTATGCAATGTTAATCGAATCAAATTCTATAGGTAATGCCTTGTCCTGTAAGGAAACGTTTAGTTTGCTGTTTTATGAATTTGATGCAGCAACGCGGGAGCCACCGCCATGGCAAACAGACAGTTACAAACTGATCGCTCGAATAGCCGCTGGTGAAGGACGCTTTAATCAAAACTCCGATGTGGATATTAATACAGAAGTCAAGAGTATAGCTGTAAACAAAAAGGGTGTTTACTTTGCTTTTCGAGATCAGGGCGCTTGTATAAGCGTCCTGGCGGTGAAAGTTTATTACATAACGTGTCCAGCAGTTACTGAAAATTTTGCACACTTTAACGAGACACCAACGGGCCGTGAAATTACCATAATTGAGAAACAAAATGGCACTTGTGTGGAAAACGCGGAACCCTTTGAGCAACCCACCTACTTATGCAAAGGGGACGGCAAGTGGACAATTCTAACTGGTGGTTGCCGTTGCAAGGTCGGATTTGAGCCAAATGAAGTAAATAACACATGTACGGGTAAGTGTTGAAATGAATTCTTGATCCATTTAAAACGGATTGATAATATTTATATGTGTATATATTTAAATATATTTATTTCAGAGTGCCCAGCTGGTTCGTTTAGATCGGCTGAAGTGCGTAAATGTGTGCCATGCCCATCCAATTCAAATAGCTCTAAAACGGGATCGCCGCTGTGCAAGTGTATGCAAGGATTTTATAGGCACCCCAGCGATGGAAGGCATATGCCTTGCTATAAACCACCAGGAGCACCCATGAATCTAACGCTCTTATTTGTTGATCAAACTAGTGCAATAATATCATGGAGCGCACCAGCTAAAGATGATACGCTTCTGGCAAATGGAATGCTTAAATATCGCAGTGACGTCGTATATAAAATACGTTGCACTATGTGTAGCTCAAATGTCATGTTCAATCCATCAACAGACACATTTAATGAGACTAAAATAACGCTCACTAATCTGGAGCCAGTGACAACATATACGGTGCAGATTCATGCCACAAATGGCGTCTCGTATCTAGCTGAGAGTGGACTTTATGCTAACGAAACGTATTCGAACAGCGATAATCAGTTTAGCAACATTTCTAGTTTTTCAACAATTAATAGCCAACAACTAGATCTGAGCGAAATCAAAACGAAGCATTCTGAAATAGTATTTACCACAGAGTCCGTAATGCTGTCAACCGTATTTAATTTACGAATCGTAGCTATAACCGGCAAGGATGTCGACTTAGTTTGGGACAAGCCTGTCCAGAGTGACACACCAATTGAGTTATATGAAGTGCGCTGGTTTCCAAAATCCGAATTGGATTCGATCAATAAAACAGCGTTGAACACAAAAGAAACGAAAATTCATATTGATGGTCTTATGGAAAGTACTGAATATGGTTTTCAAGTGCGGTGTAAAACTATCAATGGGTTTGGGTCTTATAGCAACATGGTGTATGCCCAAACACATCAATCTGTTGGCTCAGGTAATGTTCTGTCTTATTTGACAAATATGTAGAAATATTACACATGTTTATTATCGTTAATATATTTTGTATGACATATTCGTATATTCAAGTTTACGATGACTCAATCCAAATCCGTTTTATTGCTGGAGCAATTGTGACAGGAGTATTCTTTCTGGTTATCTTTATTGTTGCGACTGTGTACTTTATGAGATCCAAACATCAAGATGAGCTCGACAAAAAGTCAACAAACCATCTGCCTCTACCAATGGATTATGCCAGCAATGAAGGTAATTTTTATTAAATATATATCTCAACTTTATAAAAAATTATAAATATGTACATATTAATTTTATTATTATTGTTACATCAATGTTTCTCTAACAATACAAGAAATCAACTTTAACCAACTTCCCTTTAATTTGTCACTCAAATACTACCTCACTGTGTTGATAGTTGTTTCTGTATTTTTACTCTGTATCCGAAAAAAAAGATCACAAATTTCAAACAGAAAGGTTTTCAAACTTACACTTTTTGAAAAATTTAAACAAAATGTTGCATATCCTGATTAAACGTAATTAAATATGCTTTTAGTCATTTTAAATGGGTACATTTAAATGTACATTTCCATTTTCTACCGATTGTTTCTATGACAGATATGGTCAACCTGCATTGTTTTTCACGTCCGCTAAGATTTTATGTTGTGTTAGAGATAATTTTAAGCGTGTGATTTGAATAATTAGAATACCAATTTAGTAATTTATCAAATATAATACTGCGATCCAAATATGTACTTTTAGAATACCATTGCTTAGTAATTATAATATTATTACTTTTCTGAATTGTGTTAACTTACGAACCTACTTAAAAATAATGACAATAATCACATGCTATTAATCTGTTTGTATCCCTATAATTGTTTACTGAACCCAAAACCGATATCTTTTTTAAGGACTCGTTGTGACATATAGTAAGTTTTTCGAATCATAAACTCAATCTAAATAAATACAAATTAGTAGTATAACATAATTAATATAACCACAGATCTAGATTATACTTACATACACATACATAAACATGTTTGTGCCATAAATAAATATGTAAATATATAAACTTTTATTTTTAATTAATAACTGTTTGAAGTTAGATAAAACTTTTTATTTTATTGTATTTACAAATTTGATATAAATTTGAAGAAGAATTAAATTTAGGCGGACAGATAAACAAACGGATATGGCCAAATAAACTCGAAATATGTTATATGCAATTTCACAATGTCTTTTTGCGATCCCGTACAGTATATTTATTTTTAATCAGTCCCTCGTGATAGGACTTGGCACAGATTTGTATGTTGGAACCAGCGGTATTGTGTAACTTTCATATAGCTGGCATAGCAAAGATCGGTCGAAAATTCAAATGTGTTTGTTGTATATTCGTTACGAGTTGAAATAATTCGATCAGAACCGTATAATTGTACTCAAAGTAGGTGCCAAAGAAACAATCTATCAAAAACATTTTTGATCAATGAACATTTTTTTTTTAAATTCTTTATTGAATTCATTAAATGCAAACTTTTAACTAACTATAAATAGCTTTTTTTTCAAGTTAACAATTTGAACATTATATATTATATTTGTTTGTGTATTGTCTTATTTTATTACTGTGTTTTTATCTTTATTTTTAGTAAATGCCATGGATACAACTCCGATTGTCAAGACTCTACATTCGAATGGTATTATAATTTGTTATTTTTCTGATATCGTTTTTACTCCCTGTTCCCATTAAAAATAGGAAAAAGGGAGTTATAAAGTACTGCAAATGTGTGTAGCAGGCAGAAGGAAGCATTTCCGACTGTATAAACTATATATATTCTTGATCAGCATCAACAGCCGTGACGATCTAGCCATGTCCGTCTGTCTGTCCGTCTGTCTGTCTGTCTGTCCGTCTGTCCGTATGAACACACAGATCTCGGAGACTACAAAAGCTAGAGACACCAAACTTGGCATGTAGGTTCCTGTATACCATACGCAGATCAAGTTTATTTCAAATTTCGGATGCACCCCCCCGCACCCCCGCAAATCGCAAAAGACTCCCACAGCCACAATTTAAAAGATAAAGCTTTACTTTTTGGTACACATGTATGTTTAATCAATGTCTTTCGGATGTGTAAATTTCAACACGATCGGATAAATAGCACCAAAGTTATGGAAAAACTTATTTCCCCTGTCTCAGCAGGCAGAAACAACAGTTTGACATGCACTGTGCAAGTTGAGTACCCTGCTTGCTTATATTGCCGCTGAACTGCTTGAAATGCAAGTTGGGAGCAGGGAGTCTCGTAGTCGGGCACACTCGACTAGAGTATTCTTACTTGTTTTGTTTAAGTTTTTAATTTTTATGGTGTGTCCTTTTTGTCAAGCAAAATAACTTACTCAGGACTGTTTTGATTTCTACTTTCAGTAAGATTGTGCGAAGGTGATTTTTTTTTAAATATTCCCATTATTAATTTTTTCAAAACTTTGCGGAATTATTTACTTTTATGTTGTACAGTTAATAAATTTTACTTCCGCAAAATGTTGTCGAAAGTGAAAGGTCTGATTATTCCCGCGTCGGAGTTGGGTTGTAAAGTCAGGGGGTTTTATTTTAAATATATGTAATTTTATGAATTATTATTATTGATTTTTTTGTTTTAATCCGAAGACAATAATTAATTGTTGTAACTCAAAAGATAACAATATTTTTTGGTAATGGAAAAATTTAAAAGTCGCCAAATACACTTATATTTCTCATCTACTTAAAGTTTACAGATAAAGTACAAAAAGTTTTATCATGCTATAAAGTGGCATTCCTGTTATGAAATATTAAGTTGGCCATTGACTTAACTGATAAAGAATATATGAAACTTTATGGGAGTAATAAATCCTAATGACTTAGTTTTAAATTTAATATTGGTACTTGAAATAAATACCAGGCAATGCCAGAATTTTAGGAAAGTGAATTAATTCTGCTGCTGTTGCAATTTTCAAGATTTTTATTACTCCCTGTTCCCATTAAAATTGGGAAAAAGGGAGTTATAAAGTACTGCAAATGTATGTAACAGGCAGAAGGAGACACTTCCGAATATATAAATTCTTGATCAGCATTAACAGCTGATTCGAACAAGCCATGTTCGTCTGTCTATCCGTCTGTCTGTCCGTCTGTATAAACGCGTTGAACTATAGACTATAGGAGCTACAGACACCAAACTTGGCATGCAGGTTTCTGTATACCATACGCAGATCAAGTTTATTTCAAATTTCGCGTACACCAACTCGCACCCTCGCAATTCGCAAAAAAAAAAAATCACACAGCCACAATTTTAAAGATTTAGTTTTGATTTTTTGTATACATATTTATTTTATCAACATTAATCAGTTGCGTAAATTTTGTTGCGATCGGATTTCAAACACAAAAGTTATTGACGAATCTATTTCCCCCTCTCTGAGAAGGCAGAAACTACACTTTTACAGGCACTGCACACGCTAAGTGCTAGCAGCAGGGAGACTCGTAGTCGGGCACACCCGACTAGAGCATTCTTACTTGTTTGACTTTAATCATATATTCTCTTACTCAACGGTAACTTCAAATTTTGAAACTTTAATTAGAATTAGGGTTTTCAGCTCTGAATTTTACATACAAAACATTAGCAAAAAATCAGTCGAAACTTTTATTAATAAAAATTAAAAATAATAATTACAAAAATTTTGACTGTTTTTAATTTGGAAAATAATTATGAAAATAATGGTTGTGATCTATTTGAAATATTTTGTACCTTGTTTCTTTCGTAGTGATCTATCAAAAAACATTTACATGATTAGCTTACATATTATTGCCTATCTGCTTAAAGCTTTTTAAAGCAAGCACTTAAGTAAAATGCTTGAATCTTTTAGTAATGTTTAAAATATATAATAAAATATATTTACTTCTTTCAAACGAATATTCATACATATTAATATACACAATATGTACAGTGTACACACATCTAATAAATATTATAGGCAATTGTTTTAATGTAAGCTTTGTCTATTCTTGGTTTTCAGTGACTACACCCTTATTTGGCAACAGCCGAAGTTACGTCGATCCTCACACATATGAGGACCCCAACCAGGCAATCAGAGAGTTTGCTCGCGAAATTGATGCAAATTACATCACAATCGAAGCAATAATTGGTGAAAAGCAAAAAACTTTTTAAGTATTGTATTTTATGTCAAAACTTAATTTGGTTTAATTCACATTTCAGGTGGTGGAGAATTCGGTGATGTGTGTCGTGGTCGTCTCAAAATTCCTCCCAACTTTGTACAGGATATTGACGTGGCAATAAAGACTTTAAAACCAGGTAATGTTGTGATGTAACATATATATTCAATATATTTTATTTGAAGTAGGATAAAGTCTAATAAGAATATAATCTTTTATGCTTTATATACAAAATTTACAAAACAAACAAAAAAGTCTAAAAAAACAAGGAGGAACGTTGCAGTCGGATGCACCCGACTGCGATATACTGTTTTTAGCCTCTTTGAAGTGGGCGTGACAATTGTATTTTTGTTCAAATCTTTCAAGTATTGCATCCATTTTAATTTGGTTGGGCCAGTGCTACAGGTTTGTGAGAAATAAACTTTGCTCGATTCCAAGGGCGGTGATGGGCGTGGCAAAATTATTGTTATGCAATCTATTTAATAGGGCAACAGAACTCAAGCTGCAAAGTTTGACAATTCTAGCTTAAGGGGTATGGGATATACAGACTTTGCTTATTTTTGAAGGTGGGGGTGGGCATGGTCAAATTTCATTTATTCAAATCAATCAATGAAGCGATTAGTAGACCCTGTGCTAAATTTTGTTACTATAGCTGTGAAACGGTGGAAGATATGGGTTTTTGCCGTTTGTGGGGGAAGGGGTGGGGGGAGATCTTGACACTGTGTCTTAGGCAGGGGTGCCCAAAGCTGTCTTATGGATGTGTACGCACCAATACAAATAAAAGTAACCGCACGCACACGTGAAAATAACTTTTTTTTATTTCAATGTGTGCACAGAAAAAAATAGGAACATGCAAAAATAAATGACAAATGAAAAAATGGGAATAGAACACACGCGTCACAAGCCTCACAAGCTAGTGAACATTTTCGTTTTTCAGTGTACACAAAACGATAATACAACAACAAAATACATTCGAGTATCTAACGGTACTACGACCCTATACACACGACGTACATTTGTTTTTGTATTGCACATAGCATATAGAATGGGTGTGATCCTGCACACGCGGTGCACATTGCAAGTTTCACAAACAATTTTTTGTTTTTCGCTTTCCGTCCACTTTCGTTGCTGGCAAAACAAAAACAATTGTGCGTCGTAGGTATAGGCTCGTAGATGTTGTTGTATTATCGTTTTGTGTACACTGAAAAAACGAAAATGTCCATTAGGTTGTAAGCCTTGTGACGCGTGTGTTCTATTCCCATTTTTTCATTTGTCATTTAATTTTGCATGTTCCTATTTTTTTCTGTGCACACGTTGAAATAAAAAAAATTTCTTTTCACGTGTGCGTGCGGTTTCTTTTATTTGTATTGGTGCATCCATAAGACAGCTTTGGTCACCCCTGGTATATACCAACACAAAACAGTGGAAAAAAAACTGCGTTCATACAAACAGACGGACATTTCACAAACTCAATATACTCTTTTTTTTTCATTTTTTTTTTTTCATAAAATTAAAAAATAGTATATATACATAATTTATAAATTTATTTATAAATTTATAATATAAATTATAAAGAAATTCACATTCATTGATTTTCAACTACTATATTTGATCAGAACTCAACATTTTAACGAAAATTAATTTTCACAAATGCGAATTTCGTATATTGAATTGCTTACGTACATTAAATTAGACCACAACATAACTCTAAAGCACTTTTTTCGGTTAATGCGCTTAGAATTCTCAACTGGTTCTAACGAAGTAAGGGGTAACTGGATGCTTGACAGTAGAGTTGGTAGCATTATTCCCTGATGAGGAAGTGCGACTACTTCCGAAACAGATCTGTACGACCTGCCGCTCCTTGCCTTATGGCAAGTGTTTGTGATGTGATTTGTTGTTGCACCTCAAATTAACTATCATAGTGAAAAAGTGCAAAAACTATTTTAGATTTAATTTCAAACTGCCATAACTTTCTTAAAAACTTACTCGTTTTCCATTCGGAAAATCTGTTTTCTTTTAGATTTTCTCTCCAAATTTGATTTTGTTTTTATTAATCAATTTGGAAAACAATTATTTTGTACAGGGTCTTCGGAAAAGGCGCGTTGTGATTTCTTGACAGAGGCTTCAATAATGGGACAGTTCGATCATCCCAACGTTATCTACCTTCAAGGTGTGGTTACGCGCTCCAACCCGGTCATGATAATAACAGAGTACATGGAAAATGGCA
Organism: Hirtodrosophila cameraria; assembly: GCA_949708635.1. Classification (NCBI taxonomy): domain Eukaryota; kingdom Metazoa; phylum Arthropoda; class Insecta; order Diptera; family Drosophilidae; genus Hirtodrosophila; species Hirtodrosophila cameraria. Next base: position 686,804 of record OX453092.1, read on the forward strand.
GCCTGGATACCTTCTTGCGTGTGAATGATGGCAAGTTCCAAACCCTACAGCTAATAGTCATGCTGCGTGGCATCGCTAGCGGTATGTCCTATTTGAGTGACATGAATTACGTCCACCGTGACTTGGCTGCCCGCAACGTGCTCGTCAATGCCCAATTGATATGCAAAATTGCTGACTTTGGCCTTTCTCGCGAAATTGAAAATGCCAGTGACGCTTACACCACTCGAGTAAGTCTAATATGTAGGAAAATAATATCTTCCATATGTTATGTTACATACAAATATTTGTATAAATTTGAAAGTAGGCTTTTATTTTGAATTATATCAAAATAATTTAATCTTTACGAAAGCAAATATAAAATTATTTTAGTTGCTTTTGAAATTTACTTTTCTATGCACATCCGAATCATGTGAATTCGGAAATGGCAGGTCTGTTTAAGTAGTTATTGGTTTGGTTAAATTATTTGATGTGCTGTTTAAATAAATGAAAAACTCGCATTTCTGTATTGTTTAAAACTAGTATTGAACAGATTTAAATGGTGCATATATAATATGTACTTAAATAAATCGAATCTATATAAAATTACAATAAATCCTTTGCAGGGTGGTAAAATTCCAGTTCGTTGGACTGCTCCGGAAGCGATAGCTTTTCGTAAATTCACTTCCGCATCAGATGTTTGGTCTTATGGAGTCGTTTTGTGGGAGGTTATGTCATATGGAGAACGTCCTTATTGGAACTGGTCAAATCAGGTTTGTAGTTCATTGCGAATTAAAGGAAATGATAACATAAACGATAATACTTATTTCCATTTACGTAGGATGTGATAAAGAGTATTGAAAAGGGTTACCGCCTACCGGCGCCAATGGATTGCCCAGAAGCTCTCTACCAGCTCATGCTGGATTGCTGGCAGAAGCAGCGAACGCATCGACCCACGTTTTCCAGTATTGTCTCAACTCTAGATAATTTGGCTAGACAGCCGCAGTCGCTGTTAACCACACGAAATTCACCGGAAAATGATAATACTCATATTCTGGATACACAACGAGGTCATAACATATTCATTAACACCGATTTGTGGCTCGAAAATATCAAAATGTCCAGATATAGTCAACACTTTAAAGAGGCTAATTTAGTGAGTGCTCAACAGGTATGTATTCAAGAAATCAATTTATGTTGTTCGGTGCTGCTTTTCACTTTGATGTAGTAAATTTCCATGAAAGTTTACGATTTTAGCATTTATTTATGATAAACAAAAATAAATAAGTCCTAATAAGTTGAGTCCTATCTCATTTGCAAATAAATTTAAATCAGAACATCTAAACGAAAGTGAAAATGAGAACAGCTCTGTATATATTTTAAATTTTCACACTTTTCAAATCTTCTTCATCCACAGATCTCAAGGTTAACAGCTCAACAGCTATCCGATATGGGAATAACTCTAGTAGGACATCAAAAAAAGATTTTACACCAAGCTCGACAGCTTGATACAATAATATAGCCAGTATACCTATAAGATGTACATATGTACATACATATAAGTATACAACATACATATACATATATGCGAAGCAACACTGAAGCAACAAACAAACAGACAAACAAAACCTTTAAGTTGTATCACATACAAATCGAGCAAGACACTTTTACAAGATATGTATGATTAAATTATAAATTAAGAAACATTTTGTAGTTTATTAGCCATAAGTATATGTATTTATATATATATACTTATATATATATATACTTATATATATATATATACTTATATATATATATATACTTATATTTATGTATATACTTATATATATAATAGGTGTAGGCGTACCGACGCCATTTTTATATTCTATTCTGTACAAACAAATGTATCTATGAAGTTGGTTTCAGCTCTCACTTTTATTTCACATTCGTGTAGCATTTGTTTAAGAGTTTAGTATCATTTGGTTTGAACGACTTACTATGCTTAACGACAGTTGTCCCTGATTTTCATTTAAACAAATCAACAAGTTAACAAAAGCAGAACAAAAACGACTGAAGAAAGGAACTGAACGAATGGGTTTACTCACCAATAAAGCAACATTTTCTTAAGTTATTGACATTTTTTTATTGGTTAAAATTTATCTAGAGTTTAAGTAAAGAATGCATTTTTTGGATTTTGCTACTGAAAATGTTGATTATTTTTTTTTAGCAACATAAATAATATTTTACAAAATATGCAATAGAAGTGAGACCCGAAACGAGAAAGTAGATATGAAAGATATTTAAATGCGTTGCTTTATTGCAAACAAATGTATATGTAAGGGCGTTGCTTTATTGCATGTATATGCATATGTATATGTATATGTATATGTATATGTATATGTATATGTATATGTATATGTATATGTATATGTATATGTATATGTATATGTATATGTATATGTATATGTATATGTATATGTATATGTATATGTATATGTATATGTATATGTATATGTATATGTATATGTATATGTATATGTATATGTATATGTATATGTATATGTATATGTATATGTATATGTATATGTATATGTATATGTATATGTATATGTATATGTATATGTATATGTATATGTATATGTATATGTATATGTATATGTATATGTATATGTATATGTATATGTATATGTATATGTATATGTATATGTATATGTATATGTATATGTATATGTATATGTATATGTATATGTATATGTATATGTATATGTATATGTATATGTATATGTATATGTATGTGTATGTGTATGTGTATGTGTATGTGTATGTGTATGTGTATGTGTATGTGTATGTGTATATGCATATGCATATGTATATATACGTTGCGTCAACACTGAATTAACGAATATATAAATAATTATAAAATACAAATAAAATAAGAATGCTCTAATCGAGAGCACACGACTAGGATACCCTGTACCCATGTGTGAAATCCTCTTATGCATCTTTGTACTAACACATATATACACACACCCAGAAAACCCTGCTAGCAAGGAACTGGTAAAGCTGTTGGCCGTCCTGCTTCATACTACATAATTAATTTATCATACAACTTACATACATATGTTTGTGTTCATTATCCGATCGCTGTGAAATTTTCTCAAAAGAGAAACCGTAAGCTTAAATACATGTGTGCCAAAAATTCCGGCTATATCTTTAAAAATGTGTTTGTAAAATATTATTTTCTAACAATTTGTGGTGTTGCGGAAAAAAATTCAAAAATATTTAAATAAACTTGATCCACATATGTGCGTAACGTATTTACGAGCGGCGCCTTCATAGTTTGATTCGATTAGGTTGATATGTTTTAAGAATATTCATATGATACATACATACATATATACTTTATCTGAGTCAGAGAAGCCATCTCATTTCAAATGAGTACAGGGTATAATAGGGAACTAGCAACATAAAAAGCATACGTTCAATTTACACATCTTCTTACATAAAAACATACATACATATATTCAAGTACATAGAAATATTAAAATACATGTGCAATGTACATACAAAGAAATAAATATACAAACACATTCATACATACATATGTACATAATTTACATGAATACATAACGATTGCATTTATTTTTACATACATACAAATACATACATATGCGTTTTAACTGTTGAGGCTAAAATCGAATAATTTCGTTACATTTATATTACATTGGTAGACATACGCGCTTAAAATACACACTTGTAAACACATACATACATATATGTATGTATATGGATCGCCTATATTTCACAACATAAACAACACACACACACTTGTAATTTTTGACAAACATACATACATTCTTATACATATATACATACATACATATTTTAGAGCCCACAAAATGTTTTATTATATTGTACAAGTACGAATATATAATTTTTTTTTTTTACTCATCTTTATTAGTCCCAAAATGGAAAATTAAACTTCTTTATACACACAAACATAAATACATACTTATGTAGTATATTCTTCGTACTTATACTTAATAGCGAAGGCAATGCATTTATTGTAGGTTGGATTACATCTTGAGATTTGGACTTAAACAAGTGCAAACATAATACATATTACTGATACATAAACATTACATACATAAAGGCATGTATTTTATTTGTAGCGCCATTCGTTTTATTTATATCGTTCACAAAAATGAAATGAAACACAAAACTCAATAAACAGAACACTAAAATAAATTGTAATTGTACTTAATAATACTTATTTATATTTACTATTGCTATTCAACCGATTGTTTCTATGGCTTAATGCTAAGGATAACAAGTAAGAACGTTGCAGTCGGATGCACCCGACCCGAAAATTTTTTATGGTCAGATCAATCAAGAAAGTGATTAGTAGTTTGGTTACTAGCTGTAAAACTGTGGAAGATATAGGTTTCTGCGGTTTGTGGGGAAAGACGTGGGGGTGGGGGGATCTGGACACTTTGTCTGCCTAAGGTATATACCAACATGTATACCAAGTTTCGTTGCTCTAGCTTCAAAACTGTCGAAAGAACCTGCGTTCATACAGACAGACGGACATTTCACAAGCCCAATATACTCTTTTCTCTTTTTTTTCAAAAAATTTAAAAAAGAAAGTATAAAAAGAAAGACATAATGCTACAGAAAGCTAAGCTTCGTCAAAATAGCTTTAAAACTGAGACACCAGTTCGGACATAAGCTCAGACGGACAAACTCCTTTTGCCTGCCGTTGTAAGAGAGAGCGTTGGTGAGGACGGGACAAAGAAAACGTTGAACACTGAGCATAACTTTTAGCTCTCGCAGACTTGCCTCATAAAATGATCAGACAGAGAGGCTTAGATTTCAGTTCGGTTTCGGAAGTGCAGCTGCTCAAATGGCTTCGTTAATGCTAATGCTTAATCATTTTAATTACTTATGTATATACATACATATGCATTTACGTACAAATGCATTTAACTGCATATTCAAACACGGCTGTTGAGGCCGATCAACATTATTATTCAACGTCTATCAATTATCGATAGTCGATAACTGTTGCCATTCGTTGGTATTTTTTATACATCACGCGAAGTTAACTTAACAGCCTCTTAACAGCAGTATTTATGGGGACAAAATTTAAATTTTTTTTCTGGGTAATGTTTCGATATAACTACCCCTGCGAAACAGCGATCAAAAAATCTGGTTTTGGGCACAAAAAATGCGGAAAAATTCTAGAATTTCAAAACCGGCATCGGAGGCTGACTTTTGTGACGGAAAATATAATAAAAATCCAATTTAAGTTGTGCCAATGTTGTCGTTAACAGGGCTGTAAGCGTTAACAGTGAGTTAAGTTTGTTATGTTGGCGGCACTTCGAACAATTTAAGCAAGAAATCGGTGAAACTATTTAAACAAAAAATCGCGCGATTTCACTTGGGGTAGCTGTAACGAAACATTTCCTTTTTCTGTATAAGTTCGTGATAAATGTCAACCTCCCCCACCTGTAATTGTGTTCTTAAATTTATTCACATTTTTTGAGCCCAAAACCAGACTTTTTTATTGTTTCTTGCGCCGCGAACTATTGTAAAGAACTACCGAAAATTTCAGAGTAGCTTTGCTATTTTTTGCATATTTGCCAACCTTGTTTTGGTATTTTTTGATTTGCCAATACGGTCACACAGCTTCGAAGGAGTGAGCGAGATCAGCGTTTCGTTACAAGTGCATTTCTAAATAGGTGAAATAAATAATACATTATATAGCAAATTATAAATATATTTTTTCGAATCGAATGAAAGTTCATGTGTCCATAAATTTGTGGTTCTTGTGTACACAGGTACAAACATAAGAGAAATGTCCATAACCGCAATGGTCATGAAAAACGTAAAGTCGAGCACATGTACAAATGTATTTGCACATGTACATGTGTACATGCAAATGCGTGTATATGTATTTGTCCCGTTTGTGTCCCTTAGTTAGAAAGAAATAGTTATACGTTCATGAGGAGAGTTGCCACGTTTTAAAAAATTTTATATAAGGCGTAAAACGACTAAGGCATCGTAACAGAAAATGCAAAATGTTTTGCAATGCTGTAAAGCTATTATTAAAAAAGACTCCTTTTAAATATTTGCTTTAAGTAAGTTGCCGACGTGTAGTTTATAAGTACACACACAAATACATATTTGCGAAAACTTGTGTGTGTACACCACACATACATATATTAATACTATAATGAAATCTGGCTAGGTGGCAACATTGGGAGAGCAGCCATTTATACAGTAGTAATTCGTCCCGTCCCGTTGAACGTGTGGTTTGTTCAATTTTCACACCGAAAAAAGTAATTTGATTTGAAAAGATTTATATATTCATTGACTAAACAAATAAGAAAAACGTCTTAGAGTAGATATAGATAAAGTGGCAATAGTTTTGTTAATACATTTGGATGTTCGGACAATGCTTGGTGAAGCAAAGAATTAAATTTGACAAAAATACATATCTACATATTGTATGTATTCATGGATGTACATGTATGGGTGGATGTACATACAAACATACTTTGTGAAATCGTCTAAAGTGGCTTGCCTTAATACAAGCATAAACGCATAGATATGTATGTATCTGTGTACATATGCATACTGTGTATATATGCATATCTGTGTATTCAAGTACACATTTTGTGCAGAAAAGTGTATAATATTGATCGATTGAAATGCAAAAAAGCATTTGTGCTGTGTTTTTGTTTGCTGACATCAGGTTGTTTTATTTTTATGTTTTTTTTTTTTATTTTTTTTCCACCTATACATATGTACATATTAATATGTATGTATGGTTGTATGTAAATAAACAGTGTTACGCACATGTACATATGCATGTATGTACATGTGTACATTAATAAAATGCATACATTTAATGAAATCAAATTGTTGATGTTCTGTATGTATGCTTTATTATAATATGTATATTCTTTGCATGCACATGTACATATTTAAAAGTAATTATAAATTTACATCGGTGTGAGTGCTGCTGATCTGATGTATGTATGTGATATAATAGTATTGTTGTGTGTGTTTTTTGTGTATCTGCGAGTGTGAACGAACAAAAGTACTGAGTTAAATAGGGTGATTGCGTCAATGAATACCGACCAGAGTTGTCAAGTGCGTTAAAAACACACATATACACATAACTTACTATGCATGTATGAATGTAAAATGTTGTAAAATGAACAAAACGTACCAAATAAAAAGAAAAGAATTCGAGAACGTTTCGTACTCTTGATTTTTTTTTATATTTTGCTTGTTATGTTTTTATATACATATGTACATATGAATAAAGAATATCTGTTGACACACTTGGGCAACGTAACAAACACACATTTTTGAATGTATGTGTCGATTAAAGTATGCTTGTATAAACATACACACATGCATACATACAGAAATGCATACATACATAAATGCATAACAAGTAAAAGTATTCAAAATAACAAAATATGTTTTCACACCTTTTATACGACATAAGTTATTTAATGACGCTTACTTGTTGAATATTTTAACATTATTTTAATACTCAAAGGGGTTCTCAAAGAGCAAAATATTATAATTATAATTATATGTGATTGTGCAATTTCATCGACACCTTTATTAAATCTAAGCCATCCAAACCTTGTGTGCATTTTCGTATACACATGTATATGCCGAATTGAAAATATTTAGGTCCCCTCCGAATTCTGATTCTGTTCGAAATTTGCGAAAACGGAATTAATTTGCTGTTCTGAAGTACTCAAACGTTTAAGTTTTTAAAAGTTTTACTTTATTTTTGCCTGCGGAATAAAAAGTAATTGCTAGAGAATGAATTCAAATAACAAGTTCTTAAACTCAATTTTTTCATCTTATTTGGAAAAGTATTAGTTAGTTTATTCATTTAATTGAATTCAAATAACATTTATAATATTAATTTTAAAAATTAAAACAAGCGAAAACGTGCAAGGCAAACGTAGCTGTTTTCGATTCAGCAAGGCCTACTAGTTGACAACTTGCTATGAAAACTCAGTTTCGAAAATTAGAAAGCGAAACCACTTCGATCGGAATACAGATTTGCAATTCGTTCGGAATTCATTCTTTTTTTTTTACTTTTTACTTTTTTTTAAAACGTTCTGAATTCGGAACAGACCCGAATGTTAACAGGATTTATCGTCTTCGATTCTATAAAGTATTCTAAATCAGAGCAGGGTAAGCCAAGTTATGACGATATTGACATGTGCTTAGTTTTGTTTTTGTTTCTGTTTGTTTCTATGCAAATCCTCTCAGTTTTACAAAATTATTAATTGAAATAGATATACAATTTTTGGTCAGCATTTTGCTATAATTAATATTTTGTGCAAGGAAGTTGTTAGCTGAGTTGTGTAAATTAAAAGAATACGTACTGTACTTTGTACATACAATTTTAAAACCAGAAAATACATTTATATTGAAATATTTAATTAATTTATATATTTAATATTGGTAATTTAACATAGCTGTCATAAGCTGTACTGAATATATTGTGGTCACAAATATTGCGATCGATCGAAAAATAAAAACGGATTTGTCATGGGAGATTTTAGCATCTCTACAACGGTATTAAATCTTTGGCATCCCAAATTTATTTATTTAATTTTACATGAAATTAACCTAACTTAACTATTATATATATATGTATATATATATAATATATATATATATATATATATATATATATATATATATATATATATAATGTATATACATTAAAAATTCTTTCATATTTGTAGGTTTGTAGGCTACATAACCAATAATCACTTTGAAAAAGTCAGTTTTTGTTTCGGAATAAACGAAAGCCAACTACTAAAAATCGAAAAATATCTATTTTAAAGAAGAGATTAAACATTGAAAACAAGATTATTACCAATAGCCGTAAGAGTTCATTTATTGACAATGACGTTGGCGGCAAAGTTGATGGAGGACTAGTTCTTACTGTGACCGATACAGAGATCGATGGGAATGCACCATCTGCTAGTGCAGCTAAACATCAATTGGAACAGTTGAACACGATGCGCGAGGCGCTTTTCTCTCAGGATGGCTGGGGATGCCAGCATGTGAACCAGGACACCAATTGGGAGGTGCCCAGCTCACCAGAGCCGGCCAATAAGGACCCATCTGGGCCGCCGATGTGGAAACCCAATATTAACAATGGCACCGATTTGTGGGAATCGAATTTAAGAAACGGCGGCCAGCCCCCCGCCCAACAAGTGCCAAAGCCGTCTTGGGGCCACACGCCCTCATCAAATTTAGGAGGCACGTGGGGCGAGGACGATGATGGAGCCGACAGCGCCAGCGTCTGGACTGGTCAATCTTCCAATAGCGCAGCATCCAATGCGGCGAATGTTGGTGTTAATCCAACTGGTGTTGGTGCCGGCGTCGGCACCTCCACCGGCGGCCCCCAATGGGGACAGAACGTTGGTGGTGTTGGTGTCGGTGTAGGAGGAGTTGGATTGGGTTCGACTGGTAACAACAGTTCGGCTGCAGCTGGAGCGCTGCCTGTGGTGGTTCCGGGTTGTAAGTATAAAATTAAAATATATTATACAAAAAACCAAAAATGCATGAAAACAATTTAAAATAAGTTAAGCTCCATTTTATCATTCTGCTTGCAGTGAATATAATTTAAAATGTTGTTGAAAAGAATCACACACATAGTCTATGCGATGTGTCGACTAACATGGTGTAAAAATCGGGTTTTCGATGAACAAAATTAGAATTTGTTTGTTATTACAAGATGTTCCCATTAAAAATTGTTAAAAGGGAGTTATAAAGTACTGCAAATGTATGCAACAGGTAGAAGGAAGCATTTCCGACTATAAAAACTGTATATATTAATCAGCATCAACAGCCGAGTCGATATAGTAGTCTATAAGAGCTAGAGACTCGAATCTTGGCATGCAGGTTCCCATTTCGGGAGTACCCCGCACCCCCGCAAATAGAAAAAACTCCCATAACCACAGTTTTAAAGATATTTTTTAGTACACATATATGTTTTATCAATTTTGATCAGCTGCGTAAATATCATTACGATCGGATGAATAACAAAAGTTATGGAAGGTACCACCAACACTTAAACAGCCACTGGACAAGTTAAGTGCGGTGCTTGTTTGTGTTACCGCTGAACTGCTTGAAATGCAAGTTGGGAGCAGGGAGTCTCGCAGTCGGGCACACTCGGCTAGAGCATTCTCACTTGTTGATAATTAGAAAATCATTAAATAATTCATACACGGAGTGTACAAAATATTTAGCAGTTAATGTAATTGTCGATATAGCGTTAATCATGATATATCGGACATCGATGTACCTTAACTACATATTCATCAAGGTCGATCTAACGTTGACGATTTACACTTTCTTACTTATGTTTAAATCCGCTTATTGCACCCATCCCAATTATGTAAGTCCCAATAAAAAGAGCATTAATGTAATGTAATATATAATGTACGGGTATTTTCACAGAAAGTTCTACCGAGTCAAAAAAAGGGTAGGTGATATCTGTTTTTTTTTATACCCTTGCAGAGGGTATTATAATTTTGTCACGAAATGTGTAACGCATTGAAGGAGACGTCTCAGAAAAAAAAATTGTATTCTCGTGATCAGCATCATCAGCCGAGTAATGTCCGTCATGTCCGTCTGTCCGTCTGTTTATATGCGAACTAGTCCCTCAGTTTTAGAGCTATCGTGATGAAACTTGGCACAGATGCTTATTCTTTCTGCAAGCAGTACATAAGTATGTCAAAAGGCAGATCGGACCACTATAACATATAGCTGCCATTGGAACGATCGGTTGAAAAATAAGTTTTTGAAAGAAAAACTTTTTTGTTTTTCAAAATAACTCAACCAAAATCACTTATGTTGACAAAATTTATAGCTGTCTGAGGAACGATCGGTTGAAAAATAAGTTTTCTTTTGCAAATCTTTCCTGCAAGGGTATATATCTTCGGCACGCCGAAAATAACATTTCTTTCTTGTTTATATTTTGATCTTATTTGCTGGCTGACAATTTGTCCACTCCGTTATTTCTCGTATTCGTTTGTAGGTGGCAGTGGCTCCAATAATTTGAATGCACCTGGTACACTTGGAGGAGCTAGTGGCAACGTTGGTAATACCGGCAATGGCTGGGGGGATCATCGTGAAATACGACCGCTAGCTGGCGGCGGCGGCCCAATGGACATACGAAATGTGGATCCGCGCGATCCAATTCCAATGCGCGGCGTAGGTGCAGGTCCTACAGGAGATCCGCGTGACTTGCGCATGATTGATCCACGGGATCCAATTCGCGGCGATCCACGCGGTATATCGGGTCGATTGAATGGCACGTCAGAGATGTGGGGACATCATCCCATTGCTCACAACCAGCTGCAGAATATTAACAAAATGGTCGGCCCAGTTGTTGGCGTTAATGCAGCTGGAACGAATGTAGCAAGCTCAAACATTGGACCTGGCAGTGTTGGTGGTGTATCGAGTAATATTGGAGCCCAATGGGGATCAGCACAAGCTGTGGTCGGTGGTCCCAAGGAAATATCGAAGCAAATAACTGGATGGGAAGAGCCATCGCCGCCACCGCAACGCCGGAATATACCCAATTATGATGATGGTACCTCGCTTTGGGGACAACAGACGACACGTGTACCTGGTGGCGGTGCCCACTGGAAGGACATGACAGACTCAATGAGTCGCAGCCACTTGATGCGCTCCCAAAATCCAACCAGCGGCATCTCTGGCAATAGCAATGTTCCAGTTGGAGGTGGGGGAGGTGGCGTCAATCCCAATAATCCAATGAGTGGCGTTGGTGTGGGTGTTGTTGGCCCTCAGACCCGATTGGCGAACACCATTGGTGGTGGTCCCAGTGGTGGTGGTCAGCATAGCAAGCCCGATGCCGGTGCCATGTGGGTGCATTCAAATAATAATGCTGGCAATGCTGGTGGAAGGAATGCTTCAGTTAGCTCTTGGGGCGACGATAGTCACAATGTTGGTGGCGTTGGTGGTTCCACCGTCTCTGGCAACAATTGGGTTGATGATAAGCCTGTCAACTCTGCACTTGCACAAATTGGCGCAAATACCAACTCGTGGAGCGATTCACCATCAGGTGGAGGCGGAGGTTGGGGTAACAACAAGCAAACTAAATTGTCGGCGACAAGCGTTTCCGGCTCTGGGTGGAGCAATGCGAGCACCGTTGCCAATGTAAATGATGGCGGGGATCTATCTTCCGATTGGCCACATGGTGGCATCGTGAATAAAACACAACAGCAGCAACAACAGCAGAAGCTGGCTGGCATTAATGTGGGCGTTGGCGTCCTTAACACGGATATGATCAAGCAAAGCAAGCAATACCGTATTTTGGTGGAGAACGGATTCAAAAAGGAAGACGTTGAAAGGGCTTTAGTGAATGCCAATATGAATATCGAGGAAGCAGCCGAAATGCTCCGTCTAAATGCAAATTCATCTTTGGCAATGGAGGGCTGGCGTCGACACGAAGAGGCCCTTGGTTCCTACGCTGATCATTCGAACTCGACAAACAGTGGCGGATTCCCACAACGCTATCCTGTTGGCGGCGCACAACCTTCGATGTCATTCCCTCCGGTAAGTCATTCCATTCCACTCCAATTTTATCTTATCTTTACATTAAAAATAGTAATCTCTTATCAAATGACTTACTGAGTGGGAGTAAGCTAATTATAATAATCAGTAAATGCCTATTTCCTATTTCTGATTAACTCTTATTTTTCTTCATGGTTTTTAATCAAACTCGAAATCAAAACTTCATTAAATAAAAATCTATTATAAATTAATATATAATTCTTACAGAAAATTTTGAGAAATAACTCGCATTTCAGGTTTGTAACTGGATTCATTTACATCTAATTCAAGTAATATTTATTTAATTTTACTCTTTTAAATCACAAAATAACTTCTTTTTCGAAAAATTATTATTAAAAATAATGGATTTTTATAAGAAATCAATAAATACTGTACTTTTTGTTTATAACGAAGCCATTTAAAAGTAACTTTCTCAAAAAAAATAAACCAATTTCAAAAGTACGCACACATAGTTTGTTTTGTTAAAGTCTTAATATAAATCGAACCATTTTCCAAGTCCGTTGAGTTTCGCTTTGAGGGAAGAGTACTGTAATCACACTATGCGACATGATTCTGGTGTTTCTTGTCTTATATTTAGACACCCAATATACTCTTTTTTTTTTTTCAAAAAAATTATAAAAAGCAAAAACTGGAAATTTATAAAAAAAAAAGTTTGACCAATTTGAACTCAACCGCATTCCAAAAGATCGATTTTGTTGCATGGTGTTATTATTTGAAATTTGTTTGACATTAGTAAAATATTATTAGTAGATTCATTGTTATTTAATTTATATATTTATCAAAATAATCAAAAAATAATTAATATCATCTGTTCTGGTTTTCGCTATTGCCAACATTTTGCAGGAGTGCATTTGAAATCAATTTTACCATTTTCACATTTGAAAAGATTTTGCGATTTAATTCTATTGTTTTTAATATAGCATTGAATTCATTTGTCCGCCATTTGACTATGCAAATCGAAACATTTAAGAACCAAAATATGAATTGATTGAACTGATTAGGTTTCGGATTTATATTTATTTAAAGAATAACCTTATGGCTAATATGAGCGGCACAAGCGTCACTGGCAACAATAATCCCAATATGGCCGCTTTGCAAGTACAAAAATATTTGAGTCAAGGAGGACCACATAACGTCGCCGTCGGTGGAGGGGGCGGAGGAGGACCACAATCGGTGAATGCGAATGTGAATGTGAATGCATCTGTAGCATTTTCGAATGCAGCGAATAATCCAACTGTCAATATCGCATCAAATGCCAATAATCAACCGTCTGGGCAGCACATTCGAATGCTTGGTCAACAGATCCAAATGGCTATACACAGTGGTTTTATATCCAGCCAGATCTTGACCCAGCCTCTGACACAGACAACCCTAAATCTTTTGAATCAACTGCTCAGCAATATAAAGGTGCGTCGATTTCTAAACTTATATTACTAAAACGTAATGTATATTATATATAATTTTGCAGCATCTTCAAGCAGCGCAGCAATCACTTTCTCGAGGCAGCAACGCTAACCCAATGGCAGTCAATGTTGCCATATCAAAATACAAGCAACAAATTCAGAATTTACAAAACCAAATTAATGCACAACAGGCTGTCTATATAAAGCAACAGAATTTGCAACAAAACTCACAGCAGCAGCAACAGCAGCAACATCCATCCGGACATTTAAATAATTCTGGCAATGACTATTTAAGAAACCATGATGCAATAGCTACTCTCCAAGGCAATTTTCCTGAGCTCAATCTTAACAAGGTATGTGTTTTATATGTAAGTAGTTGCTAACTAGTATGAACAACTTGACGGTTTTCTGAGATATCTCAAACAAACTGAGCAATTACGCAGCTTTATTGTACTCTACATAGTTTGGTAAAATTTGAACAAAATCGGATAACATAGGAATTATCAATCGAAAATTATAAAAAGAAACCATATTGTAGCTTCCAAACAAAAGATCTGTCGATCTGAACATTTACGTGTTTTTTTTTAAGAACAATAACTGTAATTTCAACATAATAAATAAGTTTTCCTGTTGCTTCGTAGCCAAGTGGATATCAGGGTGCACCCAATCAGCAATCCCGCTTAAACCAATGGAAGCTTCCAGTATTAGAAAAGGACAGCATGGCCACAGACAGCACGGACTTTTCGCGTGCTCCGGGTGCAACAAAGCAAAACTTATCAAGTAACTCAAACAACATGGGCCCGTTGGGCTTGCAAAATGATGGGTAAATTTTTATGTTAATTTATTATATGTAAATCTACAATATGTAATTCAATCTATGCTCAACAATGATGAATAATTGTGATTGTTTTTATTTGTTGTAATGTATTGTAGCACTTGGTCAACTGGACGTAATATTGGAGACGGTTGGCCAGACCCATCAACTGATAACGAGAACAAAGACTGGTCAGTTGCTCCGACAGCAGCTGCGTATACCGACTTGGTGCAGGAGTTTGAGCCAGGAAAGCCGTGGAAGGTAACTGTAGAATTGCGAATTATCTCAAAAACATACCCAAGCAGAAGTTTATTTTTAAGGGTTCTCAGATCAAAAGCATTGAAGACGATCCCAGCATAACTCCTGGCAGCGTAGCTAGATCTCCATTGTCCATTAATCCGACGCCAAAAGATGCTGATATTTTTGCCAACACTAGCAAGAGTTCTCCGACTGATCTGCCGCCACTAAGTTTATCGTCGTCAACGTGGAGTTTTAATCCAAACCAAAATTTTCCTAGGTACGTCTGTTCGTTCTACACCCAATAAGTATAAACTATCATCATTTAATATTCATATTTCTTAATTATGTACACAAATCTGTATTAATAGTTGGTCAGACAACACTCAACAATGTGCCACGTCAGAACTCTGGACAAGTCCTCTAAACAAGAGCTCATCTCGAGGACCTCCACCCGGCTTGAGTAGTAACAAATCTGGCGGGGTCACTGCTACTACCCCATCAGCAACGGTTGCTGGAAACTCGAATGGCTGGCTGCCTAATCGTGGTGTCCCCAACACAAACTCAACTTGGACTGGAGCAAATGCTTCCTGGAACTCTAGTTGGTTGCTGCTTAAAAATCTTAATGCTCAGGTATGTAACAGCGTTTTATAAACCAAACCAAACCATTTTAATCAACACAAAGTTGAGCTGCAACTTGAATATAGATTTTCTACTCAAAATAACAGTTTTCCATTTATACTTCTGCACACTATGTATAGCACTAGAAATTCAGATCAGGTTCAATCTTTTCAGACCTACAAAAAAGCTAATCATTTGATCAACAAAAAATAAAGGTCTTCCGAAAGGGTTCTGAAGATTAAATATGTGTTGCAGAGACACGATATTTGGTTTTCATCACACATCTCATTTTGTATCCGATCGTTCCAAATTGAAACTGGAAAAGATTAATGTACAAGTCTTAATTTACTCATTAAAACGAGTTTTATTATATCTTGCATTTATTATGACATTAATGTTTCCTGATCAGCATCAATAGCTGAATCGAAATGCCCAAGTTCGTCTGTCCGTCTGTTTCTATGCAAACTAGTCTCTCAGTTGTAATGCAACTTGGCACAGATGCTTTTTTTTTACAAGATATCTTCTCCACACTTATTAAATCAGAGTTTACGTGTGTATGTTGAATCAATTTCATAAAAATCGGACTACTATACAGCTGCCGTACTAGCAATCTGTTGCTTTATAAAAAACTTTATTTAGAGATATCCATAACCTCACACAAAAAAGTGAATCAATTTTTCTTGTATTTTTTAAAGTTAAGGTTAAATTTGATCATGCAAATCGAATAAGTCTTATAGCTATCATAGCAACAATTGGTCGAAAATTTAGCTTTTGTATAAAAAACCTTTGGTTTGGCATGCCAAAAATAATTGCTCTTTCGACCGTGTTAAAAAACAAATATAAGACCTGTTTATTACTAACTGCAAACATGCATGTATATGTGTGGGTGTAAGCATGTGTATGTGGATTGAAATATACCGGATACATTTTGTTTGCAGATTGACGGCTCTACCTTACGTACTTTGTGTATGCAGCATGGCCCCCTTGTTAGTTTTCACCTATATTTGAACCAAGGAATTGTCTTATGTAAATATGCAACGCGGGAGGAAGCTAACAAAGCACAAATGGCTCTGAATAACTGTGTTCTCGGCAATACGACTATCTTTGTTGAATCGCCAAGCGAGAATGAGGTGCAAAATATAATGCAGCATCTGCCTCAAGCTCCGTCCTCAGCCAACTCATCAAGTGGAAGCAGCGGCAACGGCAGCAACGTTGTCGGCACAGTAAGCGGCCCAAGCGGTACAAGCAGCTCTGCTGGTGGCAACATATCCGGTAGCATATCCAGTAGCAAAGGCAATGGCAACGGCGGCGGCGGTGGACAAAATGGAGGACCGAATGGAGGTGCCGGAGCCAGCGGCGGCACAGTCAGCAATGTGTCGGGTGGCGGTGGCAGTGTCAATGCCACTGTGGGCTCCGTCGGATCAGTTGGTAGCAGTGCTGTGGGCAGCAGCAACAGTAGCATCGGAGGCATCACTAACAACACATCTGTGAATGGTACTGTTTCAAGCGGTGGTGGCAACAACGCCTCAAAGAACACATCGAGCAACAACCTAACTATGACTGGTGGCCAATCTAACGTCTCTAGCGTTTCTGATGTGACTAGCAACAATTCAACGTGGCGGCAGACAACTCAAAACCAAGCTCTACAGGGCCAAAATAGACCAGCCGGTAGGGAAGCTGACTATGATTATATATCTCAATTCGTTTGTTCCATTGTTGATGATTAGTGTGATGATTAGTGTGATGATGATGATGATGATGATGATGATGCTGATGCTGATGATGATGATGATGATGATGATGATGATGATGATGATGATGATGATGATGATGATGATGATAATGATGATGGCCATGGGCAGCATTCTGTGAATCAAGACTCAGACACACACACACACACACACATACACACACACACACACACACACACACACACACACACTCACACACACACACACACACACACACACACACACACACTAGATTTGAAATGATTCAGTATGAAAAGCAAAACCATGTTATGAAGTATATAAAGAACAAAAAAACAAAACAAAAAACAAAACAAAAAACAAAACAAAAAACAAAACAAAAAACAAAACAAAAAACAAAACAAAAACAAAAAAAAACAAAAAAAAAAAACAAAACAAAAGAAAGAAAAAAGTGGATCGACTGATAAACGAATGGACTTAGAATTTTTTGAATGCCTGTAGATTTATTTTTCTTTATCGTTCATAGAGTTTAGGGCTGTAAATGTAAGAAATCACAATATACATACATACTTCGAAAAACCAAAAAAAAAAATACAAAAATACAATACTTGAATCATTTGCTTATTATGCTTACACATACCTACCTACCTAGCTACCTACATACCTACCTACCTACCAACTAGAGCAGCAATAATATCGATGTATCGTTGTGTAGAGATTTGTTTTCAATCGTTCAAAAGTAACATATCGATTCTATCGATATTGGTATCGGATCTTACATACTACAAATAAATAAACGCATTAAAGACATTTCTATTACGACGCTTGCTTTTTAGTAACCAATTTATGTCTCAACTTTAAACAGCTTCCATACGTATATATAGATGCATATATATGTATTGGCACGTTTATAATATTAATAAATTACCCATGGGCTTTTAATAATAAAAGCCAACATATCAATTCCAGAGATTGTATACCTATATCCTATAATTGTATGTATATATTGTGTTATCTCAAACATAGTCCAACATCATTTACATATTAATTTCGCTATTTGTAGCTTGGCATTACTGCAAAATATCGATACTTCAGAATATCCTAATTGTCTATAAAACATAAAATATAGTGACACCGATATTCTTCCAGGCTTCATACCTACTACCCATATCCATAGTATACAAAACAAAAGTTCATTATCAAATTCCCAAAGTTTCGGAAACTAAGTTCAAAATTAAAGTATGTATGTATGTATGTGTATATGTATGTGTGTGTGTGTGTTTATGTGTTTGTGTTTGCGTGTGAATATTAATGTGTGGGTTTGTCGTTCCACAACACACGTATGCACACAATTCAAATAAGTTTAAACTTTGATTATTTTTTGTATTTCCATTTCCAAATGAATATGAAACAACAAACAACAAAAACAAAAAATTACCTGTGTTATATACATATAATAGGAAGTTATAATCAAATGCGGTTTTGCTTTCGCTATAGCATTCCCACCGAAACAATTCGGTTAAACAAAAACATACATACATAATTAGCTCACAATAAAATACCAATGAAGTTAATTAGAAAATCAAACGCCTTTAAATATATATGTATGTGTATATATATTTGGACACCTAAAATGGGAAACTCAATAACATATGTAAATGAATATGTACAAATAAGTATTTTAAAAAAACAAAGGTAACGGTCAACTTGAATATTGTAGTGTTATTCTTTAATCTCATGTGACGGAACTTTTATTCAATTTGCTTCCTTTCTCATAACGTCCAGTAAAATAGCATCAATATGCATAATCATTCTGCAGATATAACTACAGATTGGCACAATAGTCTTGAACAGCAGACTTATTACAATCTTTTTATTATTTTTTTTTTCTACTGACAATATTTCTAATTTAAGAATCTACATTGTGACACAATTTTCGTATTTTGTTACGCAAAAAGAAATCGCAAAACCACTGATCGATCGAATAATTAAAAAATAATTCTAAGGCAGTTGTGTTTATGATTAACTACTAGGCCTGGTTCGGTTTTCATTTTCGTCAAGATTTTTCGGATGTGAATTTCCCATAAATGTTTCAATTCTCATAATTAACTAGATTTTTCGAGTTGAATTCGCTTGTCCCTATGATAAGTAGAAGTAGTCCGAAAATTAAGACAAAAGTGGAAAACAAAACAGGTCGAAATAAATATATCTCCGTACTCGAACCAGAAACGAGATTGGATAAAGTTCTAAAAGTTGTGACGTTGTTAAGTAAAGTTCCGTCACAGAATGCTGAAAGAAAGCAACCAAAAAATGTTGAATGTGGCGTTTACAAAAATATTACGAATTCAAGAGTAATCGACTCGAAAGTATCATGGAACAAGTTAGAAACCAAGCATAAAAAAAACAAAAAGAAAACAGAACTACATACTTACACTAATATGTATGTATATTACTTAACAGATGATTTTAATTGTGGATACCAATATAAACATAGTTAATAATTACTATATTTATTTGATAAATTATGTACATATTCCACATATGAACAAGCATCGTGGACAACGGCTTTCCAAGTTATTAATTAATTGAATTATTAAAAGCGTATCGAAATGGAGATTTTGGCCAAAATCAGAATGTTGGCTAAACCTAGAGAGCCCTCCACATGTACATACATACTATGTAATTGTAATTTGTTCATAAGCACGCTTTGTCAAATATACTACTTAAAACTGTATATGTATGTATGTGTTCATATGTACGTATGTATGTACATTCATTATTTAAACTTTGTATCACTGCTAAGTACTGTTAGTTCGATTTTAGTCAGATTCCAGTTGCTGCCGGCTTAGCCTTAGCCTCTAGCTCAGTAAAATACAAATATCTATGAAACATAGCCTAACAAAATTGATTGAAGCATCAAATAAAATAACGAAGTAAGAAAACGTGGTGTGTCATTACCAATCAAACAAATAAT
The DNA here is from genome assembly GCA_949708635.1 of Hirtodrosophila cameraria. NCBI lineage: Eukaryota > Metazoa > Arthropoda > Insecta > Diptera > Drosophilidae > Hirtodrosophila > Hirtodrosophila cameraria. The sequence continues at coordinate 707,180 of OX453092.1, forward strand.
AGCATGATAAATAAATTAAATACATATATTAATTAAACATTACGGTCGAGTTGTATATCTATGAGAAGAGTTTGTTTTCATTCATTATTTGAACTTGGCGGGCAACTTCAGAGTTGCAATTTCGACGGCCTAAAATTAAATTTGGCGGGCAACTGCAGAGTTGTATTTCACACAAAAATTCAACAGAAACTTCTTTTAAACTGCACCTGCGACCTGCCGCTGATTCTGTTCGCCTGGTATTTGTAATTTGGCAGAGGCTCGTCCAGCTCGCAGATTGAGCCACAGCGTGTGGCAACAACAACAACAGACACGAACATTTTGTAATTTGGCTGCAAATATGCTACCCAAACTTTTTTACAAATAGGCGAACAGTATCAGCAGAAGGTCGCAGAATTATTATAATTTGAATTTTGCAGGCAACGGCCCTTTTATTATTTGCATTTTAAAACAAGTAAGAACGCTGTAGTCGGATGCACCCGACTGCGTTGTACTCTTTTTTTAATTTTTTTGAAAAAAAAAAAAAAAAAATAAAAACAAGTAAGAATACTCTAGTCGAGTGTGCCCGACTACGAGACTCCCTGCTCCCAACTTGCATTTCAAGCAGTTCAGCGGCAACACAAGCAAGCAGTGCACTTAACTCGTAAACTGCTTGTCAAACTGTTGTTGCTGCCAGCTGAGACGGGCGTAACACAAGCAAGCAGTGCACTTAACTCGTAAACTGCTTGTCAAACTGTTGTTGCTGCCAACTGAGACGGGCGTAATAGATTCTTCTATAACTTTTGTGCTATTTATCCGATCGTGAAATTTACACATCCGAAAGACATTGATTAAACATACATGTGTACCAAAAATTAAAGCTTTATCTTTAAAATTGTGGCTGTGGGAGTCTTTTGCGATTTGCGGGGGTGCGGGGGGGTGTATCCGAAATTTGAAATAAACTTGATCTGCGTATGGTATACACGAACCTTCATGCCAAGTTTGGTGTCTCTAGCTCTTATAGTCTCTGAGATCTGTGTGTGTTCATACGGACAGACGGACATGGCTAGTTCGTCTCGGCTGTTGATCAGGAATATATATAGTTTATATAGTCGGAAATGCCTCCTTCTGTCTGTTACACACATTTGCAGTACTTTATAACTCCCTTTATCCCATTTTTAATGGGAACAGGGAGTAAAGAGTATATTGGGTTTGTGAAATGTCCGTCCGCCCGTCTGTCCGTCCGTCTGTATGAACGCAGGTTTTTTCCACAGTTTTGAAGCTAGAGCAACCAAACTTGGTGTACATGTTGGTATATACCATAGGCAGACAAAGTGTCAAGATCTCCCCAGGTGTGGTAGAAACACCTCGATTACAAGGGCAGGGGTGGGCGTAGCCAAATTATTTTTATGCAATCTATTAAATAGGGGAATAGAATTCAACCTACAAAATTTGGTGACTCTAACTAAAGGGGTGTGGGAGATACAAACTGTTTATTTGTGGGAGCGGGGGTGGGCATGGTCAAATTTTTTTTAAGTCAGATCAATCAAGTAGGGAAATAAGCTCGACAAGAGTCAAATATATATTGAGAATTATACGTGTATAATGTGTATGGGTAAAAGTTTTGTAAGTATTAATCTAATGTACCCAGTGTACCCAACAGCGAATGTTGAGCGAACGTTCGCCCAAAACTATCGCAAACGGGCTCAGAAACGAGCGTTTTGCGGACAAAAATTCGAGTGTCACGCTAAATGTTCGTAAGGTGCTCGCAAACGATACTTTTGCGAGCATAAATACGAGTGTCGCTTTAACATTCGCTCAATTCTCGCAAACGTACTCGCAAACGATAAAGAAGCGAGCATAAATACGAAAACGAAAAAAGAATAGGCAAGAAAGACGACAAACTGTTTTTTTGACAAGCGACACAACCAAAACAAGTAAGAATACTCTAGTCGAGTGTGCCCGACTACGAGACTCCCTGCTCCCAACTTGCATTTCAAGCAGTTCAGCGGCAACACAAGCAAGCAGCGTACTCAACTTGCACAGTGCGTGTCAAACTGTTGTTTCTGCCTGCTGAGACAGGGGAAATAAGTTCTTCCATAACTTTGGTGCTATTTATCCGATCGTGTTGAAATTTACACATCCGAAAGACATTGATTAAACACACATGTGTACCAAAAAAAAAATTGAAGCATTATCTTTAAAATTGTGGCTGTGGAAGTCTTTTGCGATTGGCGGGGGTGCGGGGGGTGCATCCAAAATTTGAAATAAACTTGATCTGCGTATGGTATACAGGAACCTGCATGCCAAGTTTGGTGTCTCTAGCTCTTATAGTCTCTGAGATCGACGCGTTCATACAGACAGACAGACGGACAGACAGACGGACATGGCTAGTTCGTCTCGACTGTTGATCCTGATCAAGAATATATATAGTTTGCATGGTCGGAAATGATTCCTTCTGTCTGTTACACACATTTGCAGTATTTTATAACTCCCTTTTTCCCATTTTTAATGGGAACAGGGAGTAAAAAACGAACGTCGCACGAACACTCGCTAAATGCTCGTAATCGACTCGCAAACGATAATAATGCGAGCTTGATAAAGAGCGTCGCTAGAACATTCCCTCAATGCTCGCAAACGATAATTTGGCGAGGGTAATAATGACAAAGAAGGAATTGGAAAAACCGTTGAACCGCTGAAGCCAAAAGTCGCTCTTGGAAGATGCCGATTTTATCAAAATAGACTGCCAAGAAATTCTATTAATTATTTACTTAGTTTTATGATTATTTTAAATATGTACATATAATATAATAAATGTTAAAAATTTAAACATATGTTTGGAAATTATACCATTTTTTATTGAAGAACAAAATAGTAAGAACAAATTGAAAAAGTATTGTTAATGATTCGTAAAAAGTATCTTTAACGATTCACAAAACGTATCGTTAAAGATTCGCAACTAATACTGAAGAAGGATCTTTAACGAGTCGCAAATAATATCTTTAGAGGCTCGGAAACGATATCAAAAACGATCCGTTTTAGGCTCGCAAAACGCTCGCCAATGATATCTTTTGCAAGTATCGTAAACGAGGGTTTTGCTGCCACAAACTGAACAACGTACTTTCCGATCGTTTTCGGATCCGGTAGCGAGAGTTTTGTCCGCTTAAGTTTCGCCAAACTCTCGCAAACGATATCGATAGCGAGCGTTTGGTACATTGGGTACATACATATGTATGTACATATGTATATGCATGTGTATATGTGTGTGCTTATGTGTGCCTGTGACCAATAACAACGATGGTTAGAAAAGGCAACTAGCTGGGGAAGCCAATCTGTTCTGTAAACTGCATTTCTTTGGATTCTTTTTCTTCTGTTCGACAAAAGTGCAAGTTGAATTGAAAGAGTGCTTTAACGTTGTGCTGAAATAGTTAAATATAAAATGTAAAATGAGTTGTTCCGTTATAAATATATTTTTAAGTATCTGTATTTTAAATCTGTTTACTCCTGTTGTGACAACTCCTGTGATTCGAGTGGGTAAGTTTGTAGATAAGTACTATTGAAAAGGAAAACATAAAAATAACATGTGTACTTAAAGGCGCCCTATTTCCAAAAATGATGTCTGGGCAACAAAGCTATCCAGAAGTTGCCTTTCAATACGCTGTGCATAGGCTGAATCTTGATAAAAGCCTTTTACCTGATACCAACCTGGTGCACCAAATTCAATATCTGACCAAAGACTCTTTTCAGGCTGTTCAGAAAGGTACTGTATGGATTTTCAAGAGTGAATGAATTATAATTATACATTTTTGAATAGTGTGTAACCTTGTGCAAAGCGGAGTTCAATCTATATTTAGTCCAACTGATTCTGTTTTGGCTACGCATATAAACTCTATATGCGATGACCTTGATATACCAGATATTGGTATTGGCCGATCAAGTCAAGACTTTTCAATAAATGTGCACCCTTCGCAGCAGTATGTTAATCGCGCTTTTATTGATGTTATACGTTATTTAAACTGGACCAGATTTGGTATATTATATGAATTGGATCATGGTAAGTACCGGCCCATCTAAAAATTATATTCATCCTATTTTATAAATATTTACTTCAGGTATAATACTATTGAATCAATTTTCCCGCTCAATCCAAGCGGAAGTGCATATACGCCAGGTGTCGCCTTCATCTTACCTGTCTGTGCTAAATGAATTCAAAAATAAAGAAATCCATAACATTTTAATCGACACAAACTCGGCTGGTATTTCCATTCTATTAAAAAATGTGAGCTGCAAAAAGGTGTTGTATTGAAGTATTAATATAATGAATGAATGTAAAGCCAATTTCTCACAGGTTCAACACATTGTTCGTAATTAAATCCATCATTAAGAAAACCACTTAAATCCTTAAGTACTATATAACCTATACGAACTTGTTTGATATTGGTTTTGTATTGTAGCCATAAAAAATATTGTTATTTTTATAGATTCTTCAGCAACAAATGAATGAGTACAAATACCATTACTTGTTTACAAGCTTCGATTTGGAGACCTTTGATCTAGAAGATTTTAAATACAATTTCGTAAACATAACATCATTTCGATTGGTTGATATGGGTGATGTAGCGGTCAAGGAAATTTTAAAGGATATTGAATCCTATGATCGTCAGATATTGAACCGAAATCAGTCAGTCTATAATTTAAAAAAAGCTGTTACTATTGAAGTAAGTCTCTAACTATAACATGCATCCACAAACTAACTCCTTTATTATGAAAACCATTAATTTTAAATATTGCTTTAGACAGAAGCAGCTTTGATGTTTGACTCCGTATATGTATTTGCCATCGGTTTACAGTCAATTTATCCATTAATTCAACTACCCAACTTGACTTGTGACGACGAAGTGCCTTGGAATGGAGGGCTAAGCTTGATTAATTATATAAATGCGGTATTGGATATTGGCTTAGCATTTAATATATTTTAATTATACGGGGGTGTCACAGAAATCTCTATTAAAAAAATGCACTAACTTTTAGCAGCCCAAACCAACCAAACCAAACCAAACCAAGGGATGCTAACTTGTTTCACATAAAGGTCCACTTGCTTGGAAATTTAAGAGTTGCCATACAGTTTGTTAAACTTGGCGGGCAACCAATTTTAAAAGTGTTTTGCGTTTTTCGACAAATGAATTAGATCACTCATAAACAAGTAAGAATACTCCAGTCGAGTGTGCCCGACTACGAGACTCCCTGCTCCCAACTTGCATTTCAAGCAGTTCAGCGGCAACACAAGCAAGCAGCGTACTCAACTTGCACAGTGCATGTCAAACTGTTGTTTCTGCCTGCTGAGACAGGGGAAATAAGTTCTTCCATAACTTTGGTGCTATTTATCCGATCGTGTTGAAATTTACACATCCGAAAGACATTGATTAAACACACATGTGTACCAAAAAAAAAATTGAAGCATTATCTTTAAAATTGTGGCTGTGGAAGTCTTTTGCGATTGGCGGGGGTGCGGGGGGTGCATCCAAAATTTGAAATAAACTTGATCTGCGTATGGTATACAGGAACCTGCATGCCAAGTTTGGTGTCTCTAGCTCTTATAGTCTCTGAGATCGACGCGTTCATACAGACAGACAGGCGGACAGAAAGACGGACATGGCTAGTTCGTCTCGACTGTTGATCCTGATCAAGAATATATATAGTTTGCATGGTCGGAAATGATTCCTTCTGTCTGTTACAGACATTTGCAGTATTTTATAACTCCCTTTTTCCCATTTTTAATGGGAACAGGGAGTAAAAAGTATAATAAAAGTGAAAATAAATATAAAACAAAATTATTTGTGTAAGCTGGCAACCCTATGACTTTGCAATGCCAACCGAATCCAAATCTATAGAGTCTTGAGATTTCCGTGACACCCCCGATAATAATGTATATTGCAACCATATTTGGATTCCTATAATGCCGACTATAAATGATGTCATTGTCTGAAATCATTGAATAATGCAGAATCAATATAGATGACAGTTTATGAACAAAAAGATATCGGTTTAGTTAAAATAAAAACAATATTAATAAGGATCTTTTGAAAAATATAAATAAATTAACTTTAAGAATTGTTTTATATTAGGTTGAATGGAAGGGATTAACGGGTCCTATTCAGTTTAAAGAAGGTCAACGAGTCCAATTTAAGCTTGACTTAATAAAATTAAAGCAACATTCGATTGTGAAAGTTGGTGAATGGACTCCCCAGGAACAGCTTAATGTTACGGAACCTTCATTATTTTTTGATGCTGGTTCTATGAATGTAACTTTGGTTGTTATAACAATATTGGTTTGTATAATTTTATGCATTTCTTAATTATATATGGCCTATCATACTTATTATTTTATTAAATTTTAGGAGACACCATACGTAATGATGCGTTATGGAAAGAACTATACGGGAAACGAACGGTTTTACGGCTTCTGCGTTGATATTTTGGAAACAATATCGCATGAGGTGGGATTCGACTATATTTTGGATTTGGTTCCTGATAGAAAGTATGGAGCCAAAGATCCCGAAACAGGTCGCTGGAATGGCATGGTGGCTCAGCTAATGAAATATGTGTGTATTAAATTCCATTCAAAATACATATACAGCACTCTATGAACTTAGACGATATCTTGATGAAACTTGACATAAAAATATTGTTTTCTTTTTAGAAAGCAGACTTGGCGGTTGGCTCTATGACCATCACATATGCGAGGGAAAGTGTTATTGATTTTACTAAGCCATTTATGAATTTAGGTATTAGCATACTATTTAAGGTAATATATCTACATATTGTAAAAATTTCGAACAATTTATAAATAATAAATAATACAATATATTGTCTTTTCAGGTGCCTTCTTCAGAACCAACCAGATTATTTTCCTTTATGAACCCCCTGGCTATTGAAATATGGATTTACGTATTAGTGGCATATTTACTTGTATCCCTGACCATATATGTTGTGGCAAAATTATCTCCGATCGAATGGCGTAGTATACATCCCTGTGATTTAGATCACATCACAATATGCAATCAATTTTCAATTTCTGATAGTTTTTGGTTTACTATTGGAACACTTATGCAGCAGGGATCAGATATATATCCGAGGGCTGTGTCTACTCGTATTATCAGTAGTATTTGGGGATTTTTCTCTCTTATTATTGTAGCCTCATATACAGCCAACTTGGCGGCATTTTTAACTGTGGAGCGTATGATTAATCCCATCGAAAATGCTGAGGATTTGGCGGGCCAGACAGAAATATCATATGGGACCTTAGAAAGCGGCTCAACGATGACATTTTTTCGGGTAAGTGGTAAACAACTCAAAAAAAAAAAAACTTTAATTTAGAAAATCGCTCAAATAAAAGGGGTTTTTTTTATAAAAAGATTTCTTAAAACTTTTTTTTTGTATAGCCTAGCTGAGGGTATTATAAGTTTGTCACAAAAATGAGTTAAGGATTGAAGGAGAATGATTTTGATTTTTAATTTTTGTACCTTAGAAATAACTACTTACTTAGTTACTTTATTGCTTAGGATTCAATGATTGAAACATATAAGAAAATGTGGAGAATTATGGATAATAAGAAGCCATTGGCATTCACTACTACTTATGAGGATGGCATAAAGCGTGTAAATCAAGGCAACTACGCCTTCCTAATGGAGTCCACAATGCTTGATTATATCGTTCAACGCGACTGCAACTTAACACAAATAGGTGGCTTATTAGACACGAAAGGTAAAAATATTATAAATATTGCTATTATCTCTTATAATAACAAAATGCAAAAAATTTTGAAAAAAAGTTGTGCCTAGAACAGCCACTATATTTTTCATAGAAAGAAGTTTTATTTAAACCGATAAATTTGAGGAAAAGTCTTTAATACATCCGTAAATATCGCCTAACGAATAGTCCGATTTAATAATGATGTGTTGGTGATTGATAGCATTCATTTTTGCCTTTCATAAAAAGTTATTTACTTGAAATCAAGAAATTCAATCTGGAGATATTTACATTTTTCTAAATTCACCTGCGGGTGTCAAGATCCGAGCATTTTAAGAAATTGTTCTACCCTCTTTTATGATTAGCTCACATTATATAACGTTTTGAAAAAATTAAGTTTCATAAGAATCCAATATCTTGTTTCGAAGATATTGACAATTCTCTGACATGTACCTATCCTTTTCATTTATTCATTTAGCTCAAAAACGAGGTTGCGAACATATTTTTTTTTTTGTTCGGACTGAGAGGCTGGTTTTAGATAAGAAAAATATAGTAACTGTTCTAGGCACATTTTGCTCTTGCAAATTGTAATTATGCACTTATCTATATTTTGGCATTCCAGGATACGGTATTGCTACACCAAAAGGCTCTCCATGGCGAGATAAGATTTCTTTGGCCATATTAGAGCTACAAGAAAAGGGAGATATTCAAATGCTATATGATAAATGGTGGAAGAACACTGATGAGACCTGTACACGAAAAAGCAACAACAAATACTCGAAAGCAAATGCCTTAGGTCTTGAAAGTGTAGGTAAGTCACAGAGAGAGAGAGAACATTATATAATTTTTGATTATTTTTCTTAACATTGTTTTTGAATCTTGCAGGTGGCGTGTTTGTGGTCCTAATTGCTGGTATTCTGATTGCCTTCGTCGTTGCGTTCGTCGAGTTTTTGATCAACTTTCGGCAACAGGCGAAGTCAATGCAAATGAATCACAGCAAATGTAAAAATCATTCTGTCAATAAATTTAATTCAGCGCTAGTTGGAGGTGAGAATGACGCGGCCTATATACCTCCTCCACGTTCTCTCTGGGTTGAAATGTTTGGAGAGCTCCGCTTTGCATTATGGTGTACTAATAAACGCCAAAGACCAGAGCTTAGTAGATGCTGCAGCGAGTGCCAAATTTAAAACAAAGGACTACAATTAACGGTTATGTCGATTAGAAACTGAGCAACAGAAAAAGGAACAGCTATCTTTAGTATGCCAATTAATAATATACCCGTTCTGAAAAGGTTTTCATTGGAAAAGGATTTTATTTGAAAAGGTTTTCATTTGAAAAGGTATAAATGTTACTTATCATAGGGACTATCAGTCAAAAATTCAGAACCTTTCTCTAAGGGTTTATACTCATAGCCATCTCATTGAAAATATTATAACATAACTATTTTCATTATTTCAAGATACACATTTGCAACTTTCTTTAGCTTAAAGAGATTCAACTAACAACAAAATATTAAACAATAAATACCTAAAGTACTATAGCCAACCAAAAAATCTTAAGTTCCATTTTTTTGCTCTAATATTTTTATGTTTAACTTTATTATTTCCAATTTAAAGTCTTTTAATTATAATAGTAAAACTCAAAAGACTTATTATTATACTTTATTGTTATAACATAATTCAAATAAGATATGTAATAAATAAATATAGATAAGTAGATATACAAAAAAAAAAAATACAAAAATATTAATTTCTATAAATTTGGATTCATAACTTTAACGATGATTCATAACTGTAACGGCATCGTTTAAGTTGTCAACATATAGTTTCATGCACCGAATGTACGAAACGATCTTGCGCGCGAGATTAGACGCATGAAAAAGCTTGATTAAAACCCATATATGCATATACAACATTTACTGCGAGTTTGTGAATAAAACATTTTCTTATTATCAAATTAATATGATTTCTTTATGTGTTTATTTAGTTATTAATTAGTTCGCTTCGGCCTGCCAAAGTCGGAAAAATGTCTACTACATAAGAGATGTTCATAAACTAAAAAAAAACACATGTTAATGTTACGTTATCAATGTCATTGAATTTGCCATCTTTGCGAGTTATGTTGCCAACTGGCAATGACCGCTACACAAATATAAGTTATCCACTTGCAGGTAACATCAAATTAAAAATAATGTTACGCACTATTTTGTTAGCTCATTAAAACTAAATTGTTCAACTCATGTTTCCTTGAACAACATTCGACATAGTTCCCCTCCTCCTAATTCACCTTTTTCGCACAATAATAATTGTCGGGAACGTTCGGCGCTCTTCTTCTCATTGCCGATGATGCGTCTAGTTCGGATCTGTGTCGGTATTTTTAAAGAAGACAAAGAAGAGCCCAAAGAAAAGGTTTTGTGACGAGAAAGAACGCTTGCTTGTAAAGATGGAGCAAGGGTTGTTAATTTCATAGACTTAAGTCCAAAATATTCATGTTTTTTTCTCTTCCTTGACTCAATTTTAAATTTATTTCTTTTTCCAAATGAATGATCAGTTGAAAGAGTAGCTTGTCTAGCACTAGCTTTTATTTTAGAAGTTGTATTCCGCTTTGAAAGCTGCATGAGTTTCAGACTAATGCGCTTTATAAACTTTTTAGTTTCCAAATCATAGACTTCATTCTCATTTTTATTTTTAGTGTATAGCGGCCTTAGAGTATTAGTTTCCTCGCCACTTCCACTAGCAAGATTTTCATTTTGATCAAATGCTTTATATTCGTCACTATCATCTCTATCAGCATCAAATTGTATTGCAGTTGTTTTTTTCAAAAAATTCCCTGATTTCCATTCATTATTTTTGTTGACCACCTCGTGTGCATTTTGATTTTGTAGTTCGATGCTGGCTTTCATTATTTTAATACTATCAAGAGAAGTATCTAAATTGTCTTCGTTTAACCTTGTTACACCTGCGCTTTCAATTTTGATATTATAGTCATCACCATAGATTTGTTTCGATTTCGATTTTGTATTTGTATTTGGTGTGTAAAAGTCATCGATGTAAATATTCTGCTGTTCAATTTCATCATGTACTGGATTAACTAAATATGTATCCTTTTCCAATATATATTTAGTTCTATATTTCAGCGTAGGCACAATCTTTAGTGGGCTGCTAGAATTGATAAAACTTGTATGGTCTTTATAGTTCCAGTTTGCTGAGTTACTTCTGGGCAGAGGGCCCATCAAGGCTGACTTTAATAAAAATGGTAGTTTAGTGTCATTTAAATTGCAGAGAATTATTATGAGACCAAGGACACCCAAAATGAATAGCAGGTAAAGAACCATAAGCGTGATGTGCCTTTGAGATACTCGTGGATATATCATGATGCCAACAGAATATTATAATATTCAATGTAGTTAATCTGTAAAGAACAGTATCTTTATCAAACAAATTCAATTTATTGAAATTAAATTAAAAATGACAAGGGTAAACAAATAAGTTATTAGTCAAACTCAAAAATTGATAGTTTTACGTAAGTTTTTAATGTTTGAACATATTTGAGTCAAAAATTGAGTTTTGATATCAAAAACTTATCTTCATGGATATAATCTTTGACAATTTTGGATATTATTAAAGTTTTTGTAAGAAAAAGTTATAGACAGTTTTTGTTCCATTTTTTTTTTTTATCGATTTTACAACAATGCCCCACACAAACACTTGCATAGATACTGTTGTAAAATTAATATGTAACATAATACATTCGCATAATTTTATTGTATTGAACTTTAAGCATATTTAAATGTATGTAGCCTTTTTTACATAATGTATCTTGAATAAAACAAAGCTCCATATACGTTCACAAATATGCATGTATGCATGCGTGAATATATTTTATATCATCTTATATATCGTCCTTATTTAAAATGAGTACACGTTTTCCAGTGTACCAAAAAGAAAACAAAAAACGTATGTGCATGTGCTTAAGACTTACTTGGTCTTCGGATTGATATGAATATGTTTATGCTTTAAACGTGTTTTAAGATTATTTCATCAATTATTTTAAATACAGACACACAAACATGAATTATATGCTTCCTGTCTTATCCTTGTCTCTCTCTCTCACTCACAGTCTCTCTCTTTATATGTGTTAATGTTGGATCATGCGCAGTTCTTTAGAATTTTTTGGAAAGTACATCGATGTTTCAGTATGTTTATTAGAGATGGGATCGGGATAGACTGTGTATATCAATACCGAAACACTATTTTTTCAATTCCGATGGTTTTAAAAATAAACTATTTTGGAATTAAATTTTAATTTAACTCCAGAAATCTTTAAAATCACAATCATAATGGGTTTAGTTTTAAACTTTATTTTTTACTGTGTTATAGTCATAGGAACCATCGGTCTCTTCTTCGGTCTTTTTGAATTTTTCAAAATTTGTTGGAAAAAGAGTCTAATAAAAACTAATCTTTCGCCCAAATAACTCTGACGATCTATTTTCTACCCAGGGGGTTAATTTTTTCGGAAAATTGGTATGCAGTCATAGTTGAATTTTTACATAGATCTCTGAAAATGAATTGAAGTCGGATCGGGTGAAAAACAGATAAGCTGCATACAACAATTTACCGACGTTTAAGGTGGATTTTCCCAAATTTGATAATAACTTTTTTATATTTTGTTATGTTATGGTTGGAAAATGAGTCTGAAGCAAGTCGCACTAAAACTCAGCTTTGCCCTTTTTACCACACAGAGAGGTAAATTAACCGAAAATTGGTATGCAGTTTTAAATAAATTTTTATATAAACATATGCAAATTAATTTAAAGCAAATCGTACTAAAACTTAACTTTCGACCGTAAAACCATGACCACACAAATTGATATGCAGTCATTGTCGAATTTTTATATAAATCTTTGAAAAAGTGTTTGAAGCTGATCGGAAGTTAAACAAATAAATTGCATGCAACGGTTTTCGGAGAATTTTCAACATTTGCCGACCGAGTTTTCCAAAATCCTGGATTAGTGTCTACTTTCGGTATAGGACTAAACTAATGTGAAAATTTCAGACTTCTAGCTCTTATGGTTTGGGCTCTGCATTGATTGCCAATCGCTGATCGCGAGTGAGGACACTCTTTTATATATATACATAGATATATAGATATAGATGAAAATGTACGTATGTAGTAAGGTGTGGTTTTATAATGAAATTCGGAAGTGGGCCTAACGAGATTATGCGTTTTTAAGCACATATGGGTATGCATGTTGATGTTCGCCATTTAGTAATTGAATTTAAATACATATGTATGTAGCTATATATCATACAACTTCCGGAGGCATACGAGTAAGTTATTTAATTTATTTATATGAAATAACTGCGTTCGAAATAGCATGCGTTGCACAGTGGACGTTAGATAGTAAGAAATAGTTGGTTCCGGGGGCGGTTATTATTATCGTAAAGTTATAATATAATGTTTGCCAGTGCTATGAAAAAATGTAAAATAATTTCGTTTATGCCAACAGACAGACAGACCGTCAGATTGTCATCGCACAAATCTAATATACTCTGCTCTCCATTGGAAACAGAGCATAAAATCTCTGCAACACTAGAGTTGAGCATTCCTGTTTTTTACTCCCTGTTCCCATTAAAAATGGGAAAAAGGGAGTTATAAAGTACTGCAAATGTGTGTAACAGACAGAAGGAGGCATTTCCGACTATATAAACTATATATATTCTTGATCAGGATCAACAGCCGAGACGAACTAGCCATGTCCGTCTGTCTGTCCGTCTGTCTGTCTGCATGAACGCGTCGATCTCAGAGACTATAAGAGCTAGAGACACCAAACTTGGCATGCAGGTTCCTGTATACCATACGCAGATCAAGTTTATTTCAAATTTCGGATGCACCCCCCCCCCCCCTCGCACCCCCGCAAATCGCAAAAGACTCCCACAGCCACAATTTTGAATTACACATGTATGTTTAATCAATGTCATTCGGATGTGTAAATTTCAACACGATCGGATAAATAGCACCAAAGTTATGGAAAAACTTATTTCCCCTGTCTCAGCAGGCAGAAACAACAGTTTGACATGCACTGTGCAAGTTGAGTACGCTGCTTGCTTGTGTTGCCGCTGAACTGCTTGAAATGCAATTTGGGAGCAAGGAGTCCGTAGTCGGGCACACTCGACTAGAGTATTCTTACTTGTTTTACGGATATAGTTCAATAGTTCTTACGCGATAAAATAACACCTTTTCGTATACAGAACTAATCGCTTCATTAGTTTCTATCCTGATAAATGAAGTAATTGTTTCTTTTGTTCTTATCCGTATAAAAGAACAAATCGCTTCTTTAGTTCCATACTGGATACAGGAACTAATAGTTTGACAATTTTAAACTCAAATGTTCAACAAATTTTAGCATACGCAAGATATGAATTAGGCGAACGAACGATATTCGAAAATTAATTACTGAAACTCAAACAAAATATATATATTTATTGATTAATACATATGTATATAATTAATGGTGGTCATTGTCAAATGAACAATATAAATCACTGGCTTGACTTATAAACATTGACGGTGATACGTTTTTTAAAATATAAAACGATTTTCTTGACTGGGAATCGAACCCAAGGTTTTGTGTGTCAGACTAGAATGTCTTCCCACTATGCTACAGTCGTCCACAAATACTGAAACTGCTGAGCTTAAAACGGAAAAGTAGAGGAACTACACGAACTAAAGGAACTGTACTCGATGATATAGTTCAATAGTTCAATTCAACGACCCGCGTAGACAAACTAGTTCACATCGGATCGAGCCAACTCTATGCAACATCCTGAGTGATCAGCATGTTGGAAGTGTAGGATGTAGGGTGAGCAGTGCAGTACAGTGGGATTGGTCTCCATAAACATATACTATAAATATATATGTACATGTGCATGTGTATGTATATGTGCGCATATGTATGTTATATATGGGTCTGTTTGTGCGTACTACCCGCGGATTTTAAGCAGATAGTACCCTCGATTTTGGACAGAACCCTCTCAGTAAATCATTATTAAATTAAATTGTATGTAAAAAAGACAGGCAGCCTTGTTTCGCCTAAGCTTCGTTTAAATTAGTCGTATTTCAGCTTTGATTGATGCTTAAACTGAAACTGGCGTGTATTGTTCATGAATATATCTGTGGATGTCAATGCTCAAAAACTGAGAGGAATTCAGTTGGATTTTAGCAAGTGACCCGTTTGGGTGTCGTGGGTGCGTGCACAATTCCTTTTTGATTTGTATTTGTATTGTGATGCATTATGTAACAAGTAGCTTTTTAAAAACGGAAACAAACATAAAAAAAAAGTTCTATATCCTTTGAATCATATCTTATGTCGAATTCGCTGATACCGACTTTTCAAACAATTCTGTTAAAAGCCTATACATAATAGAGAATTTGGTTTGCATATGGGAACAAATTATATACTTTGATTCTTCCATACAATAGTATCTTATTAAATAATTGAGGGTCAAACCTCATACAAGCTTAATTGACTAACAATGCTTACTAGCTTTCATTAATACTCTGATAATATTATATGCTATTTAGTTGGTTTGATCAAAAATACATATATATTTGAGGTTGCAAATCTGAATGTCTTAGACTAACCGGATAGCCAAGAATCCATCTCAGTTACCTTTGTCCTTAGCCCAATGGGATGCGATGAGATAAGTCATCTTTTTCAAAACCAGTATACTAAGAATGCTTTATAAGTAACGCCATTATCTAAGCTCTTTAATTTCTAAGAAATAATATATAGTATATATTTCGCAGGTCATCGATAGAAACACACATAAAAATAATTATAGGTGGATCAGAAATATAAATAAGCATACAAAGGGAGCCGAGCGAACGAAATGTCAAGTAATTGTGGGAACGATGGCGACGGACGAGGCCGGCAAAAGCCTGAACCCATTGAGATGGGTAAGCTATTGTGCCCAAAGGACTCAACCAGTGCAGGACAATCAGCAATGGACACAACAGTCACAGTCACGTCTACAAGTCAGCAGGTAAGTCTATTACCTATAATAATTTTTCTGTACTGGGTTTGTAAAATGTCCACCCATCCATCCATCCGTTCGTCCATCTGTTCGTATGCACGTAATCTTTTTCCACAGTTTTGAGTCCATAGCAAACCATAGGCAGTTAAGATCACCTATACCTACAATATTCAAATTTCGCAGGATTTAATAATTGATTGAAAAAAAAACCCACGTCCCTGAAAAGGAAAAAAAATCTATATCTCCAATTGGTAATGCTCTTACAAGGATAACATACACGACACAAATTCATGAATCAATACATGCAGTTTGTTTGACATGTACATGTGTATAAACACATGGTACGTGAATTTTCCAATACAAGAAAGTTGCCTTTGAATTCTGAGAGCATACATGAATTTTGTACGCTCAAATGTCTGGCCACAATTTCAAATAAATTGTGTTTTCTTAAGTATTCAAATTAAAGAAATTCAATTGCAATGAAGCATTTAACAAAACTGTTTTGAATTAAGAGCTCCTCAGTATTGTTAAATAGAATAACATTCAATTATTTTTAAATTTTGCTTCCCCTTTAATATTTTTTTTTACATGTGGTATCTCTTTGCGTTAAAATTGATGAATTTTGAAATGCTTTATAAACTGGGGCATTTTAAAATTCGTGAATTGAAGAATTTATGAATGCAGTGCAGTTGTTCGTTTAATTCGTTGCTTCGAGTCGGTTGATTTCGATTAATTTTCGACTAATCTTGCGTACAATAGAGTTCGTTTTCCTTATTCGAATCGATTGAACGATAGTGGGAAGCAAATGACTCAAGTTAGTGCGTTTAGAAGAAAAAGAACTACTAAACTTATTCACTGAATTGAAATGGAAAGTACAAGTATATTAAATAAATAAACATTTTGTAAGAATGTATTATTTTTGACCGATCGTTAAAAAACAAGCTGTTGAATGTTACTTTAGCTTTCACTTTATCTGATAATTTGTTCAATAAATGATTAACAAATATATTCTGTATTTAAATATGCTTTGCCGATTATAAAGATGTTTATTATATGATTTTTAGCTTACTAAAATCACAATGCCAGAGCGCGGAAGTTGGAGCTCAAAACTGGATTTTATACTATCTGTAGTTGGTCTTGCAATTGGATTAGGGAACGTTTGGCGATTTCCCTATTTGTGCTACAAAAATGGAGGCGGCGCGTTTTTACTTCCGTATATTATAACATTGTTTTTAGCAGGTATTCCGATGTTTTTTATGGAATTAGCTCTAGGCCAAATGTTAACAATCGGAGGCCTGGGGGTGTTCAAAATTGCCCCAATATTCAAAGGTAAGTTTGATCTAGATTCTAGAACGATCATTAGATCATTAAATTGAACATGAAAGTTAATTAATACTTTTGTGCTAGGAATTGGATATGCCGCGGCCGTAATGTCCTGCTGGATGAATGTTTACTACATTGTTATACTGGCTTGGGCAGTCTTCTATTTCTTTATGTCAATGAGAGCTAGTAAGTTTTTCCAACAGAGCAGAGCTCGCAAATAACAGTCAACACACATTTTGAATATGTTCTGCACTCCCCAAAACAGCAACAATTGAAATCAGCTTGGTTTCAATTTCCACTACACCAAACATTTATTTTTGTTATGCTTCAGTTTTCTCCCTTGGGTTTCTGGTTGAGCAAATACACAAACCTGTCTGTGCACAAATAACTTTGTGGAACACATTTGATCAGATAAAGTGCTTGAAATGCTGAGATAATCAGTTTGTGGACAGAAATGAGTTAGGGTAAAAGAGTGAAAGAGAAGAACACAAGAAACACGTTTTTCTCGACGAATGCTCATTGAAAAACATGTGTGAAAAGAAAACAAAAAAAGGGTTTGCTTGAGCAAAACAGAATTGAATGTGTATTTTAGTTACCTTTATTCGATGTGTTCTACAATAACTGTTTTTTTGAGGACAACCTGAAGGCTTGACAGATATTTGCGAGCTTTGTTCTTAAGTCAAAATTAATGTCGAGCAATTGTTGAAAATATACATCTATTGCAGATGTCCCTTGGCGTACGTGTAGCAACTGGTGGAATACCGTCAATTGTGTAAATCAGTATGAGAGAAAAAATCTACACTGCTGGGATAAAATCACAAACGGAACAACACACAAATTTTGCTCAGTAGCAGCCGCAAATATTTCGTCGACGGAGCTTACTGATCCAGTTAAAGAATTTTGGGAGTATGTATTATGTAATATATAAAAAAAAAGTACACACGGAAAAACTCAAATTTATAAAATTTAAAAATAGCAGAAAAATATAATATATATTTTAAGAATAATTTCTAAATGTAAGAAATTGATTTCTTAAAACTTGAAAACAAGCATGTTTTTTGAAAAGCTACTTTCTGCCAACCTTTTCTTCGATTTTCTTAGCTTTTGCGCATTTTTTCCAAATGTGAAAAACTATATCTAACTTAATCTAAAATCTTGAAAGAAAATGGTTACTGAAAGCTTTTCCTTCTTGTTTGAAATAAGTCACTGGCCAATAAATATTAAAATCAGAGTTTTGTTCTATTCAATAGGCGACGGGCCCTACAAATATCTTCCGGTATTGATGAAATAGGTAACATTCGGTGGGAGCTGGCGGGCACTTTATTACTTGTTTGGATACTGTGCTACTTTTGCATTTGGAAGGGAGTTAAATGGACAGGAAAAGTGGTTTATTTTACTGCACTCTTTCCGTATGTTCTATTAACGGTATTATTAATTCGGGGTATTACACTCCCTGGTGCTATGGAGGGTATCAAGTTTTATATTATACCCAATTTTTCAAAACTTTCCAACTCCGAGGTAAGTTTTCAATATTGATAAACAACAATAGATACAAAGCCTACAGACTAACGACATTTCAAAGGTTTGGATTGATGCGGTGACACAAATATTCTTTTCATATGGATTGGGTCTTGGTACTTTGGTCGCCCTCGGAAGTTATAATAAGTTCACTAATAACGTTTACAAGTAAGTCAACCTAAAATTTACAAAACCAATTCCAAACTTTACAACAATTCGAATTTATTAAATTTAGGGACGCATTGATTGTGTGCACGGTCAATTCGAGTACCAGTATGTTTGCTGGATTTGTTATATTTTCGGTAATTGGATTTATGGCTCATGAGCAACAAAGACCAGTGGCCGAAGTGGCAGCATCGGGTTCGTATACTTTTATTCTAACAAAACTATATACTGTACTATATATTAGAGTTGGGTCGAACAAATGACCGAGTCTATGAATCGAACTATATATTCGATTGTAGTTCCTTTAGTTTGTGTAGTTATTTTCTTCTTCGTTTTTAGTTCAGCTCAGAAAGATTAAATTTTTTTTATCCAGAAAGGGACTAAAGAATCCATTAGTTCTGGTATGAGGAAAGGAACTAACGAAACCATTAGTTCTTGTATCCGGAAAGGAACTATAGAAACGAGTCGTACTTTTATCCGAAAAGGAACTAAAGAATCGATTAGTTCTTTTCTTCGGAAAGGAACTAAAGAAACGATTAGTTATTTTATTCGGAGGGAACTAAATAAACGATTAGTTCTTTTATCCAAAAAGGAACTAAAGAATCGATTAGTTCATTTATTTGGAAATAAGAAAGAAACGATTAGTTTTTTTCTCTAGAAAGGAACTAAGGAAACGATGGATTCCTCTATACGGAAAATAACTAAAGGAACTAAAAGAAAGATTTATCTGGAAAGGAACTACTGAACTGTATACGCAAAATAAACTAGAGCGCCCAGCTCTAATGCGGGCTACCAAAGATAAATTAACAAATCACTTATTTTTGTTTTACTATATAACAAATTGAATCTAGAATTTCGAACCTCTTTTTGTCTTTGTGTACACTTCTGTTTAGGGTGTCGTACATTACGAATCGAACAAATTCAAATTTATGACAAAAAACTTATTTTCTTTTTCTGCAGGCCCTGGTTTGGCATTTCTTGTGTATCCGTCGGCAGTATTGCAGCTACCAGGATCTCAGATCTGGTCATGTCTGTTTTTCTTTATGCTTCTTCTCATAGGTTTAGATTCACAGTTTTGCACAATGGAAGGCTTTATAACTGCTATTATTGATGAATGGCCACAACTACTTCGAAAACGCAAGGAGATCTTTATAGCAATCGTTTGCTTTTTAAGCTACTTGGTTGGCTTAACCTGCATAACACAAGTAAGTCCCTACCAAGTACTCATTAACACTTTTTATTTAAAAAACCAAGAGCTAAGACAGTGCAGAGTCCATGCTTAGTTGATCCAAGTCTTACTTATGTATATTAATATTAACTTAATATTATATAATATTCATATTATTTTATCTTATTTTATTTAATTTTTTTCATTTCATAAATTTATTTTTTTTGGCTATGATTGATTTTAATGATTTTAGTTATATGTATATCAAGAATACCTACATAAATAATTGTTTTATATTTTTAGGGCGGGATGTACATATTTCAAATTCTTGATTCCTATGCAGTTAGCGGTTTCTGCTTACTGTGGCTTATATTCTTTGAGTGTGTTTCAATATCCTGGTGCTACGGTGTTGATCGATTCTACGATGGTATTAAAGACATGATAGGATATTACCCAACGGTGTGGTGGAAATTTTGCTGGTGTGTCACAACACCTGCCATATGTTTGGTAAGTACTTAGTTGTTGTTATAAATAACTATATTATTGTGCTCTCAAATTCGCTGTTATTAAAATATTTGTTGTTCTTTTTGTTTTCTTTTTTGTCTACAGGGAGTGTTTTTCTTTAATATCGTGCAATGGGCGCCAATTAAATATCTGGACTATAGCTATCCATGGTGGGCACATGCCTTCGGTTGGTTCACTGCATTGTCCTCAATGCTTTATATTCCAGCGTACATGTTCTGGTTATGGAAGCGAACGCCTGGAGACTTATGCGAAGTAAGAATAGAAATAGTTGTCTCTTTCCTATTTTTAGATGTGAAACTTATCTTTGAAAAATTTAAAATTTAAAATTATTGTGTGGACAGTTCGCGTAAAACTATTTTACACACGTCTCACCGATTTCGAAAGGTTTTTTTTTCTTGCGAACGTGTAATTGTAATCCGTGGAGTTTTTAGCCTATTTTCAAAGTTTTCGAAAGAAAACAATTCGATGCTCGTCTGTCCGATTTCGGATAATTCACAACCACGGATGGAATGTTGCAAGTTGGCCGTATTTTCAAAGTTCTACCTAAAAATTTGTTGCGAGTGTTACGGTAGACTGCAATTCGGATTTATTAGAAAGAGTTGGAGTTGGATGAAGCAATTCAATTCAATTATATTATATTGACCTAACAAAAGCAGAGTATAAGGTTAATCTTAAATTGTGTTGAGTTGCGCCTAACAAAACCATATATTGCGTACGCTCTTGGAATAATGTAATTTACATGTTCGATAAACAGAATCTTTGAATCGAATAACACTCCTAAATCCTAAACTTCCGTTTTTTGACCAAGCACCTGTCCATTTATGAAATAAGAGGAAACAAAGTCATAGAGGCATTTACTATAGCTGATGAGATGGCATTTAGCTAAGTTTAGTGAGATATGGTTACGAACACACCATTCAGCTAAACTAGACAAGTCGTCCTGCAAATGCATAACTTCCTGAAGGGACGAAATGCGCTTAAATATTTTGAGATCGTCAGCATAAAGAAGATAATTAGATGAATTAAAGCAAGAGCCTATAACATTTATGAATATTATAAACAGAAGAGGACCCAGCGAGCTACCCTGAGGTACCCCAGAGGTTGCTAAAAATCGAAGAAGAAAGAGTATTATTAATATTAACTCGATAAGATCGAACATTAAAGTTAAGAACAAAGCCATTTCAGCATGGAAGAGTGGAAACCCAACTTAGGTAGCTTATTAATGAGGAATGAATGGCAAACTTTATCAAATGCTTTTGAAAAGTCATTATAGATTGTATCAACTTGGCAATGACGCACAAATCTTTCTATACAAAAATTGTAGAAAACGGCTAATTGGTTACTGTAGACCTGCCAGACAAAAGTCCATGCTGGCAAGGGTCAATATATGGTTTGATTAAATATGAAATGTGCTTAACAATTATACAGCTTAGACACATTGCTGAGTTTTGCAATGCCTCTATAATTTCGAACATCATTATACCACTTTTAAAAATAGGCGTGATTTTAGCAATTTTCCATTTCTTGATAAATAATCCTTCTGACAGAGATTTAGAGAAGAGAACACGCAGAGAGAATTAATGCATGATTTGAGAAAAAGAGGTGATATACCATCAGGGTTAGTTGAGTTATTAAAATGGTTCACTGACTCAAAAATTTCAACATTAGTAATAGTAATATTGCCAACGCATAAATCAGTTGGAAATGAGCCACATACTGAACCATTCTCCAAGTCTAATGCTGGTTCAAAGTTTGAATCAAAAAACTTGGCAATGAGATTTGCTATGCCTAAATTGGTATTGGCTGACAATGCATCATATGTCATTGTTGAAGGTATAGTAGCAGATGTCCTTTTAGAATTGGCAAAAACTTGTTAAAGTTATGACTGTAAAAATGTTCCAGTCGAAAAGTAGGAACTAAGAGAAAGCCTGATAGGCTATATATCAGGGACCGTAAATAATGATTTTTTTTTTCACAAAAAAATCTTACACTTATAATTGACCTAGAAAAAAACTATTCACACCAAAATCTTTATTATTTTAATACCTCTGCATTCCCGCCATGATTTTTAAATTTCTGATATTTTTCGTTTTTGCTAAAGGATAATCATTATTTTTGAGTAATCCGATAAAACTTAAAACATATTCATTATTTTTGATGGAATAAAAAAATAAAACTCAAAAATTATGATTACAATTGATTTTTATTTTTTTCGCTTAAAATAAAACTCAGCAGTAATTTACGGCTTCTGTGTTACTTTTTTCACCAATATTATTGCATATTCTTGTAAAGGGACCACAAAGCTACCCCCAGCACTAATTTTTATTTGCCCATAAATACTTTTGGCAGATATAGTCCAGCAACTGGTTGTAGTGTTACTAGAATTTAACTGATTTTAGGTTAACTAGGATTATTAAGGTTGCAAGAGGGGTAAACTTGAGGCCGTAAATTACTGTTAAAATTTATTTTAAGCGAAAAAAAATAAAAATCATTTATACTCATTATTTTTGAGTTTTATTTTTTTTCGATCAAAAATAATAATTATGTCTAAGTTTTATTGAATTACTCAAAAGATATGAATATCTTTGAACAAAAACAAAAATCGAAAAATAATCTTTATCATGTAATTTTTATTATATAACTTATAATGATTACGGTCCCTGCTATATATATACATATATTATATTATAATCATTTGAAACCTTTTTAGAAAATTCGTTCGATTGTTCGAATTGATGAGGACATAACGCGACTACGTGAGAAAATGCAAAGAGAAGCCTATGCTAAGGAAGTAGAGTTTAATTCATCATAGGTTTAAGTACATATATTAATTATTTAGTACCGCACACTTTGACAGCATCAATTTGTTTAATTGCGCAGTTTCATTTTGAGTATTGATTATTGTATTGTCAAAAATTTATACTTCTTTCTAATCAATAACTTTGAAATTGATTTAACATTATGTAGTTAGTACAATTTTCAGAACTTGTATACTGTAATGTAGAATATTTGTTTTGAAGCTATAAACTGATCAAAATTATCATGATTTCTAAGCATAAGTTTTCATAAAATATTAAGTGTTAAAGTTGAACAATTTGAACAGATTCCTAATCTATTGTTTTATTGTTTAACAGTTTCCTAAACGTACATTAATACATACATACATATATACAGAGGTATTACATATAGATGTAAGCCATACGGCTTACTAGACTTTATTGATAAATTTAATTTAAATAAAATTATTGTTAAAAATTAGAGATTACTTATTTATAACATGCCTTACAAATAATATAAAGAAATAATACTAAATACATACATCAATACATGTAGGTACATGTGTGTATGTATGTATGTATGTAAATTTTATATGTATAGGTAAATATCTATATATGTATCTATATGTAAATTAATATTAATATGGATATATATATAAAGTGCTTGCCGAACCTTGTTGTAATTACTTTTTAAATACTTAGACGTTTATGCTTGTGTCAATTATTTTTATTTCTACTTATTAATCAACAAATTAAATTAAATACATATATAGAACAATAAATACAAAATATAATGTGTAAAGTATAAATTGTTTTTACATTGTTTTTACAACTGCAGCGAAAAATCAAGTCCTGTATATTCTTTGAGAGCATCAGAGAGCTGCAACGGGTAATCATTTTTTGAGTATACTCGATCATTTACTCGGATTTTTTATGACGCAGCAAGAGATAATTATTATAATATTGAAAATTAAGTGAATACAAATAAAGATATGTAAAAAAAATTGCAAGTTGTAATAATTAATTTGTGCCGAGTCATGTCCGTCTGTTTATGGGAACAGGGAATAAAAATTTGGCAACGCCCAGCCCCACCCCTACAAATCTGTATCTCCCACACCCCTTCACCAAATTTTGCAGGTTGAATTTCGTTGCCCTATATAATAGATTATATAAAAATAATTTTGCCACGCCCACCCCCACCCTTGTAATCGAGAAATGTTTGTTTCTACGAAACCTGTAGAACTGGCCCAACCAAATTTACGTTGATGGCAAAAATTGAAAGTTTTGAGCAAAAATACACGCCCACTTCTGACTTCGCCAAGAGTCGAAAAAAACGTTCTCACTAGTTTCTGTTCCATTTTTTAAAAATTTAATTATTATTTATTATTTTTTCGGTTTTTTTCTGGTCGATTCGTCCTGTTTTTTGGTGAGCAGCTGGCAAAACTAATTAAGGCATTTTCACGTCAGATCTAGCTGTTATGAAAAGTTTTTGAATCTAACAGGCTGTAGGTCTCACTCTTTTCTTTAATTAATCAGCTTTTTTTTGTAGCTATTGACAAATTTTTGTGTAAATAAATACAATAACTATTACGTTTATAAAAAAAGTATTTGATATAAATACAAATATATACATTTATATGATTACAAATCAAGTTAATTGAAAACTTATAATAATATTCAATTTGCTTCAAAAATGAATCGGCCATTTTAGTTGGCTATTTTTAGTTAAAGTTAGCTGCACTTTAGCAATTTTTGGTTACCGACTGGTGAGAAGCTGTTTTCTTGAAATGTATCGATAGCTTTGGATGTGGAAGCCTCCATTGCAGAGACAGGCTGATACTTTCGGTAAAAACAATAAGTGTTGCGTTTATAAAAAAGAGTATTTGATATAAATATGTACATACTAGCATTTCCCGGCGTGCGGTGCTACGCCCCGTATAAAATCATATTCGCACGAAAATTTAACTTCGCTCCTACAACTTTAACCAACAGTTTTCTACCCAACAGGGCAAATTTTCCGGAAAACTGGTATGCAGCTTTTAATGAATTTTCATATTGATCTTTGCAAATGAGTTTGGAACAAATCGCATAAGAACTCAACTTTCGCCCTGCTTACCACCCACTTTCCACCCGGGAATGTGAATTTTCCGAAAAATTGGTATGCAGTTTTTAATGAATTTTCATATTGATCTTTGAAAATGAGTTTGAAGCAATTCGCATAAGAACTAAACTTTAGGCATTTTACCTCCCACTTTCCACCCGGGAATGTGAATTTTCCGGAAAATTGATATGCAGTTTTTAATGTATTTTCATATTGATCTTTGAAAATGAGTTTGAAGCAAATCGCATAAGAACTCAACCTTAGCCTTTTTACCACCCACTCTCCACCCAGCGGGGTGAATTTTCCGGAAAATTGGTATGCAGTTATAAAGGAATGTTCATAAAGATCTTTGAAAATGAGTTTGAAGCAAATCGTATAAAAACTCAAGTTGCGCCCTATTTACCACCCACTTTCCACCCATAGGGGTGAATTTTCCGGAAAATTGGTATGCAGTCATAAATTATTTTTTTTTTAGATCATTGAAATTATGTTTGAGCCTGATCGGATGATAAACAAAAAAGTTGCTTACAATGGTTTTCACATTTCCCGACCGAATTTTTCAAGATCCGGTCTTAGTGCTCACTTTCGGTATATGCCTAAGCTACTGTGAAAATTTCAGCCATCTAGCTCTTATGGCTTGATCCCTGCGTTGATTGCCAATCGCCAATCACCAATCGCCAGTGAGGACAAACTCTTTTATATATATAGATATTTATATATATATAAATATATATATGGATACAAATCAAGTTATGTAAAAGGCCTTAAAAAAAAATTTCTAATATTCACGAAGAATAATATTCAATTTGCTTTAAAAATGTTTCAGCCATTTTATTTTGTATTATTAGTTAAAGTTAGCTGCTTGTAGCTATTTTGGTTATCGACTGTTGAGAAGCTGGTTTCACGAAATGTATCGATTGCTTTGGATGTGGAAGCTTCCATTGCAGAGACAGGCTGTTACTTTCGATAATCTGAATCGCTCAGATGTTTAAAAACCATTTTCTAACACCGTTGCACAGTAATTAGCTAGTTTGTGCCATCAAGGCTGTTAAATATCAAGGCTGGTCAATGTGTACTTGAACTACTTTTCCGAAAATCGAAGCAATCATTCTGATTTTGGTCTCAAAACAATTTCAGAAAGAGATTTCCGAGTAGCAAAATAGTGTTTTTTGGCGCTGCTGGTGAACATTTTTGATAAAAAAAATGGGTCAAACTACTTAAAGGCCTGTCTCCAGCACCATAGAAAATTCCTGCCATGAATTTTCTATTTATTTCTTGTGTGTGTGTGGAACATAGCTAAAACAGTTTGACCATGCACCTTGAATGTGTAAATAAGCTGTTTTGTAAAAAGCGCCAATTGTTAAAGTTTAAATTAAATAAAAAAATAAAAAAAAAATGAACTGTCGCGATCAAGTGATTGTGTGGGTGACGGCACATATGGTTGCAATAAGAAAGGAGGAAGTTTTATCCATTTCCCACGTGTGACTCTCAAAATAATTGTAAACAATTTATTCCTGAGCTGTGTATCAGCTGTTCTCACAGTCTACACACGCTATCAATAGGCCAACTATCGATATGAATTTGTGGATTTTTATCAAGTTGCTGGATACACAAGCCAGGAAAACGTAAAATAAAAATTACTGTGCCATATGAAGTTTGCCAGAAATTTTGACTTTCCGGATTTTGGATACTCCGCTTTAACAAAATTGAGCGATTTTATGTTTAAATAGTTTGACCAATTTTATGTCAAAAATTTTCGACAGTGGCACCAACGCGCAACAACGCTACTACTATGTTAACGTTAACAGAACCGATAACGATAAGAGTGCTCGATTTGCATGGGATTTCAAAACTTTAAACGAAGTTTTCTAAATTAATTATCCAAAAATGTTAGCCTCCGCCACCGGAAATCGCATTCTGAAATTTTCCGTATTCATTGAGACCAAAACCAGAATGATTGATTCGATTTTCGGAAAAGTAGTCAAAGTAAACATATACCACAATTTGATTTAAATTGTAAAGCTTAATGTTTGTTTCTGAAAAAGCATTTTGTGTTATCGCATTACAACCGCAATATGCATGTGGAGTACCCTCAATGCATCAAAAACTATCTTGTTCTTATGTATCATCCTTGGCTAATATAAAGTTCGATCAAACTAGTTCTAATGAACTAGCAGATAAACTCTAGAAACTGAATAATTTATGGGAAAAAATGAATACTAATTATTAGAATATATATTTAACAACGCTTACAAATATATATAAAGTACGGAGAATGTGAGAAACAAATCGAAATAAAATCAAACTTATCAGCAATAGTATCGTTGAAAGTATTTTTTTTTTTTTTTGTGAATATACATATGTATGTAAATACATTTGTCGGTTTGTTGTTGTTTCAAAGCCATTTAAAGTAATCAGCTTGGATTATTGTTAATTCTACTAAAAACAGCGAAAACACAAAAAGTTATCAAACATAAATGTTGCAAGAGTATAAATGTGTGTATATACACATGCACATACATATGCAATTTGCGTGAACAGACAACATATACATATTCATGTGTATATCAATATCTGTTTGTAAAAAGAGTGCAGGAAAATAAAAACGGACGGGGGAAGAAAGTACAAAGCGTTACAAAATGGACATTGTTAAAGATGCACCGAGGTAAGAAATAATAATAAAATATGTTGCTTTTAAGTTTGTGCAGAGTGTTATGTGAGTTTATTGAAAAGCGTTATACACATACATACATACGTGCGTGTGTACCATACATATGTACATATGTACATACTATTGTATTTTGTGCACATATATGTACGTGGATATTTTGTATTCTGTTGTACATCATAATAATACTGAAAACTATATTCATACATATTATATTATATTATAATAATATATAATATAATATATAGTATACATATTATATTATATAATATATATATAATATAATGTAAACTATATATTATATTATATATACATATACATATGTCATTTGAAACTTTCACAAAATTTACATACACATACCGCATGTTTTACGTACATATACAAATACACATATATACACCGTCTGTAGGCAATATTAATCATGCCTGTTCCGGTCCACTTTCGGCAACATTTTGCGGAATTGAAATTTTTTTTTTTAAAACTTCTAAAGTTGCTTATTGCTGTTGATCTTGATCAGGGGTGGGCACGTAGAGGTGCGCGAGGCTATCACCGTTAGTTTTGCCAATTGGCGTCTAGAAGTCGGCTAGTGCGATATCGTCGTGCGAACAACAACAAAGCTTATGAAGTTGGCGCGAGCATCGGACTCAAGTCGAGATCATAGTGCAAAAAAAAAAAAACCCGTTAGTTTCCAGCATGCATAAGTACTCAAATAGAACCAAAAAAAACTAATAAGATTAAATAACTTTATTTTGTTTTTAATCGACACCACATTTTGTTTTTAATTTTTATTTCGTTCGTTGCATTGATCTTTTGGGGTAGCTGGCAAATGATTTACTGCCCCATCACCTATGTTTGTTGTATTTGGTTGCCCACCACTGATCTTGAGCATTGAATGGTATCTCAATGTCAAGTTAATTAAATCCTTTATCAAATGAAAGTGAATTTCACCCGCAAGAGTTTATCAAAAGTGAAAATGGAATCATTTCACATGAAAATCACTTTTGCAATTTCTTAGCTGTTGATCTTGTGCATTGAGTGATATCTCAATGTCAAGTTAATCCTTGATCAAATGAAAGTAAATTCAAACCGCAAAAGTTTATCAAAAGTTAAAATGGAAGCATTTCGCATGTTGATCTTGTGCATTGAATGCTATCTCAATGTCAAGTTAATTCAATCCTTGATTAAATTAAAGTGAATTCAATCCGCAAAAGTTTATCAAAAGTGAGAATAGAACCATATCACTTTCGCAATATCTTATTGAAAGTAGAAACCGAAACTAAATATTATTTTGTGCATTATGATCAAGTCTTTCCCACAAACAAAAAAACAATGAAGCTTTTATTTGTTGGGGAAGAGCTGTAGAAAAATAAACTTCATGAAGTAATTTGATACATTTTGAAACTTTTTTTTGTTGGTTCTTTAGCTATTCACGAACTGATTTGCTGGCGCTACGATATGAAGGAGGCTCGCGATTACGTCCAAGTTGCATAAACCGCATCGATCTGCAGACTTTAAACTTTTGGAAAATCAACGGACTTCCAACAAACTTAGGTGGCAGCAACGGCAGCAACAACAGTAACAGTAACAACAACAACAGCAGCAGCAGTAACAACAATTACGCTTTAAATAAATCTGGTTTAAGCCCAGAAAGGGAGAACTCAAGCCTAAGCAGTTCAAATGGTTTACTAAGCTCTCGGCGAGCCTTGCGCAACCGGGAACGAGCCCACAATTATTATCAACGGTTCACTTCTAGCGATCAAATCGGTTTAGAAGACGTTGCGTTAATGACTGGCGGAAACTTAAGTACATCATCATCAACATACAAGTCGTCCAACATAGATCATCGGAGCATTTCGTCATCGCATTTAATGCCAGCATTCGTCAAGCGACGCTTCGAAGCTTCGTCGAATGATTCAACACAAAAGGATAAAATTGAAGATGATGCACCAGCAATTCCTACACAAGTTAATACCGAGCTGAAAAATCAAATACGTTCCAATTCCAATTCATTAGGTTCTCCTATGCGTAGAGGAATTGATTGGGATCGTAGCGAAAAACATTTAAATCAACTACAAGGCAATCACAATGAACAATCACAATCGTTGGCATTATCACCCACATTTTTATCGGGTAGACAGGCGGGCGTGGGCGTTGGTGTAACAGGCTTAAATGTTCATGAAAGGCGTATAGGAAGTGGCCGACTATTGCCACGAAATGATAATTGGGAATATAAAAATCAGGAGACAGAACCAAATGTGGAAAAAGACAGGCCTCATAATGGAAGTATTACTAATCAACAGCGTCAGCGTACATTTAGTGGAAAGCACGTTGAAAGATCCAACGATAATTTGGGTGGAGATCGTGATAGAGATCGGGATCGTCGTCTTACCGAGCGAAGACCAACTGGAACTGGAATTGCTGCCGAAAATGATGGTAAAAAGCACATACAGGGACGTCGTGCATCCAATAAGGATAAATTCAATTTTGGCGATTCTTCTGTTAATCATAATCCAAATCGAGGCAAGCGTTACCAAATGCATGAACCAGAATGGTTTAGTGCGGGCCCAACATCCCAGCATGATACAATCGATTTGCATGGATTTGATGATGTGGAGGATAATGTGGATAAGGATAAGGATAAGGATAATGTCAATTTCAAAATTAACAATGATGATTTCAACAAGACGACAAATCAATTAGAAACTGCTTCAAAAAGAAGCAGCATTGCCAGCTTAAACTTAAACGAATCAAATAGTAACAAAAAGGATGATGATGAAATAACGTTGTCAAATCACACGACAAGTAAACTACACAAATCAGAAGTTGAGTTTAATTTCGACGCCTTTTTAAACATGGATCCAATGGATCATACACTTATGGTAAGTATCAATGCCCACGCTAGTGACGAAGCATCACGAAAATTGCGAAAGGCGACTAGCATTATATACAGGTAGAATGAAATTAAAATTTTGTGAGTTGTTACCTACCATAAGCCACTGCTCTGAAAAACTTTAGCGGAAAAACACTAAAAACCGAATGCAAAATTAATTTTATTATTTCAAATAGTTCTTATATTAATCATCTGTGTCATTTGTCGAGCCTTCGACTTAACTTTACTTAAAGTAACTTCAAAAAAACATTAGAACATAACATGTTTTATTTACGATAAGTATTTTTCATTATGACTAAGACGAAACTTGTAGAAAAGACATGACCAACTTACCAGTTTATATTTTGATTGCATATAAATTCGGATATTTCAGGGTAATGATGGTGAGATACAAGGCGAAATTTCAGCAACATCACGCTTCAGCCGATGGTTTGCACCGAAAGAGACAACAAATAACAACAATCCGTTATCTTTTCGAGACACTTTTACGCTAGAAACACAAGGTAAGCAACGTCTTATATGCTAAAAAAAAATAATCATTAAGTTCTTATTATTAACTATTGCGAACTCTCCAATCAATTAAAAAATCTTGTAAGTCTGAAACCAAACCAAAAATATTTTATTCTGTTTTTTTGTTTGGTTTTGTCTTTAGAAATTCCTAGTGTTAAGGACTTGGAAGCACAAATGAAAAAAGTGGATATGCGTCCTGAATATTCAATGCTAAACACAGTGGCAAACGCACATCATCACTCAATTCACACAGAGCAACCAGAAAAGCCTGCTACCAGAGATACCGAAGCTTTCAAAAGACTCTTGCAACAGTTGGGGGGCTCCCAAAATAATTCGCAGCCAGGCACAGAGCCATACCATGCGATACGAAGTGGACATCGTCCTAATTTACATGAACAACGGCAGCAGCACATGGCCACAGGAGCACGGGCTCAGGACGCCTCGCAAATGAAGGACGATGAGGTACAATTGTATCAGCAACGTAGTGCTAAAAAAAATGAGCCTATGCATAATAGGAATATTGAAGTGATTCCACAAAACCAAAATAAAATACTTCCAACACTGACGCCTTGCGATCAGGATCCGAACTTATCTGGAATCTTGCCCTTGCAAGCACAAAAACGTATGGAGATTCAACATTTGCTTCAGGGTTAGTAATTTATTAACTAAATTATTTGTTTATAATTATACTTTTACAAATACAATACTTCTCAATACATTTTACATATGATTTGACATTTGAAAACCAAATATCAATTTAAGAAATTTTAGGTATTAGCTTAAAAAGTGGAGAAGCGTAACAGCTTAAAGTTGTTTTTAACAATCTTATATTAAAAGTAGTTTTTTGAATATTATTTGATTAATCTGTCCCCAGTACAAGGTTCATCAGGACAGAATAGAGTCTATACAAGAACAATTTCTTCTCTTTGACCTCCGGGGTTTTAATTGGAATCCTAACATTCGCATGCCTCCTTA
Organism: Hirtodrosophila cameraria; assembly: GCA_949708635.1. Taxonomy (NCBI): domain Eukaryota; kingdom Metazoa; phylum Arthropoda; class Insecta; order Diptera; family Drosophilidae; genus Hirtodrosophila; species Hirtodrosophila cameraria. The sequence continues at coordinate 739,561 of OX453092.1, forward strand.
CCGTAGTAGACTTTTACTAATAAATCTTCCCTCTCTTTCTGATCGTAGAACCATGCTTGGTATAATATTTTTACATAAGCTAATAAACGGCGAAATTGATTCTTCTGAATTAATCAGCCATATTAGTTTTGCTGTTCCTATTAGAAGTACAAGAAACTTTCTCCCTCTTCTCTTCAAACCTGTATAACTAACTATGCTATCCATAACCTTTCCGTATTTTATGTTCTGATTATAACAATCTTTTTCATGTTATAAGTAATGCTACATCTATTCCTACACTTAGAAATTCACTCCTTTCTCACCTATCTAATTTGTAGGTTTTGTATTTCATATTTTTGTATTTTTTTGCGTGTATTTATTTGTTTGTATCTTTAGTGTATTTCTAACATACTAACTTCTTGATCTGATTGGGTTTTTACTGGGTTTTCCCCAATCCAGGCAACTAAATGTTGGATCAATTTTTTTGAGGTTTATTACCCAGCTATATATCTTTTTTGCTTTTTCTAATTTTAAATTTTGTAAATTTTAATAATAGTTTTAATTCATTTTTGTAAATTTTACCTTTTCTGTGTCGACTGTTATTAGTCGACATTAAATTAAATTAAATAAATAAATAATCGAAAAACAACAGATAGTTACAATTTTTTTAATTAATCAATTTCTTTTGGTACGATATTGATTTTTTTGATTACTTTCAAATTTTTCAATTGGATTGGCCATTTCAAAAACACGAAATTTTACAGGAATCAATAAAAAATGTCCAATTCACTTGAAAACGAATATTTCAAAAATTGTCTTGGCTTATATTGTTAAGACCAAAAACTGTTAGAAATTCGAAAAATCTTTTATATTTATAACTTATTTAGAAACAAAAAGCGGAAAAAGTTAAAGTCCATAAATGAAATGGGAAGAAGCTAAACTAAATTCGCATTGATTCATATATTTGCAGGCATTGTTCGAGGAGATATTTCTCTTGAATATTTAGAGAAGGAAATACATAATCCCAGCACAACAGCACAGTCAAGGGATATTATTGGAACAGTGCTCTATGAATGCACTAATTCTGTTATACAACAAAAACTAACACATCTAAATGAGTTAAATCAACATAATGCCGTGAAAAATCATTCATTTCTTAACAAAAATGTGTGCTCGAATGTTGCTGAAGGTACGAAATATATTAATATTTTTTTAAAAATCAAAAATAACTAACCAAATTTTTGGTGCTTGCTTCACTATTATTTTTTTTGTTTTAAAATAATTAAATAGCTCTAATTTTTTGTCTGGTGCTTTTGTGCATATTCTAATCATACGCTATACATTGTAGATCTGTTCACACAAAACTCGCTGGGCCAAGGCATAAATCAACACGTTAGGCACAGTAATTCGCCCACACCTTTGGCTTTTACTCCAACCTCTGTGTTAAGGAAAATGACAGCAGATAAGGAAACCTCACAACAGCAGCAGCAACAACAGCAACAACAACAGCAACAACAGCAGCAACAACAACAACAGCACTGTGTCATCAATCAGCAATATCATCAATATCAACTATCTAATCAGTATACAAAACCAACTGTACACAATATGATGACTGATACGCCGGTTATACCTGCAATTAACTTGCAACCAAGAATGATATTGGGTGGCAACTACGCTATGCAGCATCAATTGAATGCTAATAGCCCACAAATTTCTCCTAAATTACTGTCACAGGTGTCTCAATCGCGAGGTCAGCAGATCAAATGGCCTCCTGCAAACATGCAATCTCCACAGGGAGCAAAGGCATTTGGTAAGATTTAATTCAAGAAATATATATATGGTTCTGTTCGAAATTTGCTGAAACGGAATTGATTGCTGCTCTGAAGTACTCAAAACGTCAAACGTTTACGTTTTGATAAGTTTTACTTTTTTGGCTGCGGAAGCAAAAGTAATTGACAGATTACACATGGAATTCCAGGAACAAATTCTTTAACTCAATTTTCTTATTTGGAAATGAATTAGTTAATTTATTCATTAGCTTAAAGTCAAATAACATTTGTAATAATTAATTTAAAAACTGTCTGTAAAACAAGCGAAAACGTCAGGCAAACGTGGCTGTTCTCGATTCAGAACATTCCTAATAGATTCCTACTCAGTTTCGAAAAAGAGAAAACGAAACCATTCCGAACGTAAACTACAACAGTAATTCGTAAATCGTTCGGAATTGATTTGTTTTTACTTATCAAAAACGTACTGAATTCGGAAAAGACCCAATAACTTCAAATATAATGTTATATCTAACACAAAACTAACATTGCCATTTTGGCTGACATCTGCATTATTATTATTATTATCATTATTAGGTCGTCCAATTCTGAAGGGAACTCTTAACTCTGGCTCCCAACAACAAATGCCAACTATTGGCTTTAACTCAAACAATGATTTACAACAATTGCATCAGCAAAGACTTAAGGAAACTATAAGTGCCGACAACATTCACGGTGGACCTGGACCTGCACCACTTCAAAATGTTCCATATACCGACGGAATCTCTCAATTGCAACACCATCATTATTTGCAACAACAACAGCAACAACGAGCACAACCCAGGCATCGATTGATACATGGGGGGGAGATGCACCAAAGGCAAATAAATATACCGATGCATTCATCGACAGGTAATTGCGTTTGGATAACTCTTTAGTTAAGGTCCTCTACTCCAAAAACAAATGTAAAAATCTGTTTTTGGTCTAAAAAAAAGCCAAAAAAATAAGATGGACTTTTTTGCAGAAATAATTAAGAACACTTTGATTAAAGTTGTCAAATTCCAAACAAACGTTTAAAGCACTGTTAACGACCTTTTTATTGTTTTTATATTACTGCAAAATTCTTCAATTTTTTCAAAACCAAAATTTTTTGACATTTGTTGTAATCATACATATATTTATATATATATATATAAATATATATATATTATCTTTTTAATTTTGAACTAGGTGGTGCTATTGATGGCTGCGAATTGAAAAATAATACCCTCGGTGCCATGAACTTCCATAGAGACGATCGTCTATCACCTACAACAAATCAATTGGCCCAATGGTTTTCCCCCGAATTGCTTGCCAGAGCATCAGCTGGAAAATTGCCACTTTTAAATATGAATCAAGCGCTTAGCTTGGAAGAATTCGAGCGTAGCATGCAACATTCCTCAGCCACAGTGCTCAATTGAAGACTTATGAAAGAATTCGAATCCGGTGTTGAATAGAGACTCAAATGCAACGTAAATCCAAATTTCTTGAAATTAATTAATTCAACGACAGAAGAACTTTTCTTTGCAGTTTCTTGAAAATTCTGTGCATTCGTTGCAAGGACTTACAATTTTAATTGGAAATTATGTTTACATTAACATATTTCCTCTACACTCTGGTAGCTTCATAAGAATTTGAAAGAACTAAACTCAACAAAATATTGAAAATAATTGAATAAAGTGTAGTTGATTATATTGTAAAAACACAAAACACGAAATAACTTTCTGTACATAATTCCAAATAAAAAATAAAAATAAAATATAACTATTAAGAATGCGTCTAGTCGATAAATGTTCACCACAAGATACAGATCCTGTATTTTGGAATTGCTTTATAGACTTATGCTTTTTATAGATCTGATTTTCGGGATACAGATAACAAAAATGCATGCTTGCATGCATGCATTTGATTCGAATGTCCTGCAAATTTTTTAAAGTCTGCAAAGGGTTTGGATGACTTCGATGTATATATATTTACACATACTTTTAGGGTAAGTCGGATATGTTTTTTTTGGGTGATAGGTGCCGAGAGTTATAAAATTGTATACAGTTTTTAATTGGTTTTGAATGGCTTAAATAATCAATTTGAAGTATTGATAATAGTGTTAGTAGGATGCTACTACTATTTGAAACTGTATAATCTGTTCCGATCTCCACATTTTTTAATTATTATGCTCTAGTTAATTGAATTCTATCATTTTGGCAAGTCAATTCCAAATAAGATCATATCCAAGTGACATCAGTCCGCAAAATCTTGTAACAAGTTAGAATGGGAACACTTAATTCACGTCCATAATATATTGCAGAGTGTGGAAAACTGAACAGGCCTGTAATGACCGTAAAGATTAAAATTTTTTTTAACAAATTAAAATCTAACAATTATTTTTGATGTTTATTGTAAAATTCAATAATAACAATAATAACTTGATTTTTAAAATATAAATTACTAATAAGAATTACTTTGTAACTTATATAAATAAATCAGAAATAAAAGTTATAGCATGACTCTTATGTCAAAGATCAAAAATAACTGTTGTTCCTTGACTTTTATTTCAAAAATCAAAATTAATTGTCATTTCACAACTTTTATTTTAAAAATCAGAAATAATTAAGTTTTATTATTGATTTTTAAAAGGACAGTTATGAAATAAGATTTATGTATGAAATAAGTCACTATCAATCATTATAAACTATTTAAATTTTTGAAAACTTAGAGATTAGATCAATTTTTTTCTGTATTCAACTGTTTTGTAGTAAATTTCCTTCACAAGTATTTTTTTTTGTTTTAAAATAATGAATCAACTCTCATTTTCAAAACTTAGATAAAATATTACGTTACTATTATTTGTTGGTTCAAATTCAAAGTCAACAGAATTTGACAGCTTATAAAGTAGAATTCGAATCGTATAAGTTTTCAAATAACAGTAATAAGTAAACCAAGCTGATACAAGATGGATTTCCATTGAGTTATGTATGTATTTATATTTATTTGCGTCGAACATCCCGCTTAGGATTCAAATACAAAGTATAGTTAGTTATTAAAAGTGGTTCGAGTAATGAGATTAGTGTGTGTTTCGTGGGGAATGAATAACTCATTGGCACTAATACGAAATGAATACTGACATACTTAGTTATGCATGTATGTAAGTTTATTCATGCCTAATGCGTATGTTTTTTTATTGTTATATATAGTTAAGCTTAAATATTTGTGTGATTTGAAATTTGGTGGGATAATCTACGCCTAATCCTAAATACATTCATATTAACTATTAGACTGACAAAAATGTTCGCAAATGCTTACACACTTGGATATGTACATACTAACATGTATGCATATACTTATGTACTTACTAATACTAACAAAAAGTGCTCATTTTTTAATAACACTCATTTCATGTTTTCATTGTTTGATTTTTTTTTCTGATTAAAGGGAACCAACTGTTTTAATAAGTTTCCAGATTTGTTTCGACACAGTAGTTCTACAATTAATTTCTGTTTTTTTTTAATTTCAAAGTTATAAGTTAAAATGTTGGCGCATAGATTTGGGTTTAGAGATTTGAATCGGAATAAAAGCACTGAATACATTTTTTTTTTTAATTAAAACAAAACAAAAATGTGCTTATTGGCCAAAACTATCGAGATTTGTAGGTACACTTAAAAAAAAAAAAATATATATATATATATATTATTTTGTTTTATTTATGTTAAGTAAATCATCAATTCGAAATTTGAATGTAGTAGGCAGAGCTGTTAATGATTGAATCTTTTTTATATTTAAGTCTCTATGACTTAACAATTTTTTTGTTTCAAATATTTTTTATTTTTTAAATTCGAATTTAAATTTGCTTTCATTCAATTTGAACAAGTGAGAACGTTGCAGTCGGAAGGACCCGACTGCGGTATACGGAAGTGAGCGTGGCATTTGTATTTTTTTGTTCAAATCTTTCAAGTTTTGCTATCAATTTAAATTTGGTTGGGTCAGCTCTACAGGTTTGGTAGAAACAAACATTGCTCGATTACAAGTGCATTTTTTATCCAATCTATTATATAGGGCAACAAAATTCAACCTGCAAAATTTGGTGAAAGGGGTGTGAGAGACACAGACTTCGCTTATTTGTTGACGCGGGGGTGGGCGTGGTGTAAATTATTTTAGTCAGATCAATCAAGGAAGTTATTTGATCACTTGTGCTAAATTTGGTTACTCTAGCTGTAAAGCGGTGGAAGATGTATGTTTTTGCGGTTTGTGGTGGGTGGGGGTGGAGGGGAGATCTTGACACTTTGCCTATGGTATATATCAACATGTATACCAAGTTTGGTTGCTCTAGCTTCCAAACTGTCGAACAGACTGCGTTCATACGGACAGACGGACATTTCACAATCCCAATATATTTTTAATTTTTTTTTTGCCTTTGAAACTTGTTTCAAGTCGAAAGGCTTATCAAATTTGACATTAAAATCGTTTCTTTAAAAATGTGTTTTGTTGAAACTTGATTTAAATCTTTAATTTGAAATATGTGTCTTGGAATCTATTTCATGTCACACAATATTCATACACTTTTGACAAAATCAAATTGATTTAAAAATTTGATTTAAATCTTTGCTTTAAAAATGTATGTGTCAAATCTGTTTTATGTTACAAAAGATTCCTACAATTTGACATTAAATTCTTTACTTTTAACACAAACTATTTGAAACATGATTTCTTAATTCAATGATATAGTAGTCCCTGTGTCTTCTGTCACTCAAATTTCCTAAGCTGAAATAATTGCTACAATTTTAGTTTGACTTTGTTAAGCACATTATCAATATGTCAAGAATATTGCTAAAGTTATTTATTAATTAATTTAATACAATTGTGAAATTTTTTTTAAAATATTTAACAAAATTTGTATGTATAATATATACAGTAACGTGGGTCAAATTGTATGGGGGTAAAAAATGCAACCAAGCGTCAGTGAAAAATTGAATCTATGGACAATTCTAAGAAAAGTGGCAAAGTAATTATTTGTCTAAATTCAGAAAAGACCCCGCGGTTTTCAACTTGAAGATATGTATGTTTTTTACTCCCTGTTCCCATTAAAAATGGGAAAAAGGGAGTTATAAAGTACTGCAAATGTGTGTAACAGACAGAAGGAAGCATTTCCGACTATATAAACTGTATATATTCTTGATCAGCATCAACAGCCGTGACGATCTAGCCATGTCCGCCTGTCTGTCTGTCTGTCCGTCTGTCCGTATGAACACACAGATCTCGGAGACTACAAAAGCTAGAGACACCAAACTTGGCATGTAGGTTCCTGTATACCATACGCAGATCATGTTTATTTCAAATTTCGGATGCACCCCCCCGCACCCCCGCCAATCGCAAAAGACTCCCACAGCAACAATTTTAAAGATAAAGCTTTAATTTTTGGTACACATGTATGTTTAATCAATGTCTTTCGGATGTGTAAATTTCAACACGATCGGATAAATAGCACCAAAGTTATGGAAAAACTTATTTCCCCTGTCTCAGCAGGCAGAAACAACAGTTTGACATGCACTGTGCAAGTTGAGTACGCTGCTTGCTTGTGTTGCCGCTGAACTGCTTGAAATGCAAGTTGGGAGCAGGGAGTCTCGTAGACGGGCACACTCGACTAGAGTATTCTTACTTGTTACTCTAAGAATCGTAGTAAAATTTTAGAAAATCTATTTGAAAATTTTGTATGTTTTACTTTAACAACTAAGAATGCTCTTGTCAGGTGTGCCTGAATAAGAGATTCCCTGCTCTCCACACTTAACTTTTGCAGTGCCTGTAAAACTGTAGTTTCTGGCTTCTAAAACGGGGGGAGAAGACTGACGTTTATAAACCGATCGTAATGAAATTTACAGGCACTGCACACACCCGACGAGAGCATTCTTAGTTGTTAAAGTAAAACACAAACAAAATTTTCCAAATAGATTTTCTAAAATGATACTACGATTTTTAGAGTAAAATACATACAAATCTTCAAGTTGAAAACCGCGGGGTCTACTCTAATTTTTGACAAATAATTATTTTGCCATTTTTCTTAGAATTGTCCATAGATTCCGTTTTTCACTGACGCCTGGTCGCGAAAACAATTGACCCACCTTATATAAAATTGTGCTTACAAGTTGTCGAAATGAATAATCAAATTTACTTTGAAATTTTAGGGAGCTAAACACCTATATTTCACAGAGTTTTGGCTACTGAAAGTCAGTTGAAATTTTGTTATATTTTAGAAAACAATATTTCAACGGAATTTGAATTTCTATAATATAACATTCTATAAATTATTTCTTACCTATAAGCTATGCATATTTATTAGAATTCGGCATTCTTAGTTGTTGTTGTGGATTATATTTTAGTACAACAACTAAGTAAGCGGTTCTTTAGTTCGTTTTCGGATAAAATAACTAATTGATAATTTAGTTCCTTTCCGGATGCAGGAGCTTATCGTTTTCAGTTCCTTTAGTTCGGTTATTCATTTAAAATTGTTGACAATTTTATACTTAAATGTTTCACGAAGACAAGAACTAGTCGAATGATCGATAATGAAAACTGCTTAGCCAAAAACGCCATACGAAAGGATCTAAAAGAATTTCAATCGAATATATAGTTTAATAATTCAATTCATTTAGGTCGGATCAATCCAGTTCTAGAAACGTTCTTAAAAGGAATTTGAATTTCTATAACATTCTCTAAATTATTCCCTACCTACAAGCCATGCATATTTATTTGAATTATTATACTACTTTGGGATATATTTGATTTGTAAGTGTTTCATATACATATAAAAAAACGTGTCCGATTTTATCAACTCATATACTATTCGGTATAGGATATTTTTGAATCGATATACTTAGGTATTTTAACTAGTTGATTTAATTGTTTCAATTTCAATTATTTAGTATAAATAAAATTTGAATGCTTAACATTATTGTATTACCTTTTTCTACGTTAATATTTATATATAGGAAGTACGAGCTAAGGCAGTAACAGATATATCTGACCAAGCGTGCATAACCATAACAAAAAAAATTGGTATTACATATAGTACTATATAACATATGTTTTGCTTAACTGACTAACTTGATTGTGTGCGTAATGTGCGATACGATATTGAATAGCAAAAATGTCATCTTAAGCTATGTATTTGGATTTCGACAAAAAAAAATTAATGTTTTTTGTATCGCTTTTGAAAGCGATAAAGCTTAAGTTAAATATATCTAAGTATCATTTAAAGTCAAGCCGACATCACTTAGCTCAGTTTTATGTCAAAATATTCGGGTAATTATGAAAGGATTTATAACAAGAAAATAATATATCATAATCTGTATGATCTTAAGTGAAAAGTTAATCGTTAATCGTAGCTATAATCGTCTAATTGCTCTAATTTACTCTGATTTGGACAAAATTTGATCAAATTATATGAAATATTTCGTTTCAGACGGATATAAGATCGATCAAATATTTTTACACAAATCTGAGCTATATATATAATTGTTAGTCTTAGGCTGTACTTTTCATTAGTTGTATTCTAATCTTCGATGCAAATTGAGGATGATTCAACAATTCCTATACCATAGTCGCATTTTTCAGTTGTGGAAGCACCATTAAAACACTCTTCGCCCTCATGAATAACGGCAGTTTGATTTCTAGTCTGGTCTATGTCGAGACTTGGGCTGTTCTGGCTACCGTTCTGCGATGGTCGCTCGGATGATGTAGCTATAGTTCCGGCATTAACGTCAATCTCTCCTCGCCCTCCGGCTGTACCGGCTGATGTATTGCAACCAACTGGTGTGCGGCTGTATCCGGAACTTGTAGCCACTCCACCCTGTCCCTGTCCCTGTCCCTGTCCTCCTGCCGTAGTTGTGGCGGATCGTCGATACACCGTGCTGTTCATTGTCAGCTTGCGTACATTCTTGTCAGGATGAAAGACCAATATATACACCTTTGGAGAGTAAAGGCAAACCAATGCCACTGAAGCACTTAAGCTAATGCTAATGCACAACGTGGTTATTTGAATCTGCATAAAACACAAAAAATGATATCAAATGATGTTTGAAGATCTAAAATACACCAAATATTTACCTCATACGAATTGCCAGTACCAAAGTAAATTGGCACAAATGCTAGCCAAATTATACAGGTAGTGTACATTGTAAATCCTATGAACTTGGACTCGTTGAAGTTTTCTGGTATTTTACGCGTTTTTATTGCATAGACAGTACAAATTGTAATAAGTATCATATTGTACAGCTGCGAGAATAGAAAGGACATATCCTGTATTTTGCATTTCAGTATCACCTCGGCGCGGTCTGGGTAATAAAATCGTGTTCCTGGCGGCTCCACAATCATCCAAACCATCGTGATTAAAACTTGTATTGCTGCACATATATATAACATAAATAACGTACTTATTAAATGATTGTGAAGTTTCAGTTAGTGCCAATATGTACGTATGTATTCAAAAATATTTTCAGCAGTTGCATTTCAAATTTGTGCGGTGTTTTTTTTTCGCGGATTCTTGAAAACAAACCATTGTTTCCAAAGCAATTTTTTTTTTGTTAAACGACCCGACACAACTAAAAATAAATATTATCTAGTTTTTGTATATTCGTTAGAAATTAATACTTCATTTTGAATTTTATTTTAAATTTGCAAAATAGAAATTCAAGTTACGTTTTTATATAAAATAAACTTAATAATTATGTACAATTTTTTTTTTTTTAATTTTGTAACCTAGAATTAGTTTCTATGACACAATTAATAGATAATAATAATAATTTTTATCAAAAATAGAGAAAACAAGTAAGAATACTCTAGTCGAGTGTGCCCGACTACGAGACTCCCTGCTCCCAACTTGCATTTCAAGCAGTTCAGCGGCTACACAAGCAAGCAGCGCACTTAACGGGTCCAGTTCCTGCCAAATTGTTGTTTCTGTCTGCTGAGACGGGGGTAATAGATTCTTTCATAGCTTCGGTGTTATTTATCCGATCGTGATGAAATTTACACAGCTGATCAACATTGATGCAAAATATATGTGTACCAAAAATCAAAGCTTTATCTTTAAAATTGTGGATGTGGAAGTCTTTTGCGATTTGCGTGGGTGCGGGGGGTGCATCCGAAATTTGAAATAAACCTGATCTGCGTATGGTATACAGGAACCTGCATGCCAAGTTTGGTGTCTCTAGCTCTTATAGTCTCTGAAATCGACGCGTTCATACAGACAGACGGACATGGCTAGTTCGTCTCGGCTGTTGATCCTGATCAAGAATATATATAGTTTATATAGTCGGAAATGCCCCCTTCTGTCTGTTACACACATTTGCAGTACTTTATAACTCCCTTTTTCCCATTTTTAATGGGAACAGGGAGTAAAAAGTTATTTTCGCTCCTACAACCTTAACCACAATTTTCTACCCAATAGGGTAAATTTTCCGGAAAATAAGTATGCAGTTTTTAATGAATTTTCATCTTGATCTTAGAGAATGATTTGAAGCAAATCGCACATAGCCTCAACTTTGGGCTTTTTACCTACTGTCCACCCGGGAATGTGAATTTTCCTGAAAATTGACTATTTTTTTTTTTTTTCTTTTTATAGATTTTTTCTTACATAAGCCCGAATAAGTGTTACGTTTAAAAGAAAATGTTCGCTAGGTGGAAAGACTTTCAAATTATTTTAAATGTTTTGGCATTAGTAAATGTATTTTCTGAGGAAAGTGTTGTATGTACAAACAATAAACTGCAACAAGTGTTTCCTCTTTTCGTCTGCTGGTGTTGAAGAGAGGCAAGGGCCGAAAGTTTGTATTTGTATTTCACATTTCTAAACCTTGTCGGTTCCCAATAAGTTCACGATTCTGAATATTCTCGAAGAATAAACTTAATTTTGTTAAAACAAATGTATATGTACATGTACATATATAAGTATGTAATCAGGCGGACAGACAGACGGACATGGCTAGTTGCTGATCAAGATTACAAAATATACTTTATATGGTCAGAGACGTCACATTTACACATTTGGTGGCAAAATTGCAAAACCCTTTGCAATGGTATATAAATTAAAAATAAAAATTATTTTTCAAAAAACCTAAAGTTCAGAATTAATTCAGGATTTATTTTTGTAAAAGCGCGACAAGTACTTAAAGTTTTTTATATATTACTATTCCCGGCGAGCGGTGCTACGCTCCGTATAAAACCACATTCACACGAAAATTTATGAATGAATTTTCATATTGATCTTTGAAATCGCACAAAGCCTCAACTTTACGCTTTTTACCTACTTTCTACCCGGGAATGTGAATTTTGTGGAAAATTGAAAAGCAGTTTTTAATGAATTTTCATATTGATCTTTGAAAAATTATTTGAAGCAAATCGCATATGAACTCAACTTTGTTCTTTTTACCACCCACTTTCCACCCGGGAATGTGAATTTTTCGGAAAAGTGGTATGCAGATTTAAATGAATTTTCGTATAAATCTTTGAAAATGAGTTTGCAAATTGCAAAAAAGCTCCATTTTCGCCCATACAACCTTGATCACCCATTTTCCGCCCGGGGGTGTGAAATTTCCAGAAAATTGGTATGCAGTCATAAATTATTTTTTTTTAGATCTTTGAAAATAATTTTGAAGCTAATCGGATGATTGATTGATAAACAAAAAAGTTGCATACAACGATTTTCCGAAAATTTTCCACATTTCCCGACCGAATTTTCCAAGATCCGGGATTAGTACTCACTTTCAACATAGGCCTAAGCTACTGTGAAAATTTCAGCCATCTAGCTGTTATGGTTTGGGGCCTGAGTTGATTGCCAATCGCCAATCGCCAGTGAGGGCAAACTCTTTTATATGTATAGATACAGATAAAGATATATATATATATATATCTATATCTATATATATATATATATATATAGATATATGTATATACTCTATAAAAGATTATCACAATTTTGACCAGAGCTTACAGTCAAATTTATTAAAGATTTTACATGTCCTATACGTAATTGTTGTTGGAACATTGAAACCCTGAAGCGCCCATTAAATCTTAAAGCTAATGTACCAACTATGCTTATATTTGTTTATACAAGTACTTACCGATTAAAGATGTTGTAATAACCACCTGGGACTGTGGACTGATGTACTTGAGACGTTGTGCTGACTTCGATGCCGAGTGGAATATACGGGATATGCGATTTGTTTTCGTCAGCAAAGCGCTATAAATGATAGAAAAGCCGACGCCAATACCGAACCTCTGAAGGACACAGGATCCAATTGTTGGCTTTGCGATCAAAGCAAAGGTGTTGCAGTAACAGACTAAAATACCAAAGAGTAGCGTATAGCTCAGCTCACGCCCAGATGCACGGACGAGAGGTGTATCGTGGTTTTTGGCAAACAGGACAATTACGATAATAGTCATTGCAATGCCGATTATTGCAATTGCCAATGGAATAAGTGCAAAAAGTGAATTCCAACGCATGTACTGTATGTTAAGTGCAAAACAGGAGAGCTTGTCCGGATATGGCCAAAGTCCGGGACCACAGTCTCTGCAAGTAAATTCGTCATAGACATATTCGTACGCCTCGCAGCTGTCACAGATCCAGCAACAGGTGTCCCCCTGCGAATGCGAAAGCGAAAGGTTTTAGAATAGATTAAATTTAGAACTGACAACTTACCTGTTGTTTTTTTATCATTCCAGCCTCGCATGGCAGTGAACAAGCGGAGGTCGGCATTTCGAGCATTTCTTTGTTCCACACAACAGTTTCCAAATTCATTTCAAGGCTATTAAACCATTTTCCGATGACCTACAAATGAAAGCAGACATGCATATTAGAAAACAAGTAAGAACGTTGCAGTCGGATGCACCCGACTGCGATATACTCTTTTTTAGCCTCTTTGCGGAGTCAGAAGTGGGCGTGCCAATTGTTTTTTTGGTCAAATCTCTCATGTTTTGCCAATGAATTTAAGTTTGGTTGGGCTCGTTGTACAGGTTTGGGAGAAACAAACATTGCTCGATTGCAAGGGCGGGGGTGGGCGTGGCAAAATTATTTGTATGCAATCTATTTAATTGGACAATAGAATTCAACCTGCAAAATTTGGGGACTCTAGCTATAAAACTGTGGAAGATATAGGTTTTTGCGGTTTGTTGGGGAAGGGGTGGGGGTGGGGGTAGATCTTGACACTTTGTCTGCCTATGGTATATACCAACATGCATACCAAGTTTGGTTGCTCTAGCTTAAAAATTGTGGAAAAAACCTCCGTTCATACAGACGGACGGACAGACGGACATTTCACAAACACAAAATACTCTTTTTTCTCATTTTCTCAAAAAAATTAAAAAAGAGTATCATGAGAGTAAATGATCTTAAACGCTTAATAATAGTCTATGCAAGGATTCAGAGCCCAAAAGATAGGAACGGAAGCAAAAAAAAAGTTTTTGCATACGCAGTGGGATCTTTATATCTCGCGACCATCTGTAGTTTTTTGTTGCTTGTTTTGTTTTTGTGTAAGGCCAGTATACTACCTTGTACTGATATCCTGAGGAGTTATCGAGGCGTTGATAATTCAAAATATCATATCTGGCCAAACCATCGCCTTGACGATCAAATTTAACCTCACTGCCAGCCAAATCTTGAAAAAGAATCGAATAAATAGTTAGTTAGTTAGTTATTTAGTTAGTTAAATGGGATTATAAATTAATACTACCAATAAATGACACATTCAACAAGTAATTGTTGTAAAAGTCCTTGCCATCATAGCTGGCCATATCAGGACATGCCTGTGAGGTGCTATCCACTGGCTTACGATACCATACGGACTCGCTATGCTGATGTTTCTGCTGACCCAGATTTTGGTCGTTCTGGGTGCAAAGGTCGTTATGCAAATTATGTAAAGCATGGGCAAAGGCATAAACAGCATCTACAACAAACTGCGTTTTCGATTCTTGTTCGTATCTGTGAAGAAAGAGTTGTTTTGAATACAAGCTATGAGATTTTTCATTAAAAAAAAATGGATCATCCAATCGTTTTCGGTTCTTTATTGATCACTGTGGACGGCAGTTCACGCTAGTGACGAAGAATTCGAAGGGTATGAAAACTCATTAAATTGAGTATTTATCAATATTTATACTTATTTACACTTAAAACTAATGCACTTACCCGACTTTTTCCGAAAGCCTAAAGCTATTATCGCAAATGTTTTTTTTCTTTTCGTTAAGTTGTCCCGCCACCTGTTCATTTGTAGAAACCAGCTCAACAGAACTTAAGGACAAGACACAATTAAATGTATCCTCCCAGAATTCGGCAAACCATGGATTTCGCTGATTGTTGCTTGGCGTAAGCTGCATCATATATCTATCGAAATCTTCAATTATCTCTGACTGAAGCTCAACGGTAATTGCACCCTCAGCAATGTCCTCCAAACCCTCAAGTAGTTTTTGTTGCTTGCCCCAGCCATCGCTAGCTACCCAATGAAATGGCTGGGAAAGATTAGCCCGTTTTGCTGCTAGCAGTATGCGACGTGCGTCCTCGGCACGTGTAAAAAGGACGACGCCGCGAGCGTTGGGTTTCTTTAGCAGTTTGCTGATAATCGAATCAAAGACTTTGTCATCGGCGGCGCTTGGTACTTTCTCAGCGGCGGCAATACAGACGTGACGCTCCGTTGCCTCCTTATGAAAGGCTTCGATACCGTATTCACCTGGTGATGGCAATCAAACCAAGCAATTTTTTATTGCAATTAATTAACCATTTAATCTTCACTTCTAGCTTGAAAACAATAAGTACAAACACAGTTCGTTTTTGGTCCACCAAAGAAATACATGAATAAAACATCTGATTTTGGGTGCAAAATGTGGGGATAAATGAGTGGATGTCGAATCCAGAATGGAAATTCATACGGACGGACAGACGGACATTTCACAAACCCAATATACCATTTTACTTTTTTTTCAAAAAAAAAATTAAAAAAAGAGTATAATCATTTCATTGACTACTTGGTTTTTCAATGCTCGTTAAAAAAATGTTTACTAGCATTTTTATACTTTTTTTTAAATTTTTTGAAAAAAAAGTAAAATAGTATATTGGGTTTGTGAAATGTCCGTCTGTCCGTCTGTCTGTCCGTATGAACGCAGGTTTTTTCCACAATTTTAAAGCTAGAGCAACCAAACTTGGTATGCATGTTGGTATATACCATAGGCAGACAAAGTGTCAAGATCTCGCCCCCACCCCTTTCCCCACAAACCGCAAAAACCTATATCTCCCACAATTGTATAGCTAGAGTAACCAAATTTAGCACAAGGGCTGCTTATCACATCCTTGACTGATCCGACCAAAAAAATTTTTGCGACGCCAACCCCCGCCCCCAAAATTGAGCTTTGTCTGTATCTCCCCCACCCCTTTAGCTAGAACACCAAATTTTGCAGGTTGAATTCTATTGTCCTATTAAACAGATTGGATAAAAATAATTTTGCCACGCCCACACCCACCCTTGCAATCGAGCAATGTTTGTTTCTCCTAAACCTGTTTTACCATCCGTCCGTCCGTCCGTCTGTCCGTCCGTCTGTATGAACGCAGGTTTTTTCCACAGTTTTGAAGCTAGAGCAACCAAACTTGGTATACATGTTGGTATATACCATAGTAAGACAAAGTGCCAAGATCTCCCCCCACCCCCAGAAACCGCAAAAACCTATATCTTCCACAGTTTTACAGCTAGAGTAACCAAATTTGACATGATGACTAGTGACCACACCCTTGACCGACCTGCCAAAAAAAAAAAAATGCCACGCCCACTACCGCCCCCGCAAATGAGCTAAACCTGTATCTCCTACACCGTTATAGCTAGAAACCCCAAATTTTGCAGTATGACTCCATTTGAACTCTTCGATAGATTGGAGAAAAGAAATTTTGCCACGCCCACCCCCGCCCCAGTAAACGAGCGATCATTTTGACAAGTACGCGTCTCGCCCTGCTTTGGGCGTTTGCAGCGTTCTGCACTTAGTAATAAGAATTTTATAGTTCATAGCATATATATATAAGTAGTCTTTAAAAGAATTTAATTTAATATAAGTACAGAAAACAGAGTATCAACAGATGGATCAGTATGTGTAAGCGAAATAATGTGCA
Organism: Hirtodrosophila cameraria; assembly: GCA_949708635.1. Lineage (NCBI taxonomy): Eukaryota > Metazoa > Arthropoda > Insecta > Diptera > Drosophilidae > Hirtodrosophila > Hirtodrosophila cameraria. The sequence continues at coordinate 756,472 of OX453092.1, forward strand.
TTCATTAATTTCAATTGGTTAACATGACAGAAGTAATAACAGTTTAGCTAAACTAACAGCTGTAAACTAAACAATTCGCATGCCGCAGTGAAAGCCATAAAATGTTAAGGGTCCAGGAATAAATTCCGCTAGCATTCCATTTCGTTTTTACTCCCTGTTCCCATTAAATATGGGAAAAAGGAAATTATAACGTACTGCAAACAGGCAGAAGGAGGCATTTCCGAGTCAAACTAGCCATGCCCGTCTGTCTGTCCGACTGAGCTAGAGACACCAAACTTGGTATGTAGGTTCCTGTATACCATACGCAGATCAAGTTTATTTCAAATTTCGGATACGCCCCCTCCCACCCTCGCAATTCGAAAAGAGCTCACACAGCCACAACTTTAAAGATTTAGCTTTGATTTTTGGTACACATATTTCTTTTATCAATGTTAATCAGTTGCGTAAATTGCCTTGAAAAAAATGGAATACGTCAATATGAAAATTGGCACTAAACTGTTGTATGCAAATTGTTGATGTTGTTAGATTATCACTCTACTCACCATAGGAGCCTTCCGAATGAATTGTGGACACATATGACCAGTTAAAGTTTTTGATAATGTCCACCAATGCGACAGATTGGAATGTGTCTGGCGGTACAGTACGTGCGAATAAATCAAAGCGCGTCTTATCCGATAGCGTTTTTGCTGTGGACGCTGGTGATATTTGTGGTATATGAAAAAGTCGTAACAGATTGGCAACTTGTAACGATACTGAACTATATGAACCACCAATAACACCAAAAACCGGTCCTGATGACGCATTCTTTCTCAACTTCGGTGTGGATGTGTCCGCACATTCGAAAACGGATGTATCCAAGTTGTTCAGAGAGGCGCGTACAAACTGTAGCGACTGATTGAGGGCATATGTATCCCGAGAGCATGTATCCAGTATATGCACACCTATCGTTATTCCCGGTAATAAATTTGTATCATTATTAACACGATCAATGGCATACAGCATGGCCTCCAAACGTTGAACTCCTCTGTTATAGACCTTAGGTCCGCAAGGCGGTGCACCCTCGCCTTTCTCGTGAACGGGAAAGAGCCCACCCAGTATAATATCACCTGGTAGGTAGACAGACACTGTGTCCTGTGTTTGCGATGTGCCGGCACTTGATAGCTGTGCTTGATATAGGCAGCAGATCGTCCAGCAAATGGCAACGATAAGCATATTCGTTGTTTTTGTGGCATCTATTTTCGACATATTGGCCAATTTTTGATAATGCTCCTTCAGCTTTACGATTTACTTAAAACATACATATTTTGATCCGTTTGCCGTATCCGTTTTAATGTTGCAGTAGCCAATTTAGCCCATTACTAATTCATATGTTGCGAATCCCATGGCCATTTCGAGACATCTGCAAATATATACTATAATTTTTTATAATATATATAAGAAATTTAAAACATAAGGAATTGAAGAAAATCCAGCGAAAACCAATTAGACCAGGGGTGCCCAGAGCCTATACACACGACGCACATTTGTTTTTGTATTACACATTGCGCATAGGATGTGTGTGATCTTGCACACGCCATAAGCGAGCGGAGCATATTGCAAATTAAAAACAAACAATTTTTCGCTTTTCTCATTCCGTCCACTTCCGTTGCTGGCAACCGTTAGACCGTTAGACACTCGAATTTATTTTGTTGTTGTATTATCGTTTTGTGTACGCTGAAAAAACGAAAATGTGCACTAGCTTGTTAATCTTTGACGGGTGTGTTCTACTCTCATTTTTATACTCTTTTTTAACTTTTTTGAAAAAAAAAAATATAAAAGAGTATATTGGGTTTGTGAAATGTCAGTCTGTCTGTCCGTCTGTATGAACGCAGGTTTTTTCCACAGTTTTGAAGCTAGAGCAACCAAACTTGGTATACATGTTGGTATCTACCATAGGCAGACAAAGTGTCAAGATCTCCCCCCACCACCACCCCTTCCTCCTTAAACCGCAAAAACCTATATCTTCCACAGTTTTATAGCTACAGTAAACAAATTTAACACAAAGGCTACTTATAACATCCTTGATTGATCTGACAAAAACCCATTTCGCCACGCCCACCCCCGCCCCCAAAAATGAGCAAAGTCTGTAACTCCCCCACCCCTTAGAATCACCAAATTTTGCAGGTTGAATTCTATTGTCCTATTAAATAGATTGGATAAAAATATACAGACTTTGCTTATTTGGAGGTCGGGGTGGTCGTGGCCAAGTTTTGTTAATAACATTAAGCAAGGAAGGGATTAGTAGCCCTTGTTCTTTATTTGGTTACTCTAGCTATAAAACAGTGGAAGATACAGTTTTTTTCGGTTTGAAGAGGAGGGGAGGGGGGGCGATCTTGACACTTTGTCTGCCTATGTTATATATCATCATGTATATAAATTTTATATTATAAATATATTCTAAAAATGATTATAAAAACCAGACGCCTTCGTTCAACCCTACCCTACCAACGCATCACCTCTTCTTCCCCCACATTGGTGCATGCATCACTATTAGCAGCACACAGTAAGTGTGAAATTTTAAATTAACATAGTCAGAAGTTCCAATCATCATTTAGCGTCGGGAAGATGCGAACCCAGGTCCTCGTGCATCAGCAAACGTCAACTCACCGTCCATATCAAATATGCTAGTTATTTACTCATAGTCATTACTGACCTTACAGAATTATTAGTTTTGAATTTTGATTCAGCCAACGAATACTGTTCAAGACCTATTCGTAATCAATTTAAGAATACATAAGGCCGTAAAGTACTTAAAATTGTAAGAACTAAACGATATGAATTCTAGAACTTTTTTTCTTTTTTTTTGAGTGCACTTATAATTTACTGCACTAGTCACAAACGATGAAAATTATTATTATTATTATTATTATTATTATTATTATTATTATTATTATTATTATTATTATTATTATTATTATTATTATTATTATTATTATTATTATTATTATTATTATTATTATTATTATTATTATTATTATTATTATTATTATTATTATTATTATTATTATTATTATTATTATTATTATTATTATTATTATTATTATTATTATTATTATTATTATTATTATTATTATTATTATTATTATTATTTCTATTATTTCTCTCTTTCGGTGTGTAAAATAGTTGTTTCTGAAGGATATAGCGAAAAAACTGAAGCAGCGAAGTTATTGGCAAATATCCAGATCGGGTCAGAATGCAAAATAAATGCGAAATGTGGCAAAAACTGGTAGCTTTTGAATATTTGGTGGGACATTAAGAGAGGGATATTAAGAGAGGAATATGTTAAGCAACCAGCATAGAAAGAACACAGTTGGGGATGCTTTTCGCTTTTTATGCAGAGGCATGCTGCCTGCACACGCAGACGGTCTTAAATGAGTGTGTATGTGTGTAAGAGTTCTTGTGTGTGTGTGTGCACATAAAGTAACAATGGCGACCCAGAAAAAGCTTTGATGCAAGAACTTTACCAGAAGTACCAACAAGAATGGTATCCTGATGATGGTAATGCGCACGGGAGTGAAAGAAAGAAAGAAAGCAGCAACAGCAAAGAGCAGTGCGGCAGTTACATACATTCATACACAGCATACTTACATACTATACATACATATAGACACACACATGTGTATGAGATATGGTTATAGATTAGCAAGGGTCAAGGAATTGGAGTGGGACAACCGAGAACAAGAAAAATATATCTCAAATGTACGCAAATATGTATGTATGTATATTTATGTATATGTTACATAGGTACAAAAGACTTGTCCAATTTTCGTAGAACGAGGCCCAACTTAAGTAATTTGATGTTTCCTTGTCCTTCAGATGCTGATTTTGATTTTGGGTCTCTATTGAAAGCTATTGAGGTAGATACTATGTTTGACTCCAAATGGACTCTATCCAGTTGGCCTGCTTTTGAGACTGTATGGGTGTTAAGGTACACATAAATATACTACACATTTCAAATGGTTCTGTATACGTACGTATACGCAATATTTCTGCATATACACGAATATACAAAGCATTCATGCACAAATGTATGTAATATATGTATGTATGTCTTAAATCTAATAATGTGAATCTAGTTAGCGTACTTACCGTTACTATTTATATTTCTAGAATGTCCTTTTTTTATCATAGACGTTATTTCTTTAAGTTAACAACCAATATTATTATAGAAACGAGCACAAGAAACGCGCACATCTGTCCATAGCTTTATCTGTAGATAAACTGATTTACTCATGATAAGCCCAAGCAGTTCTTGTACCAGCAGCAGCAGCAGCAGCAGTGGCCACGGCAGCAACACAACAACAACAGCAGAGGAACAGTAGCAGCGACAGCGGCTTCGCGGAAAGAACAGCAGTAAAAGCAGCAGCAGCAACAACAAGAACAACAACGGTAGCAGCAGCCATCTAACTGTCCATCTCTCCCTGAATGGTCTTTTTCGGGAGCACAAGCACCACTGCAGCAGCAGCAGCAATAGATCTCAAAGAGAACACTAACAGCATTCAAAAAAGCAGCAAAAAAAGACACAAGAGCGAATACAGCTCTCTTGAACATACCTAAAGTCGTAACATTCGTCCTGCAGCATTAGTTAAGAGCGCACCATTTGACTTATAAAGAAAAAGAGTGGAACTGTCAGTCTGAGCTTTTTAACCGTTTCGAAATTTAGCTTTAACAGACGAGCTTGTATATGCAACAAAAGCAAAAAACAAAAATTTTCTTTGTTTTTAATTTTTTTGTGTGTTTACCATAAATTGCCTTATAGTATAACGGATTAAAAACAACGATGTACAAAAAATAGGTGGGCCTACATCCATTTCACTGTGAACGGCAGTCCGGCAAGATTGAAAGATTTGCTGTGAGTTTTTGATCAGATATACCGATCGATGGTATTACTGTAACTAAAAAAGTGCATACTAATACTTTTGGTAACTCACTTGGTTCATGAGATATAGTAGGTGGGAAGGCAAAAATTAAAAGAATTGGGGCTTTTTGGTTTTTTTTTTAAATATAATAATTATGAAGACGCTTCGAATGACACTTTGTTTATCCTAATCTGACGTTCAAAAGTTATGAAAGGTTGTCTGTTTGTTTGTCTGTTTGTTTGTCTGCTTGTTTTTCTGCTTGTTTGCCTGTTTGCTTGTCGGTTTGTTTGTCTGTTTGTTTGTTTCTATAAACGCGTTGAGGTAGCTGTCAAGAGCCCACAGTTTCCAAACCAAAGAAGCTACAAATACGTTCTAAATTTCATTGGAAATGTATTTTTAAGAGCTTACCTTGCCAGCTTTTTTTAAAACACTCACGTGAAAAACTACAGGTGAAATAACGTTTTTATACCCTTGCAGAGGGTATTATAATTTTGTCACGAAATGTGTAACACATTGAAAACAATTTCTATATTCGTGATCAGCATCAACAGCAGAGTCATGTCCGTCATGTCCGTCTGTCTGTCTGTCTGTTTATATGCGCACTAGTCCCTCATTTTGAAAGCGATAGTTATACAACTTGACACAGATTCTTATGCAAGCAGTACATATGTCAGATTCGGCCAGATCGCACCACTATAACATATAGCTGCCATAGGAACGATCGGTTGAAAAATGAGTTTTTGTATGAAAACCTTTTTTGTTTTTCAGAATAACTCGACCAAAACTCACTATGTCTAAATTTGATCGAAATCGGATCACTATATCTTACGAACGGTTAAAAAATAAGTTTTCTTGTGCAAATCTTTTCTCTTAGAATATATATCTTCGGCACGCCGAAGATAACATTTCTTTCTTGTTGCAAAATAACCTGGTTTCAACTCCTAGTGCACGAAGTCGATTTGATATAATGTTTATGTCACTGATGACCACTAATGATCTTTGACAGAGCAAATTGTGGCTCTCTCTGTATCTCTCCGTCTTTATTTTAATCTCCAAAAATGTCTGATATCAAATAAAAACACCTCTACGCGAGGTCTAGGGACGATGCATATTCAAGCCACAAAACTTATGATATCTAATTTTGTGACAAAGTAATTTCTGATTAATATAAGGACTATTTTAAATAACAAAATTAATTTTTCATTCGGCACACTGCAAAAGCTACTTAGGAACAATAAAAAGAAGCTGATTCTTTTTGCGCAACGTTCAAAATGCAAAATTAATTTTATTCAGGGCTGTTACGGAAAGCTCTTCCAACCGAATACCAATTCTTAGGAGTTTTCTCAAGAGATTTGGGTAAATTCACTTACAAAACAATATTTAAAAAAAAAAGCAATCTTTTTAAGAGAACATTATTTTTCTAAATAATCCGCATTTATTTTTATTTACATTTTATTGGATAGAGCTATTAATTTTGCAATTGACAAAATCTCTAGTAAAATCTCTAGCAAAATATTGAACAGCGCAAACCAACCGGGTATAGAGTTGTCTACTTGCTTCATATTAAATTTATGATCGGCATTCTTGATTCATTGAATATTTGATTTATTTATGTTTTATATGAAAGTATAAATAATTAAACGACGCCTTTGTTTTTGTATTTCCAATCCATCTCGGATTTATAGTGCATTTTTATTAAATTACTAAATTATTTTTGTACTCCTCGAACTCCGATGACACCTTTAAAATAGTTCTTATTTTAAACAGTAGACCTCGAATTTTGCATATTTCCATATTTTTCAACAGATTGGCACCAAACTTTGTATGCAGACGTTGTATGGCTAATGAGTTAATAATAAGTTTTAATGCATATCGAACATATGAAAAACATATGCAAAAAATATGCAAACAAAATATGCCAAAAATAAGCAAATTATGTGAACCATACGCAAAATATATGCAAGCAAATTTCATCGAAAAATTGAATTCCACACAAAAAATAGACATTATTCTGGTTGATCCTGCTGGTAGTTATAAGCTTGTCTCAAAGACTAAGCCATGCATGTACACACGAATAAACCGCAAAAGGCTCATAATATCAGATGCGGTTCCTTAGATCGATAACAGTTATTTGTAGAGTTGTTCTTTCTAGTTCAATTCACTGACTTAGTTCACTAGTTCGATTTCTACTGAACGAACTAATCTTTCATTTGAGTCCCATTCTCGTTCATCGTTCTTTCTAGTCATTTGAGTCCCATTCTCGTTCAACTAATTATCGTTCGTTCTAGTCATTTGAGTCCCGTTCTCATTTTGTGATTCAAATCAGTGAACGATAATGGGACTTAAATGACTAGAACTAACAATAATCAGTTGAACGAGAATGGGACTCAAATAACTAAAATGAACGATGAACGAGAATGGGACTCAAATGACTAGATTGAATGATGCACGAGAATGGGTCTCAAATGACGAGAATGAACGATAATCAGGGATTTAGTTCATTCGTACAGTACAAAGAGTCGTTCGATCGAACTAAATCTGAGTGACTCGATACAGTTCTAGTGACTTGGATAACTGTGGTAATTCTAGAGCTAATACATGCAATTAAAAAATTTAGAACATGTGCTTTTATGAGGCTAAAACCAAGCGATCGTTGAACTGTAGATAACATGCAGATCGTCCTTTTATCCCATGGTTACACCATGGCTCTTGTACAAGGTCTAGCCCAAGTAGTTGGCAGGTGAACATTCTTGCTAAAACGGCCGAGGTCGCCTTAGCCTTTTGAATGTTCACTTGGGCTTGCTGGTGCCATTTGTCATGTTAGAGGATGGGCTCTAACATGGGCGTCTGAGGGTGGGAGCCAGCCTCATCGTCTCCGATTTGCTGAAGAGAAAGGCTTGGCAGCTGCTGTTTTTGCCGCACGGGACGTGCTGGGGCGCTCTTGTAGAGCTTCCCGCTGTCCGGTGGCAGCTCCCGCACCCTTGGCCACCGTACACGCCCTCTTGGTCGTGTCAGTTGGTTGCGTCATGGTGCTGTTTGCCCTCTTCAGATTCGGTGCCCTGCCCGTCTCTGGAATTTCTTTTGGCTCCTTAGCCTTCCGGAGTGCTTCAGTCAGTGGGAGTCCCTGTTGGAGGTACCTCAGGTACCTCACGCCGCTAAGGCAGCGGCGTTTTGGATCATCCACGCCGCCTGGCTGCCCGCGAGGTAGCAGGGACTCTTCCCGACTCTTTGATCGCGGCTGCCTTTGCGTTTTCCTCTGAGCCTGGGGTTGTGCTGGCCGTGAAGGTCCGGCTGCTCTTCCTTTGGCATTCCAGGTGGCAGAGGGGCTATGACCTCTGTTCATGGCCCTGTTGTGCTACCTACCAGCATGAGGTAATTGTTTACTTTAGCTGCTTTTACGAAAATCAAACCAATCATTCTGGGTTTGGTCTAAGAAAAACTGAAAAAATTTAAGAATGCAACATAACATAAAATTGAATTTTATTTTTCCAAAATTTCGGGATTTTAAAAGATGTTCAATATAAAAACAATACAACAATACAAAAGGCGCAGAAAATTCCTGGAAAAAATAGAGTTGTTCATTTTAACTTATGCAATTTTTCAAATAACTTTTTTTTTATGCAAGCCCCAAATTGCGCAACATCCATCAAAAATTGCAAAATCGGCAAAAAATGTTAACTTGGATCAGCTGATCTGTTAACGGGTTGTATACTTTAACAGAGTGTTATTTCTGAATTAAAAATTGCAATTGCTCTGTTAACAGCTAGCATGCGCTATTATGCTGATATTAAAAAATGTACCTATACATGTTGCGGCACATGCGCTCGGCGATTTTTAACATTCGCCGCAGTCTTCCTTAGCTCGGTGAGTAATAAATTTGCAGATTATGAATAGTTTTTAGCATTGCAAACAGTTGCAAAAGCACTATACAAGAGCTTACTCCAGCACATAGCACGGCGCAAAGAGAGCGACAAAAATGTGACTGTATTGGTGTGCTGCTCTGCTTGCATGCACTGCGCAAAAAGAAAACAAATTTATATTTATGTGCGTGTTATTTATTAAAAAAAATAAACTTAAATTAAACCTAACAATTAATAATAACAAAACTAAAGCGACTACAAAAAAAGACGCAAGCGTCTGCGTATCAACGCATATTGTGTTAATCGAATGTACAGAACTTTTTCGTTCAATGTACTTCGAAGGGAGTGACCCTTCTTCAATGGAAGCATAATTGACACTGATCGCTGGCAGCAGCAATAGCTCGCTACTTCGGCAAGCCATCGGCTCGTATCTGTGTGATTTGCCGAATGTGTTCGGCCCGTACGGGCTTAGGGCGCCGGGGTATGCTCTAGCACCATAAATAAGCGTTATTTTTTCTCGAACAAAAATTGGAGTAACTGTGTTTAGGTGGCATTTTCTCTCTCGTTTTAACGCCGAAATATTGACCTGTGCTATGCATAGCCTGCAGATTTTTGTTTAAACCGAGCTGGTCTCAAATTTTGGTTCGATTTTCGGATTTACAATAGCAAAACATAGCGAAATATATATTTGTAATAGGCGGTTTTCCGGCTAATATCAACTCTCGAATTTTTCTAGTAATCGAACTTTAAAAATAGCTTTAAAATAGCCAAATTGGCATCAGTGCAGCACATGTTTATTTCTGGTATTTTTACAGCACTGGTAATTATCATTTTCAGTATTTTTTGTTGAAACGTAAATGGTATTTTCGTACATTCTAGATTCGGTCACACTGAGCACATTGCATGTGGAATTAAATTGATAGAAAAATTTGTTTTTGAAAATTTCAAATAAAGAAGACAAATAAAGCGTACTTTACTAATATAAAAGTTTAATTTGAAGTGTTTGAAGTTTTTTTTGTTATTGTACATAATTGCTAGCCATTCTACTGACGAATGCTCCAGGTAAATAAATTTCGAGGAGAACGAGTCGAGAAACGAGGAACGAACGTGAAGTAAAATTACATGATGACATTTCATACTACGATGCAAATCGTTGACGTTGCTCTTAATAAAGAAAATGATATTAACATATAGAAATACGTGTACTTAAACCAAATTCTATTAAAATGGCTTAAAACGTTGATATTGTGCAGCAGTTGACGCCAACTTTTTTTTTTTACTTTACCGTAAATTTTCTTTGTCGTGCGTTTGGTCAATGTCTTCTCCCCCTCCTTCGGCTCTCTCACTCGCACGCATATACGACGTCAACGTCAACGGCGCAACGTCGGCAAATACATATGTATGTATGTATGTATGTACATTTGTATGTAGCTGAAGAAAGCATGATGATAAAAAGAGCTGCTTAAATGAATTTGTGATTCAAAATGCATTCAAAACTTAAATGCAAATGTAAATAAATGAAATGAAACAATCCATACAATAACATTACATACAAGAATTCCCTATATTGCTCAAATTTAAATTTTATATATACAATATGCACGCGTGAACCTGCACGATGTTTATTATATACCGTGTAAAATGGTTTTAAAACTCAAAAAGAAGTGAAAAAGTATGCGCATTGCATACATTCTTAAGTTCTTATATACGATTTGCAAAACTCCTGTCTGATTTTTAGGGAATTGATTCATATTTTAATATTTGTAAATTTTTGGCATATTTTATTTAGACTGCTGCCGGCTGTCGACCATCGTCCAGCACTAGAGTTGTGTCGGTTCGAGCTGAACTAGTTCCAATGCTGGGGTCTTTGAATTGAACTATTGAAATGAACTACATAGTCGATTATCAGGCCTGTTCCCAATTCAGTACGTTTTTATACCCTTGCAGAGGGTATTATAATTTTGTCACGAAATGTGTGACGCATTGAAGGAAAAGTCTCTGAAAAAAGAAAATTGTATATCCGTAATCAGCATCAGTAGACGAGTCATGTCCGCCATGTCCGTCTGTTTATATGCGTTTTTCAAGACTTTGTTCTAGAGTTATCTTGATGAAACTTGGCACAGATGATTCTTCTTATTGCAGTTAGTACCTATAGTTGAATCGACCAGATTCGGTTGAAAATAAGTTTTTGTATGAAAAACTTTTTTTTACATTTTTTTTTTCAATATGTCCAAATTTAAGCTCATATGTTGACAAAATTTCATCAAAATCAGAAGACTATATCTTATAGCTGCCATAGGAACAATCTGTTGAAAATTAAGTTTTGTTATGCAAAACTTTTCGATTTACGAATTACTTTTCTGATTTCCGATCGGTCGATCCGAGTTCGAAACCGAGTTTTCATAATAAAAAGTATTAAGTTGTCGCCTAGTAGGCATGGCTGAATCGAGAACAGCTACGTTTTCTTGCATGTACGTTTTCGCTTCTGTTTTACAGACAGTTTTTTCAATTTAATATTATAAATGTTATTTGCCTTTAATCTAATAAATAAATTAACTTATTAATTTCTAATCATGATGAGAAATAAAAGAAAACTGAGTGTAAGAAATTGTTTTGTTTTTTAATTCCTTGTGTAATCTGGCAATTAGTTTTCATTCCGCAGGCACAAAAGTAATACTTTTCAAAACGTAAAAGTTTAAAGTTTTGAGTACTTCAGAACAGGAGGAAATTCCGTTTCCGAAAATTTCGAACGGAATACGAATTCGGAACAGGCCTGTGTATGCAGTTGCTCTAGTTATTTTTTTAAGTTGTGTCGAGTCGAGCTGAGCTTGTTCCAATGCTCAGGTCTTTGAATGGAACTGTTAAAAAAAACTACATAGTCGATTACAGTTGCTTTATTTTTTTTTTAAGTTCATTGAGTTCGGAAAGTCCTTATAACTGAAGTCTACAGAAAATGAATACCAACATGTTTGTTATTTTGTGTAGATTTTAATTTAATTGTTATTATTTATTTATGTCAGAGAATTCGAGAATTTTTTCTTTTATTAATTTACTAATGCTGAAAATCTTGATGTTAATCTAATCCACAGAAGAATAAACAGATGGTTGTCTGACGACGCCGTGCCTAATGCAACCAGCTGCTTCAGCACTATCGACACAAGATATTGCTAAAACCATGCAGCCCCAAAATATGGTACGTATAGATATGCCTATATTTATTTCGATATATCTAATAGAAAACATATCGACGCCTTTGCGCGAAATTATCGTATGTGCAAAAAACCAAATTGCGAAATTATCGTATGTGCAAAAAACCAAATTGTTCAGGAGAGCATATTTTCTACATTTGCAAAAAAAGATAAAGACACTGGCACATACGATAAAATTGAACCCGTATTATCTCCGTAAATATAGTGACTATCACGTTAATATTTTACCAGGTGACGAGTTGGTGGCTTTATAACAGATTACATCAAAAAGTCAATTTCGTAAAAAATGGCATATACGATAATTTCGCGTAAAGGGATCGATACACCTAAGACACTTTATGCAGCTTAGCAAATAGCAACAAATGTTATGTGAACACTTTATCCGAGAAATAACTTAACTGCGACTTAATCTAATCCTCCAATTCTGTTCACTTTTGTGCAAATTTTTCGAATTGAATTCACACACACACAGGGATTAAATTAACTTGCCATTGATATACAATCCTATTTAAAAGATTAACCGCAATTGGAAATTAAGAGCCTTAAGCTTATTAAATTTGTTATAGGGATATTTCTGTTAAGATTTTTGTCAGAGGATTTAACCTTCAGCTCCCCAAAGATGGCATTTCATTCTTGTTATATATTATGTATCACTTAAAATTATTGTCTCCGAACATGAGATTATTATTCTTAATCCCAGTGTCATAAGTACATTTAAAAAAATTTGATGGTTTTTGAGTTTTTAACTTAGAATAACTACAAATTAAAGCTGACAGTCGAAGTGTATGCGAAAGTTTATCTAGTACAAATCTAATTCGGAATTTCGAATATTTATGTATTTCAATTTGAAACTTGTTTTGTTATGTTATTAACTTTATATATAGAAACTAAGCTATGATTTTATTTATTTTGGACAAGCTTTCAGAGCTCAAATTGTTTGTATGTTATATTTGGTTTTTTTGTTGGGTGATTTCTTTTGTTTATTTCGAACACTTTATTGAATTTGTTCAAATAGAGGTGGAATTGTTTTATTCTGGAGTGGTCGTTCACCATGTGTTAGGGATGTAAATAGTTATAAAACAATCAATTTGTTCAAATTTCGATTTTAATCGTAGAGAATAAATCGAAAACGTAAAAAAAACCTTTGGTATTTATTAATATTTGTACAATTAAATTAAAAACATTTGGAATTTAAACAGGTTTTTTTTTTTTATAAAAAAAACAGAGTTTTCCTTAATTAGAATTCACAGTCTATAAAAATATTAACACACAAAAATAGGTTAAAAATTGGTTTTGCGATGTTTTGTAAAAATATCGATAAGTAGATAATCGTAGCATCGATTTCGTAGTCAAAAATTCATTCAGTCCAGGGATTGTCTAATTTAAATTTCTGTTTGTTTCTTTGGCCAGTTTCACTTTGATTTTCACTGAATTTTTGTTTAAGTCGAATTGATTATGAATACGTTGTTCGTTGCTATTCGTTTGATTTGGTTTTGTTTGTTTTTATCATATGCTTCTTACTTTGAAAGCCACTGTTCAGATATATACCAGCAATATTGTTGTTGTTGTTGTAGATAATGCTGGCAAATAAAAAGAGCAAAAAGTATGTTTCGCAGGTGCCGCCTACAAAGCAGCCCATCCCTCAACACACTGCAACTCAGCCGCAATTTCAAATAAACAAGGCATACAACGTTGTCTCTATACTAAAAACCTCAACAACGAACACTCAACAATCGTCTCATATGACACACCAAGTGCAGTCTCATCAGTCTCATCAACAGCAGCAGCAGCAACAACAGCAGCAAAGCTACGCTAATGTTGTTAATAGACAAACATCGATGGCATCGGCAATCTCAGCTGGATCACAACAACAGTCGACTGTTATTTGCAGCGGCGGCAACATAATGACTGTCAACAGCTGTCAACTGAGCACAACAGAGATCAACTCAGCCGCTGCTATTTACAATCTCAGCAGCGGACATGGACACGGACATGGGCATGGGCATGGGCATGGGCATGGGCATGGGCATGGGCATGGGCATGGTCATGGTCATGGTCATGGTCATGGTCATGGGCATGGGCATGGTCATGGTCATGGTCATGGTCATGGTCATGGACATGGGCTCAGGGGGAGCAGTGGGATTATTGACTCCAACGGTCGCTTCATGGGCAGCATAACGGACATTTCAAAAGGAGCAGGAGGAGGTGGAGGAGTTAACTCTGGCAATGTTGCAGCAACGAATAACTCCCAACACATTGTTACTGGCGGCAGCAATAGCAACATTAGTGGCAGCAACACCAATGTTAGCGTCGGCAGCGGCAGCAGCAGCGGCAACGGCAGCAATAATATTATAGCGCTAGCCAAGACGCATGGAGGCAGCACACTTGGCATCACTTTGGGCACATCGGGTGCTTCTTATTTACACGACAAGAGCCTGTTGGGCGTTGGCGTCGGCGTCAATGTCGGCGTCAACGTCAGTTGTATCGATAGTAGAAAATACGACTATAAAAACAATAATCTGCTGACAAACAGTAGCTTTCAAGCAGCCCAAGAGGTAGGACAACAACAATCAATTCTTAAAGATGTCAAATTACCGATCGATCGTTCATTCGTTCGATCGACCATCCATAATTTAGTGGCAAAAAAGAAAAAAAATATATAAAGTTAAATTTTTTGAAACTGCTTTCCACATCTCGAAAATTTATAATTGATCAAAATCGATTTAGGAATACAATTTTATAGATATGTATACAGGCTTGTTCTCAATTCCCAAACCGATCAAATCATTCGGTACGGAGATTTTTAATTGTTCTTCACATCCGCACAAAACTATTCGTATCCAATTTAATCATTTGATATGTAATGTTAGTGCGATCAGGTTCAAACTTTTTCGGAAAAATAATGCCTGTTTCCGAAATCGCTGTCGATCCCGATAAGGAGAATTCAAAAACCGCAGGATAAACAAAAAGAATAAGCGGGAAGGACGGTAAGGGACAATGCATTTTCAGAAAAATGTTCATCCAATAACTCATATTTCATAACGACAAAAACCTAAAGAATGGGTTTGTCTAATTTCCTTCTGTCTGTGTGTCCGTCTGTTTCATTTATCATACAACATTAACTCAAATTTGAACAAACTGTGACTGTGATATCAAGTCGAATATATATTTCACATATTGTGACAAAGTCATAATATCCTCTGCAACGGTATAAAAAAAATGTTTGATTTAATTCATTTGGTTATCATACTACGATACATTAGGAGAAATATATTTTCATTCAAATAGTTGGTGAGTTAAAAAAGTTTTGTGGATTCCTAAATTTAAAATCGGAGCACATTTGAAGTGTTCAAACTCATCCAAAATTATACAAATCTTCTAGTTTTAATCGATAAATCAAACTCTGCTGATAGCTTTGAAATGTATAATACTAATTGTGTCTGACTTTTGCAGTATGTATCATCGGGAAACAACAGTTCTGGTAACGCCCGTTCAAACCCACAAAGTGGCGGAATATTTCGTGGACCACCGCCTACGTCGAATGCCCCACGGGGGGGCTCCGGTGCAGGAGCCCGCCATGTTCACATGTCACCGATGTATCCTAACATGGTGCTGCAGCAGTATCCTCAGTTTACACAGCGACAGCCAACATTTCAAACACCACATATACAATATGCACCTGCGCCCATTCCGTACTATCCCTACCAATATCTATCAACAATTCAGCAACAGCCACCACCGCATTCTCGCAGCGGTGTGGCAGTTAACACAAGTGTGAACATTAGCAACACGATGCCAGTACAGCAAGGAGGTCCCAATGGACCGCTGGCTGGTCCAGGAGCCTCTTCGTCCCAAATGCAGCTGCTGACAGGTGCCGTGCAGCCCGGTGCAAATGCGGTACTTGGTGTCGGCGGTGCTGCCAGCGGTCAGGTGGGTGTACCGCCAATGGTCGGTGTCGGTGTCATGCCGCCAAATGTGGCACCGCAGACGGTGCAGGTGCAGCCAGCTAGCAGACGTCGACATCAACATCGCTTACAGATCATTGATCCTGCAACGAAAAAGAATATTCTTGATGATCTGGATAAGGTAAGACAGATTTTTGTATTTATATAATTTCGTATTTATTCATACCTTTTTTTTAAATTATTTTTTTCTTTAAGTATTACTTAAACTATAAAGCTCTAAACCGAACTAGTTTTTTTCATTTACAAAACATTTTTGCAAAACTTTTATCAATAAAGGAATTTAAGTTAAATTAAACATTACGGAATGAGTTCAGATTTGGCTCTCAGAATTTTTTCCTTATCGCATATGTATCTCTTATAGATATTGATAAATGCCATTTTGTATTTTCTTAAAGTATATTAGAACCACGTTCGAATCGCTTTTTGACTGTTCAAATAAAAGTAAAACAAACATTTCAATATTCCCATATTTATTCGAACATGACTTTTTATATAATCAAATTAAAGAACTGTTCTTTTTTAATAATTTTTAAGTATTTATTCTTGGCAGATCTTGATTTTGATTCAAATAATATATATCCTAGCATTTCTTATGAGTAAATGTTTCAATGGTTGAATATAACTATTCGTGCTTTTTAAGCATCTAATCATATCAGATCGATTATCTATTTATATATGACTGCATTATGTAACATGTATTTAATATCTTTCACAAATGTTACTTTTCGTCCCATATAGAGTAATTCGAATGTGGACACCGAATACCAGGAACAATTGCCCGCGCCGGCGCTTACGACGACAGCCGTCGCTCAACCAGATAATATCCCCATATGCTTTTCACAGTCCGATGCCCGTGCTATGGTTATGTCAATTGTCGGTATGCCAGGCATGGTAATTCAAAGTAGCTCTGATGGAAGACCCAATGTCCAGTACAAAATAGGTACATATTTATAAATAATCATCTTGAATTAGATTCAGGCTGATCACAATTTCTTCTATAAGATCAACTTCCCGCTCAGCGACAAGATATTTTAGTGGGTCAGGGTCAGACCCCAGTGGTTTCAGCCATGTCTGATGCTCCGTCTGTGGAAATATTGCCAACACCCCAAAAGGCCAAAAGCAAAAAGTAAGTTACTTAAGAAATCATAATATTTAATGTTTTATTCTTACAAAAACGCTTTATTTTTCAGAATTCCTATAGTCTCCCCAAAAGATGAGTTTGAACCGTCTAATGATCTTACACCTGGTAAGTACATTTAGGCTAAACGTTAAATGTTAATAAAAAAACAACACAGACCTTATCGACGTATTTTGGAACTAGAAAATTATATCCGGTGGCAAGTTGTTATTTTACACAAGCTAAGCGCTCTTTAGAAAATATAAATTGTATAAAATTTCATTGGAGGTCCTTAGATTTCATGTTTAGTCTTAAAGCGATGGTTTATAACAAAAAGCCTATTTTCGTAAGTCTGAAGTCGATCAAAATTTGGAATATATCGACTTAATAACGATATATTTTCTTCTCGCATCATAAGCTCAAAAATGTATATTTATAGCTATGACAGTCTTCAAATAAGCGGTATACCTTATGTGTTTTCACTGACTATATTTGAAAAAAAGGTGTTGAAACAAGTTTAATTCTTATACAGGCCTGTTCCCGTTTTCGATGAGACTTCGCGAGAATCAATCTAATTTCCCCTAAATTTCCCGCGTATTTCCCTTCGTGCTAGAATAGAATATTTCACAGCGATAGCAGTGCTGAAAACCATTCAACAGAAAACCGTCTGTCTGTCCATTCGTCCGTCCGTCTGTCAGTCCATCCGTCCGTCCGTCTGTCTGTCTATCCGTCCGTCCGTCTGTCTGTCCATCCGTCCGTCCGTCTGCTGTCCATCCATCCGTCCGTCTGTCCAAAGTTATTGAAGAATCTATTACCCCCGTCTCAGCAGGCAGATACAACAGTTTGACATGAACTGGCCAAGTTAAGTGCGCTGCTTGCTTGTGTTGCCGCTGAACTGCTTGAAATGCAAGTTGGGAGCAGGGAGTCTCGTAATCGGGCACACTCGACTAGGGCGTTCTTACTTGTTGGCCTGATAATCCCATTAAAATTGGGTAAAACAGGCAAAAGAAAACGTCTCAGAACTACATAGTATATATATTCGTGATCAGCATTAACAACTGAATCGAAATAGCCATGTGTGTCTGTCCGCATGTTTATATGCAAACTAGTCCTTTAGTTTTAGAGCTATATTGATTAATCTTGGCACAGATGCTTTTTCTTTCTTCAAACAGTTCATGTGTCAGAATCGGCCGGATCTATGTCCTAAAGCTGCCATACGAGCGATGGATTGAATAATAAGTTTTTGTATGCAAAAACTTGTTTCTCAAGTTATATTAACCAAACTCACCTATTCTGCGTTTTAGTATGTTATTTCACATGTTGACCAAATTTCATTTAAACCGGACGACTAAATCTTATAGTTGCCTTAGGGATAGCTAACTTTGCTTTTTTGTTTTTAACTCATTGGTCTACAACGTTGAATTTCATGAAATGTCAACCGTTCAGTTGGATGACGTTTCAGTAGAAATTTTTTGATTTCTGTCCCACCCATGTCTGTTAGAACCGCACAATGTTATCAAAACTATTCAATAACCGAAGTTTTCGAGAATATTTTAAATTGTGTTGTGTTTACAAGTCTCAACTTTCTTTAGTATCTTTATTTTCTTTCGATAAATTCTACGTAACATTTCTATGTCAAAACTAAACATTATATTGATAATATTAATATGCTACAGGTGTTTTCACTACTTTAGATGACACGTTAGCAGAATAAGCCTTAATGTCCGCCTGTATGTCCGTCCTTTTGTTGTTCAATGTTGTTGAATTTAAATCAAAATATATAAATTATAATAAAAGTCCCAATTGTTCTTTTTTTTTTAATGTTTGTTAAACAAAAACAGATAGTTTCTATGCAGCTATAAAACTCACTTATTTTAACAGGTTATTCAAAAAATTTCATTTTCGCTCTTGCTGTTTTCCTGGTTTCATTATGCTTCATAACATTTTACCAAATATTTAATACAATCATTATATTATTATATATATTATAATCATAATTGCTGAAATATGCTACATCTAGAGCAATTAAAGTCCGTTTTATATTTTCTTTTTAAAAATATTTTTTATTAATATTAGTTTAGTTGAGTTTGAGAGCCGAATCTTTGAATTTCTTGAACAGCTGGCATGTGTTAGATCTAAGATATGGATTTTCTTGACTTTGTCATTGGCGTTTAGCCGTAAATAAAAAAAGACGAGTATTTATGAACGCACATAACATGCATACCTACATATATTTATTCCAACATATTTTAATTAACACTTCAACTTTGTTGATCTAGAAGACTATCTATCGTGTTCTATACCGGATACGAAACTGCCGTGTGCTTATACATATACCTACAAAAAAATATATATATATATATATATGTACATATAATTGAAATATGTTTGTGTTTATTAACATACATTTATTTGTCAATCTCTGTACGCGTGTTTCTAAAAATTGGAGAATATTCTACGACGCCCTCTCGCTTGATCTCTCTACCTCTCTCGCACTCTCTAACATTCCTTTGGTCCACTTGGTGCTCTCTGCTAAGAATGTGATTGTTGCTTGGTTGGTGAATTTATATTAGGTTGAGTTATGAGTATCAAGGTAGAAGTTGATAAGAACGTGCAATCGCTAAAGATATAGCTAGAAATTTTCAGTTTGAAAAAAAAAAAAATAACAGAAACTTGAGCTTAGCGATGTAACAAAACTACATATATAAACAATATCGTTATTTTAATGAAAAATATCGGCAAGGTTCGATTTGATATTCGTTTTTATATTGCCTCCATATCGATATCGTCTTCCATATGTCGAATGCTAATATTTGATTTTTATGTTGAAGTTGAAAATTTATGTTATTACTCCCTGTTTCCATTAAACATAGGAAAAATGGAGTTATAAAGTACTGCAAATGTATGTAACAGGCAGAAGGGGGTATTTCCGACTATATAAAGTATATATATTCTTGATCAGCATCAACAGCCGAGTCGATCTAGCCATGTCCGTCTGTCCATCTGTCTGTCTGTATGAACGCGTCGACCTCAGAGACTTTAAGAGCTAGAGACACCAAACTTGGCATGCAGGTTCCTGTATACTATACGCAGATCAAGTTTATTTCAGATACACCACCCCGCACCCCCGCAAATCGAAAAAAGCTCCCACAGCCACAATATTAAAGATTTATCTTTGATTTTTGGTACACATATTTGTTTTATCAATGTTAATCAGTTGCGTGAATTTCATTGCGATCGAGTTATAAACAACAAAGTTTATTGAAAAATCTCTTTCCCCTCGTCTCAGTAGGCAGAAGCAACAGTTTGACATGCACTGCAAATGTAAAGTGCGCTGCTTGCTGACATTGCCGCTGAACTGCTTGAGGAATAATGAATGCACTGCTTGTATGTGTTATTGAATGCAGAGGTGTTGTTTTGATATTCAGAGTTGGGTGCAGGGAGTATCGTAGTCGAACACACTCGACTAAAGCATTCTTACTTGTTATTTATATATTAATTTATATATTTATTTCATCAAAACGAATTTGACTGGTACCTCTGAAATGATAGCACCACCTTTTAAAATGACACTTGAGGTTGCGTAAAATATTCGGTTCATTCATGTATTCTTGGTTCTTGGTTCGCTCCCGCACACGAACACGTGCTTTGGCTGACTTGTGTTTGTATGTGTGTGTGGCCGTATCTGGTATATCTCTGTGTCTGTGTGTTCGTGTGTGCGTACATTTTCACTTTTGCTTTTGCTCCGCTGACATGTTAAGGTTATTGCTGCCGCTGTTTTGGTTATTGCTTATTGCTCATGCTTCCCTGGCGCTAGTTGCTTTCCCGTCTTTCTGTTTGCCTCGCCGTTTGCCGTTCGCTTCTGTAGCGCAGCTCGACAAATTTCAGTTGCGGTCGCTCGCTGCTCAAACTGCGCAAAGCAGAGCCGAGCCGGTTGCTAGCCGCTAGTCGATGCGATTATTATTTGGGTGTGTTAGTGTTGGTGTGATTCGATATCTGTTTCTATCTATAGCGCTCGACAACAACGCGACAATTGGTTGTTGGTCGGTCAAGATTCGATGAGAAAAGAAATTTAAAAAAATATATATATATAAATATACACATATACATGTACATATACAAAACAATAAAAACGTGTGCAAATTTTAACTTGTGGGCTAACGCATAATCCAGTTACAATTACAAAATACAATTTATGCCGCCTATTCTTTAATTTAGCTGTTTTTTTTATTTTTTTTTTTTTAATATTTGTATACACATTTAAGTATTAATCAAAATGCAATTCATGTGTTAATTGACAAATTCGTTGCTGATGTTACTCAATACCGACTGTGATAATTACAATGTAATGGATAGAAACATTTGGAGAAAATCTAACAATTGGTATGTCTGATAGCACCACAAATGTATATGTATGTATATATATGCACATATGTATGTGTACAAATATACTTTGTAAAATCTACTTTCACATCATGCAGTTATATTATAGACGCAGTGATTTTCAGTTCTCCCTATTATGCAAATTTGAAATGAAGCATCGCAACAACATATCAATGACAAATTTAAGATACACTTTTTTAGAATATAGGTATGTATAAAGTGCATTACATACATATGTACATATATGTACGAGGGCCGCCTGAAAAGTAATCAGTTTAGCCAACAACCAAAATTACTAGATTCCAATTAGTCATTTTTATAATCTAACAGAGTACTCTAATGTTGTCATTTAAGTTATCCTTTTTGTTTTCAATACATTTTAGCCATATTTCAGTTTCTAAGCTATGTTAGAATCCTCTATTTCTTATAGCTACCATGGCATAAATCAGTAGAAAAACAATTAAGAATGCTCTAGTCGACTATGCCCGACTGCGAGACTCCCTGCGCCCAACTTGCACTTCAAGCAGTCCAGCGGAAACGCAAGCAAGCTGCGCACTTTAATTGTCCAGTGCCTCTAAAACTGTTTCTTCTGCCTGCTGAGACGGGAGTAATAGATTCTTCCATAACTTTGGTGTTATTTATCCGATCGTAACACAGCTGATCAACATTGTTATAACATATATGTGTGTCAAAAATCAAAGATATGTCTTCAAAATTCTGGCTGTGGGATTTTTTCGATTTGCGTTAGTGCGGTGGGGGTTGGTCCGAAATTTGAAATAAACTTGATCTGCGTATGGTATACAGCAACCTAGATACCAAGTTCGATGTCTCTAGCTCTTATAGTCTCTGAAATCGACGCGTTCATACGGACAGACAGACAGACGGAAATGGCTATATAGACTCGGCTGTTGATTCTGATCAAAAATATACATACTTTATATTTCAGAGGTACCAGTCAAATTCGTTTTCATGAAATAAATATATATATATATATACTACGAAACTCGCATGCACCCAACTTTTCAATAAACTTTGGTGTTTATTACTTGACCGCAAGAAAATTCACGCAATTGATTAACATTGATAAAACAAGTATGTGTACCAAAAATCAAAGATAAATCTTTAAAACTGAGGCAGTGAGAGCTTTTTTCGATTTGCGGGGGTGTGGGGGTGTATCTGAAATTTGAAATAAACTTGATCTGCGTATGGTATACAGGAACCTGCATGCCAAGTTTGGTGTCTCTAGCTCTTATATTATCAAGAATATGTATACTTTATATAGTCGGAAATGGCGCCTTCTGCCTGTTACACACATTTGCAGTACTTTATAACTCCCTTTTTCCCATTTTTTATGGAAACAGGGAGTAATGAGTGGTATAAAAAGCGTTTGTTAAGCTTTGCAATTTTTTTTTCAAACCTTTAACCTTTATAGTATAAAATATTTATATATTCTTGAACAGCATCAATGGCCGAGTCGAAGTAACCATCTCCGTCTGTCTGTCCGTCTGTTTGTATGCGAACTTGTCCCTCATTTTTAAAGCTACATTGATGAAACTTGTAACAGATGTATTTTGGAATCGGCCGGATCGGATCACTATATTTTATACCTGGCATTGGAACAATCGGTTAAAAAATAAGTTTTTGTTTTAAAACGTTTTGCTTCTCAAGTGTATTTTCACCAAAATTGCTATTTGTCAGTTTTACTATGTTCACAAAGATTTATCAAAATCGAAAGACTATATTTTATAGCTGTCATAGGAACAAACTGTGGAAAATTAAGATCTGCAAGTTTTCTTTCTTTTTTATAGTTTATATAGTAATTTGGTTGAATTGAACGAAAATTGGCTACAACAGAAATGTTGAGTTTTTGTATGGAAAACTTTTTGAATATGTCATGGAAGCATTTCGATTAGGATCCATCTGCAATTTTGTTTAGTCTTTGACGACACCTCGAAAAAAGACTTGCGTTCTTGTTGAATTTTAATTGTATGTGATGTCAACAACTCTTTGTTTCTTTTGTCTTGAAGATTTCACACATGAAACTATTAATGAATCTTAGACAAAAAATACGCCAAGTAGAATTAGGTAGGACACATATTTATTGGAAGCTTAAAAATCCAAATTATGTGGTCTGGAGTGATGAAATCAACTGAGAAATCTATATTTCATGTGTGAATTCTTCCAATGAAGGCTCAACTCATCCAAAAGACCAGCAACAGCTTGCTTTGATATTCCTTAACACAATTGATCCTTTTTTCCCAATGGAAGTCTGCAGGACTCTTTCGAGGATCAAAATTCGACATGCGCTCACTCTGGCGATCCGTGTGCTCAGGTGTTTTAAGCGATCTCTTTCTTTCGTGGAAAATTTTCCATTGGGTCATATTATTGGAAATGATTAAGGGAATTGCAGATTAGGTTATTGGATCATCTCAGCTGTGATCCAATCGTCTAAAATGTCCTGCCAGTCTTTTGCAGCTCAACAATTAACTCACGCATGGTCAGCGTACAAATGTGGCTACTACCGATATATATCGGTTATTTTGATAAGCGATTTTTGTTAAAAATGGTTTTTATAAATAAAAACAATACAAACTCATATTAATTTTACCAATTCACTTAAAAAGATCGATTATTTGATTCGAAATTGAGATTGTTTCCAATTAGCTGTCACGCTGAAATCACACCATTCAACTTAAAAATCGGAATAACTTTATAAGCGTGGCTTAAAAAAACTAATTTTATGCATATATCAAGAGGGGATTACCGGAAGATGAGAAAAAGCCTAAAAATTTTCCAAAAGTTTGACTTTGACCATTGCAATTGTTGCCAATGCACTCACAGTGTGTTTGTTTCCAATTAGTTGTCAAAAGCTGAATGTGTATGTAGTATATTCAAAACGAAATCAAAAAACCTCGAATGTACTGACGCCATATTGAAGAGCAGTTGGTTTTATTTAAAATAAATTGCATTTTCGATCGGTTCAATGTAAATATTTAGTTCCTTTTCGCTTGCAAATAGGAAAATATTATGATGTTTGTATATGGGCACTTCCTGAAGGAAGTTTTAAGTCATGTATTCCTATCATTTACGTTAGTGTTATCATGGTTCTTGACAAATGCAATTTTTTATAAACCTTTTTGTACTTTTGGATTAATCTGAATTTTGGTTTTTGGATAAACCCTACCCTCTACTAGAATTCTATAACGGTTAACAATACATATATTGTATTCTTTTAACTAATCAAAATTCCTTCTCTTAATTTTGTAGTCAAAGTGGATGATGCTGTGACGATTGCAAACTCAGCCATCAAAACGACGATCGAAAGTAATCAACAGATAAAGATACAGCCGGACTGTGTTCCACAGCAGGAAAACATACAGCAAAACTTACCACATCCTCAACAGCAGCAACAGAAGCAGCAGCAATCACCACATTCTCAGTATATGGCGGATGCGGCAGTCCCATCGGAGGAAATTGGCATTGTTGCCTTAGAAGATACTACTACCACGAGTAGTGAATCGCTCGTTAAAACAGGATATATAACGGTGGGTGACGCCGCCTCCTTGAATCTGGAATCAACCACAGAGGTGCCGGAAGTCAACTCGACTACTGAAGCTGTTCAGGTTTCCATTTTGGACGATAACGTGTCTACTATGCAATTAACTGAGTCAATTGTGGGACAATTGACCACAAAAACAGTTGCAACAACAGTTGCGGTGCCTGTTGTGAGCGAAAAGGAGGTTGCAGATCCTTCGATCGCACATAGTACACCACAGAGCACACATGAAAGCACACCCGATGAGACTGATCGTGCACAAATAATTGAACACGAACAGGAAGTGGAGCAGAAAGTGGCATGTGTGGAGCATCCTAAAGAAGTTGCGATTAAGGAGTGTGCCGAAAACATTGAGATGGCAATCGCAACCGTGTCCAGTTCGGTGGCTGCGCCGCTGTTGGACCAAGTACCAGAAACAGAACCCAAACAACAATCAGAACAGGAACAGCAACATGAACACGAACACGAACAGAAAAAGGAACATGAACAGGAAAAGGAACATAAAGAAGACACAGAAAATGCAGAAGTCGCCGAAACAGCCGGACAGACGGACTCGGCCCTCTCGTCACTGATTAGCTACAACGAAGGGCAATGGTCTCCATTAAATCCAAGCGGCAAGAAACAGTACGATCGGGAGCAGCTGATGCAGTTGCGTGAGGCAAAGTATTCACGTATACAGCCGGAAGTGAAGATGGTATCGATACTGCCTCATCCAAATATGATGCCTCTATTTATGCGTAACAACAATAACAATAATAGTAATAAGCGTGTACAATCGATGGTGGGCATGATTGGAGGAAATCGAAACACTGATTCTGGTAACAGCAACAACAACTTTGCTGGCAAACAGGTCTCCATGTCTGGTGTTCAAGCAGGTAGTCGCAGCATGAAGGGCATGATACATGTAAATCTATCGCTTAATCAAGACGTTAAACTAAGTGAGAACGAGAACGCCTGGCGTCCGCGACTTTCGACCAAACAAGATGTTGATACTAGTATCAGCTCTGGCTCCGGTTCTACCGGTTCTGGCTCCGATGGCCGTACAACCCATGAGAAAGATGATCTAGTGCGTCGGGTACGTGGCATACTAAATAAGTTAACGCCAGAAAGGTTCGATACGCTTGTCGAGGAGATAATCAAGCTGAAGATTGATACAATTGATAAAATGAATGAAGTTATTGTTCTTGTGTTTGAGAAGGCGATCGATGAACCAAATTTTTCCGTTTCGTATGCAAGGCTGTGCCATCGTCTCATTAGCGAGGTTAAAGCAAGGGATGAACGGATGGAAAGTGGCACCAAATCAAATCTGCAGCATTTCCGCAACGCACTGCTCGACAAAACAGAAAGAGAGTTCACACAGAATGTGTCACAAAGCACAGCGAAGGAGAAGAAATTGCAGCCAATTGTGGATAAGATCAAGAAAAGTAATGATCCCAATGAAAAAGCTGAAATGGAAGCGATACTCGAAGAGGAGGAGCGCAAGATACGACGACGATCCGGCGGCACTGTGCGCTTTATTGGTGAACTCTTTAAGATATCCATGTTGACTGGCAAAATTATCTACTCTTGCATTGATACACTGCTTAATCCCAATTCGGAAGACATGCTCGAATGCCTTTGCAAGCTACTCACAACAGTGGGTGCTAAATTTGAACAGACGCCAGTAAATGCCAAGGATCCCGGTCGGTGCTATTCACTTGAGAAGTCAATTGCCCGAATGCAGGCAATTGCATCGAAAAGCGACAAAGACGGTGCCAAGGTCAGTTCCCGTGTACGCTTCATGCTTCAAGATGTTATTGACTTGCGTAAAAACAAATGGCAAACATCACGAAATGAGGCACCCAAAACGATGGGCCAAATTGAAAAGGAGGCCAAAAATGAGCAGCTATCAGCGCAATATATGAACTATAGTGGCTCACTCTCTTCCTCGAATCCCAATGGTCAACAATCTGGGCAAACCGGCAAACGTGATGATCGCAGCGGTTCACGCTTTGGAGATGCTCGTTCCCAAGGATATGGGGGTAGTCATAGTCAACGCGGCGACGGCGGTGGTGGCGGCGGCGGTGGTGGCGGTGGAAACATGCGCCATCAGCAACAAAACAGCGGCGGCGGAGGCAACAGTGGCAATAGCACTGGCGGCGGCAACAACGCTCACTCCAATGGCAACAACGACGACAACACGTGGCACGTCCAGACCAGCAAAGGCAGCCGCTCCCAGGCGGTTGACTGTAACAAACTGGAGGGTCTGGTTAGTTTTTCTAGTTCATATTTTATAGAATTTTTATACTCTTTTTATACTCTTTTTTTAACTTTTTTGAAAAAAAAGGAAAAAAGAGTATATTGGGTTTGTGAAATGTCCGTCCGTCCGTCTGTCTGTCCGTCTGTATGAACGCAGGTTTTTTCCACAGTTTTGAAGCTAGAGCAACCAAACTTGGTATACATGTTGGTATATACCATAGGCAGACAAAGTGTCAAGATTTCCCCCCCACCCCCACCCCTTCCCCCACAAACCGCAAAAAGCTATATCTTCCACAGTTTTATAGCTAGAGTAACCAAATTTGGCACAAGGGCTACTTATCACATTCTTGATTGATCTGACAAAAAAAATTCGGCCACGCCCACCCCCGCCCCCACAAATAAGCAAACTCTGTATCTACCCCACCCCTTTCGCTAGAATCACCAAATTTTGCAGGTTGCCCTATTAAATAGATTGGATAAAAATAATTTTGCCAAGACCACCACCGCCCTTGCAATCAAGCAATGTTTCGTTTCTCCCAAACCTGTAAAACAGGCCCAACCAAATTTGAATTGATGGCAAAACTTGATAGATTTGAGCAAAAATACAATTGCCACGCCCACTTCTGACTCCGCAAAGAGGCGAAAAAAAGAGTGTATCGCAGTCGGGTGCATCCGACTGCAACGTTCTTACTTGTTAACATTCAGCATTTTCAATTAACAAATTACTTTTTACCAGAGCTGTAAAAAAAATATACTTCTATTTTTTATTTCCAAACAATTTAAATTTGGTGAATTATTCTTTTGCTAATGATAAAGAATTGAATTCAAATTTGATTTAGTTCTTTACAAATTAAGGATAAGAGAATCATTCTTTTGACAATTGTCAAAGAATCGAATTAAGATTTGACTTAATTCTTTGCTAAGTAAGAATTTCGGAAATCAATCTTTAGCTTATGAAATAATTGAAACAAGAATTTATTCCCGAAATTCCAAAGAATTTCCTCTAATTTGAATTTAATTCTTTATCATAAGCACAAGAATGATTCCCGAAATTCCAAATTCGCAAAGAATTAATTCTAATTTGAATTCAAGTGTATAATATAATATATAATTCATTCAAATTTTAATTCAATTTGTTTTTTTTTTTCTTACTGAATTAAATCAATTTTAGCAATTCATTGCCCAATTGATTCACAACTGCTTTTTACTGACAAAATAGTTTCTTTTGGTATTTTGGTATTTTTATTGTAAAATTTTTATTTTTATTTGTAAAAATCAAGATTTTCATTTCACATTTTTTTTTTAAAAATAACTCCTTTTACCCAATTTCTACACTTTGATCAAGCGATTCAAAGCTTCCCAAGCCAAGCTTTTTTTAATGATATATATCGCCTGAGCTCGATATAATATTGTTTTAATCATCGATACATCGAATTTAAATTTATATTTTTGAATTTTTCAATTAAGTAACAGATGCACTTAACGTAATATTCCTGCACATTCCTAATAATCACCAACTGCTTCTTCCACCTCGACAAGCAGCATAAAAGTGGCAAAATACCCAAATTGTGTTTTCGAAAACTACAAAACTTATCTTGATCAAAATGAGCATAGGGTATGTTAGGTAGCTAACATTCAGTTATATTAATTATGATAGCCTTGCAGTGAAACGTATAATTAGGCTAGTATAAATTTGAAACTTAATCTGAAGTGTGTATTTTTAAATCATTTCAGACATTACAGCTCAATCAAAATCTGGATACTAAAAAGATGGGCGGACTTAATCAATTTATTTGGAATAACAATGTCAATAGACAATCCGCAACACCAACGACAACCCCATCCAACTCATTTGCAGCACTATCGTCGCTAATTGATAAAAGCAACACCAACGACAGAGATAGAGATCGCGATCGTGATCGTGATCGCAGTGGGCCCAGAAACAAGGGTTCATACAACAAGGGTTCCATGGAGCGTGATCGTTATGGTGATCGTGGTAAGCAATCTTTATGCCTTAACATTGTTCAACAACATCAGTCGCAAGTTTTCAATTCAGGTATGCACTCGAGAACTGGTTCATCGCAAGGCTCTCGAGAAAACTCCTCCTCACGCATTGGACATCAACAGAATCGCGGCATGATGAGCTCTTCACTTCAAAAATCTGCTAGTCACTCAAAGTACACTCAACAGGCACCGCAAGCTAGACTTTCAAACAAGGTATGTAATTGTTGTATATCTATTGTAACGGTATTTACGATAAAGTGACGAGTAATGAGTTAGTTCGTGAACTGAACGCATCAGTTTATGTATTATACATAAATATGTTTGAAGAATTAAACAGCCTGCAAAACATTTTCAAACTAATTATTATAATTTTCAAGTTTGATCTTTGATTACATTCTTAAAACTTACATTCTTAAAACTTGATACAATATTTTAGAGCTATTAAGGATTAAATTGAAAATGTTGCATGCAAATTTCAAGATTTTATTATTAACCCCAGATTATAAACGGAATTTTAATCTTAAACAAAATAAAATAAATTTTAATTCTTTGCTTTAAAGTTTTTTGAAAAAATCGAACACGAGTTTTTATACTCTTTTTTAATTTTTTTTTGAAAAGAAAAGAGTATATTGGGTTTGTGAAATGTCCGTTTGTCCGATCGTCTGTTTGTATGAATGCAGTTTTTTTCCACAGACTACGTACCATAGTCAGACA
The DNA here is from genome assembly GCA_949708635.1 of Hirtodrosophila cameraria. Lineage (NCBI taxonomy): Eukaryota > Metazoa > Arthropoda > Insecta > Diptera > Drosophilidae > Hirtodrosophila > Hirtodrosophila cameraria. Next base: position 786,416 of record OX453092.1, read on the forward strand.
AAGTGTCAAAAATGAAAAGAATTAAGCAAAAATACAACTGCCACGCCCACTTCTGACTCCGCAAAAAAAAAAAGTATATCGCAGTCGGGTGCATAAGACTGCAACGTTCTTACTGTTTTTTTTTTTATTGTTAAAACCCGTTGCAAAATTTCTATGAAATGGAATGAGCTGGAAATATCATTATTCCATTTAATTTAACATTTATGTTAATTACTCAAAATTCTTCTGTAAAAACTATTATTATGCTGTTAAGTGCAAGCAGTTATTTTAAAAAATTATTTAAAAAAGACAAACTTAAGCTCCAAAACAGCTCCGCAAATGTTTTATACTTTGCAATGTTTTTTGAAAAAAATATCGATGGTAGCAGCCCAAAAAGCATCGATTTCAAGTACTCTGTTCGTGGATAAAAAATCGATTATTTCTATTAATGGATTGTTTTTAACAAAGTTCTAACCAACTATCTGCTTATTCAATTAGTATGTATATTTTGTTTGCTTTCTTTTAATATTGTTTACTAAAACTGAGTTTTGCTTGACAGGCTATGGGTTCTTCGATGAGTAACTCTGGCGCTAACGTCGGCGGCCTTTACAGAGGCAGTGATCAGCAACAGCAGCAACAGCAGCCACACCAACAGCAGCAGCCATCATCATCATCATCGTCGTCAAGTGCACCCTCATCCATGTCTGCCTCTCAGTCGACAGTTAAGGGCGCTGCGCCGCCAGCAGAGTTTATAGAGCCTAGAGACATCGACATAAAACTTTATAAGACAGTCGTAACGGACATGATCGATCTTGCGGCGGCCTCTAAAACAGTTACTCCAGCGGTTGTCGAATGCATTAAACGGATATCAGAGCCACAGCGCTGCGGCTTCTTGTACTATATACTAACTGATTATTTGCATTTAGCGAATGTGGGTAAACAATACAGAAGATACCTGGCAAACACAATTGCCTACCTTATACAGCAGAACTATATGTCTGTGGATCATTTTCAACTTGCATATAAAGAATTTAGCGAGTTTGCAAATGATTTGATTGTTGATATACCAGAGCTCTGGCAATATATTCTCCAATTTGCTGGTATGTATTCAATTCTATTCAATGTATTATTCTCAATGTACTGAATAGTTGAAGTCAAAGAGTTTAGCCGCCTTTAATAGAAATAATTTGACCAACGCCAAGTTATTCAGCGGAATAAACATTGACCTCAACTCGATTAAATTATCCCACTAAAAGTTAGAAAGGTCTTACTTTAACTTGTGTTTTTTAAATTTAATTTTTTATAATTATCATGGAAATTTTTTTGTATTAGAATTCCGGAAAGTGTTTGAAATTATCCTCAACGTAGTAGATAACTTTGCTTTATTGTTTTCATATACTGAACTGTGGCTGGTTTTAACTTTCGTGAACATTTTGCTTAACTGCATTTCACTCAAATTTATTGATTTTCAATATTGTTGTTTAGCTCTTTAAATAATATCCATGCAGATAAATAAATTTTTGAGCGAATGTTCCTATGGCAGCTATAAGATGTATAGTCGTCTGATTTCGATCAAATTTTATCGTTTAAATTTACTTTTCTCCTTAAAGTTAATATTGGCTAAAAGTATAAACTAGTAATGTTCTTGGTTATATTTTTGAACTATATGAAAAAGATATTTGTTATCGTTGAGAATATATATTTCAATTATACTACATAACAATTATAGTTGCTTATATAATAGATTGTATCGTTTGTAATATTCCAGGTCCATTAATAGTCAAGAAAGTCTTGACAGTGTCAGATCTGTGGAACAGAAATCTGCGAGAAAACAGCCCATCGAGCATGGGTAAAAAGTTCCTTAAAGCCTACTTGACATATTGTACACGGGAAGTGGGACCGAACTTTACCCGCAGCATGTGGCATACATTCAATTTGCATTGGTCAGATTTCATGCCTGAAAACGATGTCAACGATTTTATTGAATCGAATGTGAGTTGAACGTAAAATGTCATTGGTTAATTATAATAATTGTAAATAATTATTTGATTGCAGAGATTAGAATATGTGGAAAGCGAGTCGAAGACTCCAGTGATTGAAGAACGCGAGTCCGCCGAAAAGCACATAAAAAATGTGATAGAACATATTGAACACTTGCTGAAGGAGGGGGCAACTGCTGATTGTATCATTGATTACAGTAATGTAAGGATTTAATTTGACAATTTCTTAAATTGTATAATATAATAATATATAATTATTTTACAGGGCAATATTGTGGTGGCTGATAAGCTGTTTATTAGAGGTTTGACAACAACCCTAAGCAACTTCGCAATTGTCTACAATGATAATAGTTATAAGCTCGAGCCAGAAATCTTTCAAAAGTTTTGCATACCAGTTTTCCTGCGTTATATTGATTCCAATGAGGACCTACAGCTCGAATGCTTGTACGGAGTGCAACTGCTTGTGCACAGTCTAGAGCATCCTAGAGGTTTGTTACATTCCTAGAGAGGCAATTATATAAACCGCTCCATTTGATTTATTTGATTAAAAATTGTGAATATGTATCCTTTAGGGTTGTTGAGTGAACTTTTTGGCGAGCTATATGACGGCTATGTAATTCAGAAGGAGTCGCTCTGTAAATGGCGCGATTCAAAGGATCAGTCAGCTGGTAAAGGTACGGTATCATCTTATTATATCTTAATAATAATCTTGTATTGTTCGACAGTTTTGTTTCTATAATGTTTGTTTCTTCTTGTTTTGATAAACCGCAGGTGTGGCTGTGAAAAGTCTTAATCCTTTCTTCAACTCATTATTCAACGATGAAGCCAATTAATGCATCAATTTACTCGTAGAGCTGACAAAGATAGCGAGTTAGGGCAAATCAAAACACACAAAAGCATAACAAAAGAAAACAACACACAACTTAATAACACAGAATACACTTTGGAGCAACAATATATATATAAATATATATATATATACTTTCATAATAATAATAAGCAAGTATATACATAAATAACTGTGTTGACTGTATACAAAACACAAAAACAAATGAAAAATGAAAAATAACAGCAAACCTGAAGGAAGTTCATAGTTGTAATTGGTTGCCTGGGAAGTATACAGCGAAGGATGTGGGTGCAGGCGCAGCTAAGAAGCTACTTTATAGTTTCTCAAGATAACATCGCAATTGTTACATATGGCGAAAGTATGACGCCCCGGGAAATTATTGTAGATGAAAATTATAAGTTGAAAGCAAAACGATTTAAAACAATATTCAATCCAACCAACCATAAATAATCATACAAAATTTTATAGACTTAATTGCCTAATCGTTTATACTTGTATCTCTAAGAGATTATCAATCTATTTGTAATTTAATGAGGAATGATAAATCCGTTTTAAATATAATGTTTTTAAAGGTGAACATACAACAACTGCCAGTCTTTCGTCGTATTTGTGTTTTATTTCAACCAATTTTGTTGATTGATTAATATAAATTATTTGAATACGTTAATAAATACCCTTGTAGCTAAACAGAACATGGCATATGCAGAAATTACAAATTGCTTTTATAGAATTATTATTCACATACTACTCTGGCTAATATAAAGTCAAGGCGGTCCTTCGAACTGAAGACTTTAAAACGTTTGTATCAAATACTTAACACTCGCAACTCGTAAACAAGACAAAACTAGTAAGAACGTTGCACTCGGATGGACCCGACTGTGATATGCTCTTCTTTATTTTAGTTAGATTAATCAAGGAGGTGATCAGTAGCCCCTGTGTCAAATTTTATTATTCTAGCTATAAAACTATGGAAAATATATGATTTTGTTGGTTAAGCGGGAAAGGGGTGGGCGGGATATCTTGAAACTTTTTCTGCCAATGGTATGTATCAACATATATGTATACTAAGTTTGGTTGCTCTAGCTTCAAAACTGTTGAAAAATCTGCGTTCGTACAGACAAACGGACGGACGAAAATTTCACAAACCCAATATACTTTTTTTTTTTAAATAAAGTATAATGAATGAACATGTATGCATGTCATTTTATTGTATACAACATTTACAGTTAAATTTCACTTCTTTATTCCTTTTGCCTGCCATTGGAGAGAGCGAGAGAAGGCTAAACACAGTGGTACTTTTGGCTCTCGCAGTTTTTTGCCTGTGGTTGCGTAATTATAATGGGTAAGAGGGAGTGACGGAGAGGTCAGTTCGGTTTCGGTAGTGTGACTGCGCCGATGGCTTCCGTTACGCGCGTAATACAAAGTGAGTGAGTTTTAATGTGAGTGAGTTATATTGTGGGGCTCTAATGGGTAAGTTTTCTTTATTGCTATTTGGTTCAATAAAATATTGATAAAGCCAACTATGATTGCCTTGATTTTTTTCAAATATCGTAAGTGCATAGTTTCGTGGCGCCATCTATTGTGCATGTGAAAAGATAGGACTCCACAGGCTTTAAGTTCGAATGTGTCTTGGGAACAAAGTTTTACTTGTCAAAACTTCAAATTTGAAATTAAACGAAATGACATAAGCAAAAAGTCGGTATACCGACTCGGTATTCAAATATTTCAAGTATTCTATTGTACCGATTTGATATTCGAGCAGGCTTGTACTGACCGGTATTTGAATTTCAAACAAGTACCTCGTTCTAGCAAATGTGAGCACATTGCTTACTTTGTTACATTCGGTAAAACGAGAAATTTCAAATATCGGTACAAACAAATGCCTCGTTTGACGTTTCAAATGTATTTCTGCTAGGCTCTAGTACATATATACTAGGGGTGGTCATAAGTATTTTCACAAAAGTATGAGCAAAATTAACTCATAATTTGAACTTACTTCATGTACATTTTGGCATTATTGTAAAGGTCATTTTGATATACATGCTGGTATATACCATAGGCAGACAAAGTGTCAAGATCTCCCCCCCACCCCCACCCCTTTCCTCACAAACCGCAAAAACCTATATCTTTCACAGTTTTATAGCTAGAGTAACCAAATTTAGCACAAGGTCTACTTATCACATCCTTAATTGATCTGACTAAAAAAAATTTGGGCACGCCCACCCCCACAAATAAGCAAAGTTTGTATCTCCCACACCCCTTTAGCTAGAATCACCAAATTTTGCAGGTTGAATTCTGTTATCCTATTTAAAAGATTGAATAAAAATAATTTTGCCACGCCCACCCCCGCCCTTGCAATCAAGCAAAGTTTGTTTATCCCAAACCTGTTGAACGGGCCCAACCAAACTTAAATTGATGGCAAAACTTGAAAGACTTGAGCAAAAACACAATTGCCACGCCCACTTTTGACTCCACAAAGAGGCGAAAAGAAGAGTATATCGCAGTCGGGTGCATCCGACTGCAATGTTCTTACTTGTTTAAAGTGTAAAATTACGAACCTAAACAAGTCAAATGTTTATAAAATATAATGCAGATAGTTCAGAAAAACATTTTTTTTTCCTTTAGAAATATTTTTTAATTTTTAAAATAAACTTTGCTGGTGCTCTCAACCAAACCTCTAGTAATTTTTCTAGTGCTTTGTTTGCATGCGTTTTTGAGTACTTAGTTCTAAAGCTATCTTGATGAAACTTGGCGCAGGTGCTTCTTCTTTCTGTAACTATGTTTGAATCGGACAGATAGGACCACTGTAGCATATAGCTGCCATAGGAACGATTGGTTCAAAAATAAGTTTTTGTATGAAAGACTTTTTTGTTTCTCAAGTTATATTAGCCACACTCACCAAATCTGTTTGTTAGTATGTTATTGTCATGACTAAATTTCATTAAAATCGGTCAACTATATCTTATAGCTGTCATGGACAAAATCTGTTAAAAAATGAGTTTTTGTATTCAATTTTATTATGTTCCACAAGGAGGGCATATGTCTTCGGCGTGCCTAAGTTAACTTAACTTTCTTCTTTTTTTTATTTCTATCCGAAATTAGAAATAAACTTGATCTGAAAATAATCATAATTTTCCGAATTTTTTTATTATTGGATTAATACACATGTATGTAAACAAAAATTGAAAACCCACTGTGTTGAACTCGCTGGTTGAACTGCTCCACATCGATGTAGGTAATTTTTGTAAGATTGTGGTGTTGCCCACAAATTGTAGTTGTCGAGTGAAATATTGAGCCTAGGGCTAAAAGGGTAAAGAAAAAATAAAAATAAATGGTAATAAGCAAGTCCATTCGACCCAAGAAAAAGTGAGTATGGGACATAAATCATACTCTAGGTTAAAAATGCTTTATTTGCAGCTATTTAATTATCATAAATTGATTTTAATAATATTATAACAGGTATATAACAAATATGTAATTTCAAGGTGGGTTGAATTTTCGATTTTTCGTTTTTTAAACTCAGTTTCTCTTTATCAATTATAATTCATTTTGTTTTTACTGTTTAACTCTTAATTTCAATCTCATTTTTATTTTTATTTATTATTTTTATTTTTTTTGCACTTCATCTCAGTAGACGCTTGTTCCGGCAATGGTTGGCTAATTTCTTTACAGTTACTATGTGTATATTTAAAGTTTTCAATGTTTATTCACTAATTGCCTTTTCTAATAAAAATATTTGTTAACCTACAGCCTATCATTCTAAATAGTTTCGGTTTGAACTATATATTTAAGATTAACATGACCTTTTTCTTTCACTTTGAATTTCTTTTATTGTAAAAGAAACAAAGATTCCAATTCATAAAGTAACTTGTAACAATGTCGTTTTACGAGTTAATATTATAAACTATTAATAACAATTAACTTTTATTATATACATGTATTTATGTGATTAATCTATTTCGCTTACGAGAAATGTTTATCTTTCTTCATACACGTAGTATTTCTATTCTAAGCCTTTTCCGATTAATTTAAGCTAATCAATAATGTGTGTTTTTCCTATATGTTAAAACACTACAACAGTTAAATAAATTTCTTTGTCCTTTTAGAATAGAAAAGGATTTCTTGTTCTTGTTCTTGATTTTTTATCTTTTGTAAAAATTTGCATTCAAATGAATAATAAAGGAAATTTTTAAGTCAATCCATATTATTTCGACTTTAGTAGTACTCGTATAATATGTTTTTTTAAAAAGTGAGCTTGAAACTAAGCCATAAACAAAGATCTGGCCACATATGTATGTATATGTTAGGTGAAAATACCACTTGATAGAGATAGAGTTATAGATTAGAATTGAATTTACAATACAATTCTATTAACGCACTTTTAATTGTTCAAGCTATCAGACCTGTTCCGCTTTTAACTTTCAACAAAATATTGTGAATGTGAATTGTCATTATTTCCAAAGAGTTATGACAATCTCAGTGAAATCTTGTCACTAGTGAAAATAAGAATAATTCACAGAATTGTACTTTCGCGAAATTGTAAGCCAGAACAGGCCAGAACGTTTTCTTTATTTGAAGTTGTCAGTTTAGCTCAAGTCAAGCTCACCTTATAATCTGATATTAATCGTTTATGTTATATATATTTGTTGCTATGTTATGTATGCAAATGAGGTAGCAACGCGCTAATTTATTGCTGTGCTTCTTCTATTTTGGAATGCTTTCAACTCAACGCAAAATGTAAATGTAAATATGTAAATGTAAATGTAAATGTAAATGTAAATGTAAATGTAAATGTAAATGTAAATGTAAATGTAAATGTAAATGTAAATGTAAATGTAAATGTAAATGTAAATGTAAATGTAAATGTAAATGTAAATGTAAATGTAAATGAAATGTAAATGTAAATGTAAATGTAAATGTAAATGTAAATGTAAATGTAAATGTAAATGTAAATGTAAATGTAAATGTAAATGTAAATGTAAATGTAAATGTAAATGTAAATGTAAATGTAAATGTAAATGTAAATGTAAATGTAAATGTAAATGTAAATGTAAATGTAAATGTAAATGTAAATGTAAATGTAAATGTAAATGTAAATGTAAATGTAAATGTAAATGTAAATGTAAATGTAAATGTAAATGTAAATGTAAATGTAAATGTAAATGTAAATGTAAATGTAAATGTAAATGTAAATGTAAATGTAAATGTAAATGTAAATGTAAATGTAAATGTAAATGTAAATGTAAATGTAAATGTAAATGTAAATGTAAATGTAAATGTAAATGTAAATATAAATGTAAATGTGCGATGTCTTAGTCAGTGTGCAGCCTGTTTAAATACTGCTAAATCGTTTTGCATAACATTATTTGTTTAATCATTTTTGAATATAGGTATGTATGTACTACATATACATAGATGTAGGAGTTCTCTTTTATATCAAAGATTCATTTTTTCATTTTAATTTTTGTTTTGTTTTCATTACTTTAACAATTATTCTGGTTTTAAGCGATGCCATTGCACAACTGTTTGTTTTGGTTTCGAGATCATATCCTGCCAGTGTTTGGTCTCCGAGGCACCTGAACCGTTTTTACCTGCAGAATATATATATATGTATTTATAATTTAATGGTATGTATGAAAATACAAATGGGCATTTCCAGAAAAAGTTAAACGAGCATCGAAAATTTCAAAATCATTATTAATACCTATTTCTTCTGAATTATATGCTTAAATCGATACAAAGTGTTAGAAAATGATAGACTTGGGATTTCTAGTTCCTTTTGCGAATATAGTTCAGTAGTTCGATTCCCGATAAAAGATAAGAGACTAATCTTTCGTTTAGTTCCTTTAGTTCTTTTCCGGATAAAATAACTAATCTTTCAAATCTGTTATATAGTTCCTTTGCGGATAAAAGATCAAATCTGTTATATAATTATTTTCCGGATATTAAATCTGAAATATAGTTCTTTTGCGGATAAAAGATCAAATGTGTTATATAGTTCGTTTGTGGATAAACGAACTAATTGTTTCTTTTCTTTTAAGTTATTTTATTCGGTCATTCGTATGCAGTATAATTCACTCATAACGAGTGGATTCTACTTAATTCTTTGATATTTATTTTGTACGCTCGTTTTTTTTTTAGAATTATTTATGATAATAAAATTGTAATATAAGTTTAAATTAATTGATATTAATATAATGTTAATTAGTGTAGTTTGCATAATATATTAATGAAAATACACACAAAAATATGTCATATTTAATAATGTTGACAAGTTTATATTTTATCGAATTCCAACATGCGCAACGCGCAGAGTCAAACGGCAGTCCAAATCGCAAGAAAGGGAACTTAAAGAACTATACAACTAATCAAACTAAACTAACTAGAGCAACTAAACGAACTAAAGGAACTTAACGAACTGTAATCAAAAATATAGTTCAATAGTTCTTTTCAAAGACCCGGTCTTTAGAACTAGTTCACGAATAGTGAACGATTGAACTAATGATCTGCTGAACTAATTCACTGAATTGAACTAGAAAGTACAAGTCTAGTGTCTATTACACACGCCGACAAAATTAAATTTTTTGTTGGGTGCATGTGGTTTGATGGTAGATTTCGGTAGAGAAAATACACACAAGAAAAACTTCATTCACCGTTTGCGTTTGCGGTTTTAGTTTTTTTGTGATTTATAACTGTATTTTTACAGATATCTTCAGCTGTAGCCATCTGATCAAACAAAATAAAAATAATAATTCCAAAAAAGGTAATCCAAAATGCTATATTTGATACTTGGTACACATGTTGATATATACCACAGGCAGACAAAGTGTCAAGATCTCCCCCCCACCACAATTTTATAGCTAGAGTAACCAAATTTAGCACAGGGCTACTTATCACATCCTTAATTGATCTGACAAAAAAAAACTTGGCCACGCCCACCCCCGCCCCCACAAATAAGCAAAGTTTGTATCTCCCACACACCTTGAGCTAGAGTCCCCAAATTTTGCAGGTTGAATTCTATTGTCCTATGAAGTAGATTGGATAAAAATTTTTGCCACGGACAGGCGGACATGACGCACATGACTCGGCTGTTGATGCTGATCACGAATATACAAATTTTTTTTTCTGAGACGTTTCCTTCAATGCCTTACACATTTCGCGACAAAATTATAATACTCTGCAAGGGTATAAAAAGCGACATTTTTTTCAACAAATCCAACAAGTACAAGTAGTAAAGGTGTTAGCATTTTATTGAACAAACTGAATTATCCCATACAAAAAATAAAACTTTGCCTCGCTTCTTCTTTTTACATTCTCGGTTCTAGTGTGTTTTTTGCTTAGGTTAATTCACTAAATCAGGGGTGCCCAGAGTCTATACACACGACGCAAATTTGTTTTTGTATTACACATTGCGCATAGAATATGTGTGATCTTGCACACGCCATAAGCGAGCGGTGCACATTGCAAATTACACAAAAAATTTTCCGCTTTTTTCCGTCCGCTTTCCGTCCACTTTTGTTGCTGGCAAAACAAAAACAATTGTGAGTCGTGGGTACATATAGGCTCGTAGTACCGTTAGATACTCGAATGTATTTTGTTGTTGTATTATCGTTTTGTGTACATTAGAAAACGAAAATGTCCACTAGACTGTAAACATTGTGACTCCTGTGATGTTGACACTTTGTCTGCTTATGGTATGGTATGGTACATGCATACCAAGTTTGGTTGCTCCAGCTTTAAAATTGTGAAAAAAAAACTGGGTTCATACAGACGGACAGACGGGCAGATGGACATTTCACAAACCCAATATAATCTTTTTTCTTTCTTTTTCAAAAAAATTAAAAAAAGAGTTTAAAAAGTGAAAAAGTGAATAATGACATTGAAATTTTAAGCTATTTGTTGACTTTCTGGTGGAAATGCCCATATATATTATTGGTCAAGAGCCGAGTCGAACTAGCCATCTAATTCCCAGTTTCTCAGTGTCCGGTTAAACATCCGGTTAAATAATTGTAACTTTGATTTAACTCTCCGTCAAACTTACGATTGAATAGTTTCGTTTTCTCAATGTCCGGTTAAGGTATCAGTTTGTTAAATGTGTGTATGGCAAAAACTTCATATCGTTTTCCACCACTATACCAAAAGAATTAGTCACACTGTACAAATGTCAGTTTCATTACTGATTCATCGACTGTTAGAAAATTCAATAGCTCGTTTTGTTGGAGAATGTTCTCGGGCATTCCTTGTTGCTCCGACAAAATGCGCCGATTTGGTCATTTCGTCCGTTGCCGAAGCCCTGCTGCTGGCCAGCTTTCTGACTTCGCGATTGTGTGTCGGAGGAACACATCCTTGTCGATTTGCTCGACAAATACTAGGATGTGCTGGAAAACAAGAACAGCGACGCGGTCACATGGAACCAGAAGGCAAAATTGATTTTATATCTCCACTACAGCCATTCAATGCATGTCACTCTGTGTCGCCTTCCACCAAAAAATAACCTTTCAACATTATATCTGCCCACCCCCAAAAGACCTTATGCCTGTCTTCGCGGCACGCATCTCACTACCTGCCTAAGAGCCCACAACCAATTGAATCCTCAGTCGATCTAGGGTCTGACCACCTTCATCTCCTTATCAGTCTTCTTGAAAAACCATAATATATCTTTTTCAGGAAACCCATACTACCAACTAACGCCAGCATTAAAAAAACACTATTATTTATCATTTTGGAAAATGTCTTTGAACGCAGGAGTCAAATGTCAAAACAACATCGAACTGTTAGATTTTAACAGTCGGTTAAGAACTTAACCGACGAATGGATCTCGGTTAACTGTTAATAGTGTTTCCTCACTGGCAATAACAGCAGCATTAGCAGAAGTTATCGATAACATAGGTGCAAGCTGTCCGCAGTGTGTGCATCTGCGTCTTTGCATCTAGGAATAGCTGTTTTTTATCTATGTTGTATTTCGGTAGATATTTAACAATTGTAATTAAATATGGATTTAGCAATTATTTCGGCTTTGGAGAAAGACAATGAAGTCATGGCGAAGCTATTTAACTAAACAGGTGTTTCAAGCTTTGTTAGGAATAGACCGCAGGGTGCCCGTTGATATAGGTCAGAGACATCTCCTTCAACGCGTTATACATTTCGTGACCAAATTACAATACCCAAATTATGATACGCTATGGTATAAAATAATTGCAAACTAATTTCGAGGGCCGGACTTATTAATAAAATATTTATTATCAATTGAAGTTATAAAATATTAACGCCTTGTTCCTTATAATATAACTTAAAAAACTAGTTATTAAACATTTATAAGATTTGCCATCTTTGTGCCTTCGAAAATGACTTGGTTAGTGGTGTCACTTTCTCGATAAGTGCACTTAACGTTAAATATCGAGAACAACATCTACTGTTAACGTGAAATGCACTTCCTTCTTCCCAAGATGCGTGCATCTCCTATACCTAACTCCCTTATATTTTGAATGGGAAAAATGTTTCATCTTCGAACAAGATGCAAAGATGCACGTCAGTGAGGACAGGGTATTAGACAGCTTTGGTCACCCCTGCACTAAATGCTAATAACTTTGGTAGTACTTGATAGATTTGTTGAAAAAATGTCCCTATTTGCTCATTAATGTTGAGGGTAATGTTCCGTTACAGCTACTATAAGTGAAGTCGAAAGAAAGCACCAAAACATTTGGTTTTGGGTTGTAAAAATTCGGAATAATTCTTGGATCTTAAAACTAGGATCGAAATATTTTTTCTGCGGAAAAATGTGTTAAAAAGCTATTTTTAGTTATTTTTTTTTTTTTTTAAATTAACAAAGAGTATAATAACATTAATTGTTATTTTAAGTTAAATACATAAATAATTTGAATAGTTATAGTACGGAACAAAGAGGGATTCAGAACAAAGCTGATAGTACAAATGTTAAGAAATTTTCTCTTACCAGCTAACAATATTCTTCCGATTAGCTCATTTCTTCCAATGTTATCGAAATCCATGACCATGACATCCAGAGAGCATTCCCGAATTTTTTCCCATGGAACGTTAAAACTAAATGATTCATTGAAAACTGGATTTAACGTGCAAGTAAATATAGGCGTTTTTCTCTTTTCTACGCGTTTATCTCCGAATTGAAGCCACACCTTTACATAAGGATCTGAAAAATAATTTAATTATTTAATTTGTTATGTGCATAATCATATCATTAATATATATATATAAAATAAAAACAATTTAACTTTGGTCTCAATTTGACACCCGAACGGTTAGGTTTTCCATATTTAGAAATAGACTCGATTTAATTTCGAACACCGCTTTTTCCTTCTTTTCACTGGGTCCTTATTAAATGAATAATGTATATATAAGTTATTATACAGCAGCTTGTAAAATTTATTGCAATCTCTCCTAACTGGCGATTTAAATGCGTTCATCTAAAAGTTGAATTTACCTGACTTTCCGTTTATATCCTTAGCTTTTAAGTTTCTCGCTTTTATCAATGTCAACGTTAAAATAGAATTAGAAGGGTGGTAGCATAGCGACGCTAAAAGTTCACCACATTTATCCTTAGCTGGTGGTTTCAAGGCCTTCCAAAAAGATTGTTTTCCAGCGAAATCAACCTTGAAATAAGTATATAGTACATACATACATATATATGTAATTGTAACTTTTTTATTAAAAACGATTCGCAATAACACGATTCAATGTATGTATATACGGGGGGACACCAACAAAAGTTCAATTAGTTATCATATTTACAGATTTAAAAATTTCTTTGGAAATGATTACGAGTTAGATGAAATAGAGTTTTGGAGGATATGGTTCTGTATAATAATGTGCTTAGCTGTTTCGGAAACGTGCATCTTAACATCGGTTAAATATTTGGAAAAATCATAAATAAATAATTATAAAATTGTCCTGAAATATTAAGACAAGGGTAAAGCGGCTTCCAATATTTTAAAAATTTTAAAATATAAGTATATGTAGAATGCTAGCAACTAATCGAACTTTTGTTATGAAATTATCTTTTACCGTATGTATATTACACAATCTAAATTCCACAACACATATAAAATACTTCAACTTATTTAGATCAGTCAACTAATTACCTGACAAAGCGGCAAAAAAACTTCACCGATAGAATCGTCTCTTGAGAAACGATCATAGTCAAAAACATGCAAGTGTAGCACCTAAAAATTACAAAAGTACAAATGGTTTAAGATTTTCTTCCAAATAGTAGTCATATATTGAATATATAGTATTACAAGTAAGAATGTTGCAGTCGAATGCACCCGACTGCGATATACTCTTTTTTTCGCCTCTTTGCAGAGTCAGAAGTGGGCGTGGCATTCGTATTTTTGCTCAAGTCTTTCAAGTTTTGCCATCAATTTAAGTTTGGTTGGGCCCGTTCTACAGGTTTGTGAGAAACAAACATTGCTCGAATGCAAGGGCGGGGGTGGGCGTGGCATAATTACTTTTATACAATCTTTTTAATAGGGCAGTAGAATTCATCGTGCAATATTTGGTGATTCTAGCTAAAGGGATGTGGGAGATACAAACTTTGCTTTTTTGTGGGGGCGGTGGTGGGCGTAGCCAAATTTATTTTAGTCAGATAAGTAGCCCTTGTGCTAAATTTGGTTACTCTAGCCATAAAACTGCGGAAGATATAAGTTTTTGGGATTATGGAGGAAGGGGTGGGGGGGAAATCTTGACACTTTGTCTGCCTATGGTATATATCAACATGTATACCAAGCTTGGTTGCTCTAGCTTCAAAACTGTGGAAAAAAACTGCGATCATACAGACGGACGGACGGACAGACGGACGGATAGACGGACGGACAGACGGACGGATAGACGGACATTTCACAAATCCAATATACTCCTTTTTATTTTTTTTTTTCAAAAAAATAAGAAAAGAGTATAAAAACAAAATGTTGTAGATAGTAACAGTGCACTTACACGCGACTGGAGCTTTTGAATTGGAAAGCCTTCAAAATAAAATGTTTCATTCCAACGAGGATTCAAAGTTCTTCGCTTTATTTTGGTTTCCAAGCGGTGCTTTTTATCTGGTAACAATGTTACCCGAACGTATGGGTCTGAGGTGCCACTCAAATCTTTAGCAGGAAGTTCTTTTCCTTGAAGAACTTTCAAAATAAGTGTTGTGTTTTGAAAATCATATTCCAAGGAAAAATGAATTTGTCCAACATTTTCACTTGAATCCGTATCTAGGTACATATCGGTCATTGAAATGCTTTTATTCTAAAATGTTTACAAAATTAATTTTATGCTATTTAATACTCATGATATATTTATTCTTTTCTTTTTAATTTATTAAGGATCTTTTAATGTCTATCATTTGAGTCATCTACTTTTACAATTGACTGTTAAAAATAGCATAACTTGCAGAAAGACTATCAAAATTTAGAAAATCGCTCAACAAACATAAGCAAATTTATTTGTATGAGATCTTGACACTTTGTCTGCCTATGGTATTTAACAACATGTATACCAACTTTGGAGTATAAAAATTACCAAATAAACATTAAATAAGGCCCCAAGAACTTGTTTTTGGTCTTATTTCATTTCTTCTTAATTCATAATAAAATAAGTCAAAAAAAAAAAAGAAATAAGGCCCCAAAAAAAGGAAATAACACCCCAAATTAGAATAAAAATCGTTGATGTTGTTTCCTTTATAATTTATTGGGGCCTTATATCATTTTTTTGGGGGCCTTATTTCACTTTGGCCTTTTTTCCTGATTTTCTTATTATTGCACATTTTGGGAAGTTTAATGAAGTAAAAAATATGGAATTAAGATTTTACTTACCGCCGCATCTTTAGATGTACCATCATTTGCACTTGCACCTGCTGAAGTATTTGTTGCTTTTGTCGGTGTAGATGTTGAGCCGCCTCTATAATCAAAACTTTAATTAAATAAAATAAGCAAAATTAGGGCGTAGAATTTCGATATTATTCAGCACTTAACATTAATTTGTAACCATTTAATTTGTGAAACGTTTGAGACAGGTATACACGCAGCTTCCGATCTCCACTTTCGGCAAGGTTTTGCAGAAATATGAATATGAAAATCTTTGCCGAAAGTGCAAACCGGAACAGTCCAGCTAGACATCAAAGAAAAATACACATACCCTATGAGAGGCGTTCTGAGATTTAAGAAGCCATTTAATTTTCGATTAATGTTATTTTGTAGAGGAGTTGTAATCGTTTGTGCAACCACCGGAACTTGCGGCTTACTAGGCGGAATTCCAGAGTCCACAATATCCTGCGTAGCCCTATTAGTTAAAAGAGCCACGAATTTTAATATCAAATTTCATTATTTTAATTAGTAAATAGCAACTTGTGTCATGACTCATTTGTTAAAAATACATGCAGAGGCCTGAAATTTTATAATTTTTGTTGCATACTTAAACTTGGGGAATTTCAAAGGCTACGATAACATTTCATTTTGATCAAAATCGATTGACTTGATAGATTTCTTTTAAAACCTGTTATTTCACAAAAAGCTTCTTTGGTTTGGAAACTGTGGGGCTGTCAATTTTTAGTTAGTATTTTCCCGCTTAACTAGCGCCTTTTTAGAAAGGTGGTAGAACAAGCATTTATCGGCTTATGATAGGAAACAAGTACACAAAACTATCTCAACCCTTCGATACAAACCACGAAACTGACCTTTCATCTCATTTTTGGAAGGCCACATTAAAGTTTTGAACGAATTTGATAAGCATGTTTTTAATAAAAGGGCTTTCCATTTGCATATATTTGATTGCATAATTATATATGTAATCATATTCCCCAATATTTAGAGAAAATATTGGGCTAATGTTTCTTTTTATATAGATGATATTTATTATAAAAGTCTTAACAGTAAAAATATATAATATTAGCATATACCAACGGCTTCGCCCACCATTCCAAAGCTTGGAGCTTTATCAATATTTCCCGACCGTGTGCATACATTTTCCTCAATCTGACTCACATGCGCAACGATTTTTAGACAGACCTTGAAATCTGAGTTTGAAGTAGAAATGGAAACGGAAAAAAAATTTGATCCCGTCCCACCCGTCGCGGGTGCCCGCCAGCTATTTTCGGAAAATTAGTATGCAGCTGATAATGAATTTGCATATAGGTGTTTGACAATGAATTTGAAGCAAATCGCACAAAAACTTAACTTTCGCCCTATTTACCACCCACTTTCCACCCAGTTTTGTTTATGGAGAGCGTAAACACAAAAACAAACGGCACTTTTGGCATTTGTGTGAATAATATATGCGAACGAATAAAGAGTGCGAAGCACATTCAGAGAGAGCGCGCTTTCATTTTGCAAGTGTATGCGTACACACACATACAAAAATATACGAAACATTTTTTGTGGCAAAGCGAGAAAGCAATAATGAAAGACGCGCAAAGGACTCCGCTTATTAATAAATTATTGTGTACATTTCTTAAAATGAGTTTGAAGCTGTGAAGCGGATGATAAACAAAAAAGTTGCATACTACGGTTTTCCGCGAATTTTCGACATTTCCCGACCGAATTTCCCAAAATCCGATCTTAGTACGCTTTTTCAGCATAAGACGAAACTACTGTGAAAAATTCAGCCTTCTAGCTCCTATGGTGTGGGCTGTGCAACAATTGTAAATCAGTCAGTCAGTCAGCATGAACACTTTTATATAGGTATATAGATAAGAGATAGAAATCTAAATATTTGTACTTACCTCAAACTATAACTACTAGATTCCTCGTCTTCATTTGGTTCAATAAACTGTAGCTGTGACCTTTTATGTCTCCACCATAAGTATCCACCTGCTAAAAATAGCGCTATCGCAATGATTAAAGCCAATATAGCTATGCAAGCTATTAATATTATGCTCGCCATATCTGAAAGTAAGTTACAAGTAATGAAAATATAGAATTCTTAATTGGTTGGTTGAATGTTATGTGCTTGTTATCATTGAAGTGAGTACATTCCTAAAATGAGATTGATCAAAAAGTTCTCGAAAGTTGTCGCGAAGTTAAATTGTTTTGGTATCAATTCAATAATAATGCTTCGAACTAATATAAATGCGTATTAGTTTATATTTACAAACATTTAACCGAAATTAAGTTTAACTCCAACATAAAATGGAGGCTTTAGGATGTTCAGTCACATAGAAAGAATTGCTTAGACATATGGTCATTTCCGCCAGAAAGTTCACCAGCACCGAAAATTGCAAAGTCATAATTAGTAACTATTACCCCCGAATTATATGCTTTAATCTTATTAAATTGTTAGACATTGATTAAATCTTAACAATATACAATCCAGTTTTTGAGCTATCATGAGCAAATTGACTGCAAAAAGTCTTGGCCTATTCGCAGAGTTTTGCATTTTTGTAATAAAAGCCAAAACCCACTTCCGTTTTTTGTAACGTTTCGCCACACTCATTTTTGCTGATATCATCAAATCCTTGTTGTCGATTGGTTTTACTGAATATTACGCTACCTAAATACTTCGCAAATAAGAAAAAAAAAAATTTTTAATTTGACTTCAATTTTTTTTTTAACATTTATTTATTATTTATTTATTTATTTATTTTTATATTTTCACTTTACTCCACTACGAATTTGCCCATATGTTACATACATAAATCCATTCCTGACATTTACTATAATTAGATAGAATTTAGATACACTGAAAACTGTTCAAAATATGATTAAATTTCACTCATAAAAAAAAATTAAAATATAAAGTATTTCCAAATTATAATTTTCTCATGAAATTGAAGGAGACTTCTCCGACCCTCCGATCTTGATGAAACTTGGCATATATGCTTCTTTTTGCAGCAAGCAGTCCATATGTCAGAAATTTTTTGTTTCTCAAGCTCTCTTAACCAAATTTACCTATTCTGCATTTTAGTATTTTGTTGACACCTTGACAATATTTTATTAAAATCGGGCATCGAAAATATATAGCCTATGACAGAGTTGACTAATTTTGATTCAGCGTGATCAAAATGTGTTGCTAAGGCAGTTATATGATACAGTGATCCGATTCGGCCGGCTTAACAGTATTTGTTGAGTGCAACAAAGAAAACAGTCTGTGCAAATTCTCATTAAAACAGCTTCGACTCGACTTTTGTTGTTGATCAAGAAAAATATATACCTTTTGGCGTTACACATTTATCTTTAATTAATATAATTATAAAAATTAACTGACTCTGTACAATTATCATAATTAAGGAATGAAACTATCAAAGTGAACCTTTCTCGAATCTATATTTCATTAACTGATGCCTGAAAATGCATTGCGATACCTACACATGTACAAAACATGCATACATACATGTATGTAAGTGCGCAATAATATACATAGATATACATACTTATGTTCATATGAAAAAATAACCGTTTGCATAATCTTTTTTCGAGCACTCACACACACAAATATAAATATATATGAAGAAACAGACACATGCATAGTAAACACATATGTACATGCTTTAATTTGACATAGTTATAAACAAAATGTATGTATGCTACAATATATATAACATATGGATGTTTCATCGCTTACAAACTATATCCACATGTCAAATTATATACATACACATATACATATATATAGGTACTATATGTTATTACACTCGTACATGTATTACACATAATGTACATAATTTTTTTCATGCATACATATGAATATTCAAGACTATATATATATTATATATATATATATGTATATATTTATATATATACATATTTGGGTACATACATTGATATTAACAAACCTTTTCATTCAATATCAAATGTAGTTTTGTAATCAAATGGACAGATGACAAAAATGACAATTGATTTATTAACTGTATGAACATTTTACCTTTTAAATGTTTTCATATAAATATGTAAGCCTTTAAAGTATGAAGGATTTACAACTTTACTTATACGCATTAGCTCATGTGATTTAAATTTTAAATTTTAGGCACAAGTATCTGGTTTTTTTTTATAATTTTTAAAATTATATTTTCCTTATATGTTTGACATTTTTGTCGTTTTTTTTTGTTTTTTGTTTGGTTATTTGGTTAATAAAACACTTTACTTCACTGACTTATGTATGTATAAGTAAATGTGACTAAGCAGCAGGGGATGACAGTAACCAAACCGAACAGAACAGAACTGTAGAGAGCAACCCGAAAAGTGAAAGCTCGTAATCTATGAGAGCCAGGAGAAAAAAAAAACAAAAAACATTTCAGTTCATACTTATGTATGTGATTAGATATAGATATAGATATTGTTATAGATATCGATATAGATATATACAAAGTAAACGCCACTGTCCCTACCACATGTCCTTAAAAGACTTTATAACTTAATTATTGAAATGCTAACTGTAATTGAACTTGGCTCTTGAGACCGTTAAGTCTAACCAAAATACACTTTTATATAGAACTTACATATATGGAACGTATGTATGTATAAGGCTATTCTCTGTTATAAGAGTTATTATTGTATAAGCTTTCTGCTTGAAAGCTCATTCAAGAGTTGTACTGCGCATGTCGGCTTATAATCTTAGGATTATAACAGTAAACCGAATACAAAAATGCTCTTTTTGTTTTCCTTCCTTTCCTTTTCTTTTTATACTCTTTTTTAATTTTTTTGGAAAAAAAAAGAAAAAGAGTATATTGGGTTTGTGAAATGTTCGTCTGTCCGTCCGTCTGTCCATCCGTCCGAACGTCTGTATGAACGCAGCTTTTTTCCATAGTTTTGAAGCTAGAGCAACCAAACTTGGTTCACATGTTGGTATATACCATAGGCAGACAAAGTGTCAAGTTGAAAGACTTCGCAAAGAGGCTTAAAAAGAGTATATCGCAGTCGGGTGCCTCCGACTGCAACGTTCTTACTTGTTAAATTTGAAAAAATGGCATTTTGTTGTTTAACATTTTTGTACATCTTATATAAATGACCATTATTAGGTTTTTTACCAAATTTGGTGACTTCGAAAAAGCATATACATATCTCAGAGTTGAAAACTAGGTCACAAATCAAGCTAAATTTACAAAATCATTTGACTTCTCAATGGGATCCTATAGTCATATATGATCAGCTGTGTAAATTTCATCACGATCGGATAAATAACACCAAAGTTATGGAAGAATCTATGATCCCCGTCTCAGCAGGCAGAAACAACAGTTTGACAGGCACTGCACAAGTTAAGTGCGCTGCTTGTTTGTGTTGCCGCTGAACTGCTTAAAATGCAAGTTGGGAGCAGGGAGTCTCGTAATCGGGCACACTCGACTAGAGCATTCTTACTTGTTTAAATAGTAATTTCTTCTTTTCAATGTAACATTTGCTACGATTAATGATTCTCTTTTCTTTTTGCTTCCTTTCTCTTTTTTTTGTCGTCACTGGTTTAAATTTAAAACTTTTTATAAAGTGCTGCAAATGTGTGTAACAGGCAGAAGGAAGCATTTCCGACTATATAAAGTACACATATTCTTGATCAGCATCAACAGCCGAGTTGATTTAGCCATGTCCTTCTGTCTGTCCGTATGAACACACAGATCTCGGAGACTATAAGAGCTAGAGACACCAAACTTGGCATTCAGGTTCCTGTATACCATACGCAGATCAAGTTTCTTTCAAATTCCAGATATAAAATATTTCTTATATTAATCAGAAAATACTTCGTCACAAAATTAGATATCAGAAATTTCGTAGAGGTGTTTTTATTTGATATCAGACATTTTTGAAGAGCAAAATAAAGAGAGAGAGGGAGAAAGAGAGAGCAACAATTTGCTGAGTGTTGTTGGAACGCAAGTGAAGTTGATACGTTTTCAGGGGCGGAGGTGGGCGTGGGTACACTTTCCGTTATTCAATGTAACCAGAAGATCAACATAAGTCATTCTCCAAAATTGTATGCTATGTAGGTGTGAGAGAGGTCTGGCTCATTTTCGGGGGCGGGGATGGGCGTGGCATAATGTATTTTAGTCCGGTTTGTCAAGGAGCTACTCAGTAGTCACAATGTCAAATTTAGCGATTCTATCTACAAAACTGTGGAAGATATGTGACTTTGGCGTATTGCGTGGTAGGTGGTAGAGGGGAGGGGGCGGGTTTTGCCATTAAAATGTTGTCAACCATTCATTTTTTTTTTTTTAATTATATCCAAATATTTTCCAATAAAGGAAATAAAATAATTAGAATGTGCTGTATAGAAAGAGTTCGATATATATATATTTTATTTTAATTGATCTGTTCAACAGAGTATGCTCCGTCACTGTCCAGTAACTGAACAAGTCATGGCTCATGAGTATATGAGCAACTGAGCAACTGATCAACTGAGCAAAATGAGTGAGTTGAGTCACTTCATAAAAAAGAACAAGTGAACATGTTCACCAAAGTGAGCAATGTTTACCCAAGTCTACTAGGTACACTAAACAGCCAATATCTTGCGAAGACGAATTATGCCAGATATGCGTTGCATATCAAAAATTGATGAATTTCAATGGCTACGACATTTGTAAATTTTATTAAAATCGGTTAGGCCAAAAAAAAAGTTATTTAACCTGTAGTTTTTCACCTGAGTGTTTAAAGAAAACTGCCAAGGTAAGCTTAAAAGCTCTTAAAAATACCTTTCCAATGAAATGTAGAACGTGTCTGTAGCTTCTTTGGTTTGGAAACTGTGGGCGTGTCAGCTCTACCGGCTTGTTGCGTTTTCCCGCTAAACTAGCGGTTTTTCAGAAGAGTGGTAGAACAAACGTTTCTTGGGTTATGATGGGGAACAAGTCCACAAAACTATAGACTACCTCAACGCGTCGATACAAACAAACAAACTGACAACCTTTTCATCTCAATTTGGAAAAGCCTCTCTAATTTTAAAATGGTCATAGCTTTTGAACGAATTGTCAGATTGGGATAAACAAGGTGTCATTCGATGCGTATTCAGAATTAGAACATTTGTGCATTAAAAAAACACCAGAAAGACCCAACGGCCCCAAAAGCTCTAATTTTTAAAATTTGTTCCTTCTCACCTGCTCGCCTATATCTTATGAAACAGGTGAGTTATCAAAAGCTTTAGTATGCAATTTTCTTAGTTAAAGTAATACCTTTCGATCGGTATATAGCTCGATCTGATCGGACACTCACAGCAAATCTTTCATTCTTGCTGTATATAATTCTATTCGCCGTTTGCACACTTCATGCTGATTCGTCCTTAGCGTGGACTGCCGTCCACAGTGATATACAATCCAAAATGGGTTTAAATTTAAGCTTTTATTTTTTACAGTGTATGGTCTATTTTGAGAGCCATTAAAATTCTGTAAAAGTAATGTTGGTATTTTTTCCCGCACGAAACGAGGTGGCAACGCCCGGCGCAGTTTAGCGCGAAACAAACCCAAACGAACAGCTGATCACGAGGAAGAGCGCGCATCAGACACACAAATGGAATGTATATGCGGCGATTGGAAAACAGCCGTTATGTACTGGAAATACCTGTAAGACAGCGGCGCATGTTAGAATAAATAAGAACCATGGGAAAAAAAATCAAGCGCGAGAGGTTGCTAGGTTATCGTGAGTCGTGGTCAAATACAAGTTTTTACCCCCTGTTCCCATTAAAAATGGGAAAAAGGGAGTTATAAAGTACTGCAAATGTGTGTAACAGACAGAAGGAGGCATTTCCGACTGTATAAACTATATATGTTCTGGATCAGGATCAACAGCCGAGAAAAACTAGCCATGTCCGTCTGTCTGTCTGTCTGTGTGAACGCACAGATCTCAGAGACTATAAGAGCTAGAGACACAAAACTTGGCATGCAGGTTCCTGTATACCATACGCAGATCAAGTTTATTTCAAATTTCGGATGCAACCCCCCGCACCCCTGCAAATCGCCAAAAAGTTCCACAGCCACAATTTTAAAGATAAAGCTTTGATTTTTGGTACATATATATGTTGTATCAGTGTTGATCAGCTGTGTTAATTTCATCACGATCGGATAAATGACACCAAAGTTATGGAAGAATCTATTACCCCCGTCTCAGCAGGCAGAAACAACAGTTTGACAGGAGCTGGACACGTTAAGTGCGCTGCTTGTTTGTGTTGCCGCTGAACTGCTTGAAATGCAAGTTGGGAGCAGGGAGTCTCGTAGTCGGGCACACTCGACTAGAGCATTTTTAATTGTTTAGTATCTCTTTTTCAATCGTTTAGCAGTCAGTCTTAATCTCAATCAATAACTTTATATAACTATTAAAATTAATAGATTGTTAACACAATCTCAATCGTACGCATGTACGCCTGTACAATTTGAATTCATTTAATTAAAATTAAAATACTTAAAATCAAAACTTAACCGATACTTAATTAATGTGTTTACCACCCGCAAGGTGATTTCAAAACAAAATGCGAATGAAAAATTATGTCTCTCTCTTTGTTTTGATATAAACAGTTTCAAATTAATTTTAACATAAGCTGGGCGTGTTTCAGATTCAAAATTGGTCCAATATTTATGCAAGGATTTGCGAAAACCCAGAAAAAATCCATTAAGATCAATTTTAAACAATATTAAAAATCAAAAATGGTAAGAATTTGTAATCATATTTTAATATAATTTCTAAATACAAATTATATCTCTAAATCAGGGGTGGGCACGTAGTGGCTCGCGAAGCTGTTACCGTTAGTTTTGCCAATTGGGGTCTAGAAGTCGGCTAGTGCGATGTTGTCGAGCGAACAACAACAAAACTTATGAAGTTTGCGCGAGCATCGGACTCGAGTCGAGATCAGTGCAAAAAAAAAAACAACAACCGTTAAGTCTCGAGTCGAGACCGCAGTGAAAAAAAAACAAATATAATAAAAAGTTATTGAAGCACTTTGCTATGTTTTTAAGCGACACTACATTTCGTTTTTATTTTTTATTTCGATCAGTGTATTGATCTTTTGGGGTAGCTGACAAATGATTTACGAGCCCAGCAGCTATGTTTGTTGTAGATTTTGTTGTAGCTCGACGCCCAAAGTTGGCTGCCCACCACTGCTCTAAATTATACAATGACAAACGAGTAAGTTAGTATGTCGAAATTTAAGTTTTTATGTAAAAAGATCTTGACACTTTACCTAAAGTTTGGTTGTTCTAGCTTCCAAACTGTGGTAAAAACCTGCATTCTACAGACGGACGGACAGACGGACATTTCACAAATTTGTATTTAAGAGTTTCTCATTGTCCTGGTCCTGTTTTTTTTAAATAATTGTGTTTGAATTGACTTGTTCTGAATTTGTACCACAGGAATTTTGATTTTATTCTTGTCGTAATTTCCTAAAATTGTATATATAAAGATCTATACACTTTGTCAAAAACTTATTTTTAAACCGATTGTGACTATCGCAGGTATAATAAATAGTGTGTTCTGAGAGACAGGGTTTTATTCATACTGTTCGTAACTGGAACCAATTACCAGTTTATATTAAAAGGAATAGTAGCGCAGCGTAATTTAGAGTTTTAAGTAAGAATATTTAAAACGAAAATAAGGCTATAAAGTAAAATGAAAATAATGATAATTATAATGATAATGATAATGATAATGATAATGATAATGATAATGATAATGATAATGATAATGATAATGATAATGATAATGATAATGATAATGATAATGATAATGATAATGATAATGATAATGATAATGATAATGATAATGATAATGATAATGATAATGATAATGATAATGATAATGATAATGATAATGATAATGATAATGATAATGATAATGATAATGATAATGATAATGATAATTTTGATTTTATTCTTGTCGTAATTTCCTAAAATTGTATATATAAAGATCTATACACTTTGTCAAAAACTTATTTTTAAACCGATTGTGACTATCGCAGGTATAATAAATAGTGTGTTCTGAGAGACAGGGTTTTATTCATACTGTTCGTAACTGGAACCAATTACCAGTTTATATTAAAAGGAATAGTAGCGCAGCGTAATTTAGAGT
Source organism: Hirtodrosophila cameraria (assembly GCA_949708635.1). Lineage (NCBI taxonomy): Eukaryota > Metazoa > Arthropoda > Insecta > Diptera > Drosophilidae > Hirtodrosophila > Hirtodrosophila cameraria. The sequence goes on from OX453092.1 coordinate 812,218, forward strand.
TTTAAGTAAGAATATTTAAAACGAAAATAAGGCTATAAAGTAAAGTGAGTAAAATGAAAATAATGATAATTATAATGATAATGATAATGATAATGATAATGATAATGATAATGATAATGATAATGATAATGATAATGATAATGATAATGATAATGATAATGATAATGATAATGATAATGATAATGATAATGATAATGATAATGATAATGATAATGATAATGATAATGATAATGATAATGATAATGATAATGATAATGATAATGATAATGATAATGATAATGATAATGATAATGATAATGATAATGATAATGATAATGATAATGATAATGATAATGATAATGATAATGATAATGATAATGATAATGATAATGATAATGATAATGATAATGATAATGATAATGATAATGATAATGATAATGATAATGATAATGATAATGATAATGATAATGATAATGATAATGATAATGATAATGATAATGATAATGATAATGATAATGATAATGATAATGATAATAATAATCTTGACACTTTGTCTGCCTACAACATGTATACCAAGTTTGGTTGCTCTATCTTCAAAACTGTGGAAAAAACCTGCGTTCATACAATCGATTTGCTCGTGCTATTTATTGACCTGGATTGAATTGTAAATTGTTCGAATTCTTCAATTTCAATTTTAAAATTTACTTGGATTAAAGCATATAATTCAGAAGTAATAGGTGTTATTAATGACTGGTGGGCCTTTTTCTGAAAATATCCCATATCATATAATGTTCTAAACATCATTATATTCGTCTCACGACGTGCGTTCAACACAATGCCCTATGCATGGTCTAACCCAAAATCCGAAGAAATTAACCGGCGTTTGCTGTAATACCAATTCTTGCTGTGTAGCTGGGAAAATGAACCAAGAGATTGAGAGAGAGGGAGAGAGAGCGTCTTTCTCCTTGGGGCCGTTTTGCAACATGCGCATTACGAATTTTAATGTGTGCGCATGCATATGGCTCACTTACCGATTGTCTGGCGGTACTTTGCCAGAGTGGAGAATTTTCCATTTTTAGAACGATTTCATTTGCTTTCTAAGCAGTTATATATATACATACATATATATACAATATTTATATATATATATATATATATATATATATATATATATAGTGCGTATGGCGGCTTGTTAGTCTTGTAAAGTGAAGAGATATTGATAATAAAGAGAGTAGAGAGAAGAGAGGCTAGCTTTCAGTGCAGTATGCTCCTCCACTATATTTGCCCATTTTAAATTTAGTTGAAAGGTATCCGTTTTGCACAACGCACCTACTCTGTCACTATTTGGTTGTGTTGAGTGCTTAGATATAATTTATGTACATATATTTGCTTATATCTTAATGTACTCGTAGGTGTATGTCTTGTCTTAGGGCATTCTCTGGCTATATGTATGAGTATGTATGTATGTATTTCGAATCAAAACATTATAAGTGCACATGTATAAGAAGAAGAATTAATGTGAATAAGATTCTACATAGACGCGACGACTAACATACATCATATCAATGACAAATGCTTCAAATACTCGTAAACACATATGTACATGCAGACTACATGCATGCATTGTGTAATAATTGTATAATGCTTTAAATGCAAACTTTTCCACAAATCATGTTTTAATCACAAACAATGTTCAAAGTTAACTCATTTTGAAACATAAATGTGACTACTACATACTCAGCACATCCTCCAGATAAAAGTGTTTTTATTTAAGTTAGTAAACAAATACTTTTCAATTTGGTCTAAAATCCTTGATTTTACCATTCAACTCAAACAAAACCTAAAGGAACTTATTAAATATATATTTTATTTAAAGACTATACAACAGCAACTAATAGTTTCCTTTTTATTTCAGCTGCAACGGCTCCAAAATGAATTTCTGTGACAAATAAATCAAATCAAATTGCTGAAGGAATCGTCAACTGTGCCGCGAATGCCTCCAACTCCAAATTCAACAAAAAAGATTTACAATATTCCTTTAATTTGAACTGAAATAATTGCAAGAAATGTACAATAAATACAGGTAAATTCTTTATACTACTTCGCAATTTAAGTGCCTAACTTTAAGCCTCTGAAAATCAAACAAAAAATAAAGCACATTTAAATAGTTAAGATTTAGTTGTAAAAATACATGACATAAAAATATTAAAATTTGTATCGTAGCTAAAATTCAGTGCGATCTATAAAGATAAACTAGAAAGAGAAACTTATCCTTGCCAAAAAAAATAAAAAACTGATACACGTTTGGTCAATTTAGACTAAACAATAAAAAGTTTAGTAACAACTGCAGCTTTCTAAGACTATTTTGATCTAATTTGTTTAACATATTGATTATAATAATTTTGATTATAATAATATTGTACTTTGTTGGTGCCTGGGGCACAGTCTGACTATGCAACTTCCATTAGACATTTTGAAGAGGTATCATAACTTAACTTGATATTAAAATACAATTTGATTTTAGATGTGCTGTGTTATTCCTTATATATGATTGATATATTCTTTGATATATTTTATTAGCATCACTCTTAACATTTTGAAATCTTTGTTGCTCTTGTATCAATTAATTTGTACTAACATATTGTAATATTTTAGATACTTGTCATTGCAATCAAGCTTATAATTCAATGATAAAAGAACTGCGCAAGGTATGTTTATACCAGATACACTAAGAAGCTGTATGATCGAGACGGACGTATCTTCCTATTTACAAACATCGTCGACTGGACAGGTAAGTGATTAAATATGAAAATATGATTTTCGATAAACTCACTGACTAGATACAAGTATATATGTATGTATGTTTTGAACAGACTACAGACAAGCGAAATGGTTAAAAGAACTTTCTGAATGATAATATTCTTGAAATGGTATAATAGCCAATTAGGATAATGCAATAGTTTTTTTTTTTTTTTTTGTTAGATCTAGCTTCTAAGCTTAACTGTCAATGTTGATAATAATAATACAACATTTATAGTTAAAAGAAAACAAACTTATTTGCTCTAGTCCATAGGATTATACATTATTTTTGTTGTTGTCCAAATATTATATTTAATTTTAATCCTGCCTATCTAACATAATACAAATAAAAGCATAATATTATCATAATACTCATACGTGTGATAACATGATTACAACTAATCGAAGTTAACTAATTCTATTGTTAGGTATAAAAATTGCTCTGGATGTTTAGGAAAAGAATTGCGAATACCATGTTTCAACATTAATCAATAACATTTCAAATGTAATTAAAATTTTTACGATACTTGGGTTTTCAATCAAAATCTTATTGTCTCTATGTTGATATATGTATATGTACCCTAATTAGCAAAAAAAAAAAAAAAAAACAAAAAAAAAAACAAAAAAAAAAACAAACAAAATACAAAAAAGTTCACATATATATGAGTATGTTGACTGCATCTTGTTGCCTTTTCACATTCATTTATTAACTCATTGTGCAAAAGTGTCTTCCAGCATTAAATTTATTATTATACATATGTATGTTCCAAATAATTTTTCTTTTATACTTATTAACACTGTTTTCCCCTTTCCTATAGTAACATGTTATACATTTTTGTCGGATGACCGGCTATGACGGACATTTTCTTAATTACTCTGATTATAAACAAATATATTTAAGATTGGAAAAAATATGTGTCTTGAAATCAGACAAATAACTTGACAAGGCTACTTATATTGAGCATAGCTATACATAAATCAACAAAAACGTATAGCTGCCTTGTCAGTTACACGATATATTCTCCTAATAATCTGATAAATGTCTTAATTAGTTAGTTAAACGTTTATATAAAAGTTACTAACATAATGCTTTAAAAATCCAATAGAAATAATTCTATTTTCTACTCTGATAAGCACCCGACGATTAAGTACTCCACTGTTACTGTTTTACCTCATCATCAGTTGTCCATATAATAAATTTGGGAACTCTATAAAGAAATGCACACATGAATACCAAGATGATTGAATATTATATTAAAGTGTAGATTAATATGTATGTATGTTTTTGTCCCTATTAAGTATGTAAAATCTTATCGATCAGGTGATTTTCGTATGAACACATTTATTTCAGCGACTATAGATATTTATATATCCTGTGACCTTGTGAAATCTACGCCCACGGGCGTTAAGACCACCCTGAGCCACACGCCTCTCGGTTTTTTTAGACAGGCCTTGGAAACTGAGCTTGCAGTAGAAATGGAAACGGGAAGAAAATTTGATACCGTCCGATCGAGAACATATCGAACATTTTCAGACCAATCGCACGATTTATTTGGTATGCAGTCATTAATTAATTTTCATATACAATTTTGAAAATGAGTTTGAAGCTGATCGAATGTTGAACAAAAAAGTTGCATGCAACACAAATATTCCAAAATCCAAGCTTAGTACGCACTTTCAGTATAATATGAAACTGCTTTGAGAATATCTGCCTTCTAGCTTTTATGCTTTGGGCTGTGCGAGCGTTGGCAATCAGTCAATTAGTCAGATTAAACAGTTAAATATATATAGATTTGATGATTTGTGGAGGTGGGAAAAACTCTTGACAATTGCGCTACAGATTTCAAACAGAAAGGGTTTGGATAAATACATACCCACATACATATCTATGGCAGAAAATGTGAATAAGCAAACCGTCTAATATGTGATCTGATCTTCTATTATTAGTAGTATGTAACATATAAGTATCTAAGTATATGTATTATATTATGTATGTCTCTGTGTATTTTAGTCAAAAATACTCCGAAATCACATCACATACACTTAAAAAACATAAAACATTAAAAAACACTAGCCTATAGCTTTGTGTACTATAATTTGTTGTAACCTTTTTAAATTTGAACTTTTCAATTTGAAATAAAAAATGTACTTAAAGATGTGTGCTTGTTTTTGGATGTGATATTCACCAAATGCATTTTTAATTATTTATTTTCATTAAAATAGAATACATCATACATTTGTATCCTATCCTGTAACATTCATTATTTCTTTGTGAATGCTTGATTAATAATGTTTGGAATAATTATTGAACCTTATTTTATATCAAATGCGTTTCAGTGTAATAAATGTTTTAATTAAGTAAGCTAATAGAACTCTTCTTAATGTATCCAGCAGTTCAAAGTTTTCACTTTCTGTAGGTATTATTTGATTGGAAATGAAACCGTATCTTTAAATACACATAGCGTGCTACATCTAAAAATTTTTATCTTTGGGGAACAGAACAGAAACTGGATGTGCTATAAATCAATAAAAGTTGAATAGTTCAAAAGTTTAAAAATGCTATACCGATGTTTTGGTTTAGTTGAACGGTTTCATTCTCAATTTTTAAATGCTTATTACCATTGATTGGTAAGATTCTTAATATTCTTGATAGTGAAAACTTTTGAATGTTGGAAATTGCAAAAGAAATATATATGTTATTGATGTGTGTCTATCTTTCTAATATAGGATGAATTTCACCCCTTCATTGAGGCATTATTACCATACGTCAAATCATTCTCGTACTCTTGGTTTAACTTGCAAGCTGCTAAACGAAAGTATTACAAAAAGCACGAAAAGCGCATGTCATTGGAAGAAGAAAGACATTGTAAGGACGAGTTACAGGTACGGCTAGAATAAATGCTATATATAATTTGTGATAAGTATGTAGATACAATTTTGTATTATATACATTATTTTAGAATGAAAAAACAGAAGTGAAGCAAAAATGGGCGTCTCGTCTTTTGGGTAAACTTCGAAAAGATATAACCCAAGAGAGTCGGGAAGATTTTGTTCAATCGATAATCGGCAAACGCAAATCGATTTGTGTTCTTTCAAATCCCGACCAAAAAGGCAAAATGCGACGCATAGATTGCTTGCGACAAGCTGATAAAGTGTGGCGATTAGATCTTGTTATGGTTATCCTTTTTAAGGCTATACCATTGGAAAGTACAGATGGAGAGCGCCTAGAAAAGAATCCAGAGTGCCTTCATCCTGGTTTATGTGTAAATCCATATCACATTAACGTCTCTGTTAGAGAGTTGGATTTATATCTGGCAAATTTTATAAATACTCATAACTCATCGTTGATTGCCACATCGAGGTCACCACAAGTTGCAATTTTTAGTCATAATCGAAACAACAACAACAGCAATTCCGCTGTTGACAGAAAGGAAGATAACATTGATGCAAAAAATAAAGGTCTAGCCCATAATCCATACAATGGAGTTGTTTGCAACGACATTATCCTGGCGACAGGGGTATTTTCGTCCCAGGAGCTTTGGACATTATCGAAAGGTATGTACATGATATTTAGCCCAAATAAATAATGAACAAATTGATGATGAATAGATGTTGTAAATATTTCAGAATCAATATTAGATGAAGTAAGTAAAAATAACTTGCATACGAACATCATTAAAAGAGAGAATATGGGAGCTGCTTATGACTGCAACACATATCAACTGACCCCAGATTCGCCAATACCTAGTTCTCAAAACCAAGCACAAGCGGGTGCTATTATTGCAAACCCAATTCCAGGTGGTTATAGCAGTAAGTATACTGAAAGTAGATCAATTTAATTACAATATCATTTAAATATTTTATATTTTTCTTTTTTAGTTGACTTTGTCGATCAGAATCAGAGAAGTGTGCATTTATCACAGTCTCCGCTATTACGCTCTGATACGACAAATGGATCCACCGATGCATGTAAGATCGATCACAGTTCATCGCCACCAGTTATTTCCCATACAAGTACAACCACAGAGAACTGTGCAACAGGCAGCTTTTCTGTAATACTTCGATCAGCAGATAGCATGAATTCCAATGGGGATTCAACTGTTACGACTGACTCCGCAATATCGTTGCATCGATATACACCATTGAATAGCAGGCCAATTGCATCCATGCCTCAAATTCGTTCAGCGGAAGGTAAAAAACAAAATCAAAAATCAACAAAAACTGCTGGTCCGAATTAAACACTGTCCTTAAAAAAAACCCTCCCTGTTGAAAAAATGTATAACGCATTGAGGGAGAAAGGCTATAGCCTAATTAACATTGGTTGATGATAGAAAATTTTAGGCTAAAAGGAGTCACACTTAAACTAAAGAGAGTATGCTAATAAGTAGGTATTCGATATAATTCGGAAAGAATAGATTAGAAAAGATTGGTCTTATTTATGCGTTTCGATGTGGAAAAGATCGCTTGCTTTTCAGCTCTAAAACAATACATTATAATACAATACCATATATAACAAGTAAGAACGTTGCAGTCGGATGCACCCGACTGCGATATACTCTTTTTTTCGACTTTTTGCGGAGTCAGAAGTGGGCGTGGCAATTGTATTTTTTCTCAAATCTATCAAGTTTTGCCATCAATTTAAGTTTGGTTGGGCCTGTTTTACAGGTTTGGGAGAAATAAAAATGGCTTGATTGCAAGGGCGGGGGTGAGCGTGGCAAAATTATTTTTATTCAATCTATTTAATTGGGCAATAGAATTCAACCTGCAAAATTTGGTGATTCTAGCTAAAGGGGTGGGGAAGATACTGACTTTGCTTATTTGTGGGGGCGGAGGTGGGCGTGGCCAAATTTTTTTTAGTCAGATTAATTAAGGATGTGATAAGTAGACCTTGTGCTAAATTAGGTTACTATAGCTATAAAACTGTGGAAGATATAGGTTTTTGCGGTTGTGGGGGAAGGGGTGGGGGTGGAGGGGAGATCTTGACACTTTGTCTGCCTATGGTATATACCAACATGTATACCAAGTTTGGTTGCCCTAGCTTCAAAACTGTGGAAAAAACTTGCGTTCATACGGACGGACAGACAGACGGACAGACGGACATTTCACAAACCTTTTTTCTTCAAAAAATTAAAAAAAGAGTATAAAAATAATGCATTAACTACTTATTTTATGTTTTCTTTATAGCAATCCTGCACCATAACTGTTCTACATTGCTTACTACCTCGGTTAGCCCAGTGAACACACTCTATTATCCTCAGCATAGCAGTCCACGTCTTCCACCGCATACAACGCATACAACCTTGGAGCAAGATCACGAGCATGCACAGGCTCAAGCTCAGGCTCAGGCCCAAGCTCAGGCCCAGGCTCAGGCACAGGCACAGCAACAACACGCTGAAAAATTTATAACAGAAACTCATGATATCTCTGATTTTGTGACATATGTGTGCCAAGATGCTGGGTCCGGTTCATTGGAAAATGCACAATTTCAGCACTCGCACCCGCATCAGTTGGCTACTCATCACGCCCATTCACCGCATTATCAAATTCATCAACAGTTGAGGAGTTCGAAATTAACTAGTGGCCCCACTTCGACACACTATCATAGTACAATGTTGCCACCCATGTTGCCACCGATGGCACGACCTGTAGCCATTATTCGAACCAGTGGAGACCTGGCGATGGTCCAATCACCACCATTGTCTTCAGCAAACCAAAATAGTCTTTGTGTGGCAAAGGACAGCCTGGTAGATGATGAAAATCGTAGCGTAAATACTATGGAGAGCAATCACAGCCCAATTAGCTCAGATGCGGATCCCAATAATGCTGATTGTACAACACTTGTTACAAGAACATCACCTCAACCGCAGCATCCCCATCCTCCAACTAGTCCTCATGTAACTACAGAAGCAGCTCGATGTAAAATGCCACCAATAGCCTCAAATCCGCTAACTCGAATTGCAACGCAAATGTATCCCACAACTAATGGTCGAGAGTACTTTAATCACTTCCACACTCAATCGACATCGGTAGGTATAAGTTTCTATACGAATTTATTATTATAATTTTTTTCCCAATTTAATTTTTTGTTCAATTCCGCAGAAAATTATTTAGTATACTTCTGAGAGCATATACAGGGGTGGCCATAAGTATAATATAAGTATTTGCACTAAAATATGAGGAAAATTTACTCCTAGTTTGAACTTACTTCATGTACATTTCGGCAATAATGGAAAGGTCATTTAAATTCCGTTTCAATGATAAAAACTTTTATAAGCCCATTGAAATTTTCGAATTTTTGTGAACGAGTCCTTTTTTGACTTTTTTTCATCGCGCTTAAAGAACAAAATGTTTTGATGCAAAACGTTTTTCCAAACAATTTTTATAGTGACTGCAAACAACATTTTTCAAAAATCACTTTGCTTAAATTTTTTAAAATTTCTCAAAAATAAGTAACTAAGACACTTTTTCCTTGTTTACATGCAAAATTTTTCTGAGATTATCCCATCCCACTATGGGAAATTTGACCAGTTATTGCGGCCAAAATTTATTAAGATTAAGCGTATAATTTGGGTCTAGTATATTGAAAGATGTTTCTAATATAGCTTTAAAGTATTTTTGAGAAAATGGGTGTGGCACCATCTTTTACCGCCTACAAAATTTTTTTTTGTATGAACAACTTTTTTGTTTTTCTAGTTTATCTCAACCAAACTTACTTATTTTAAGTTTTAGTATGTCTTTGACATTCTCACCAAATTCTATAAAATCAGATGACAAAATCTTATAGCTGCCATAGGAACAATCTGTTGAAATATGAAAATATGAGTCGCCAAATTACAAACAAATTCAAACAAAACTTTCAAGCTCTATCCAAAGTTGAAATTTGCTTACAAAATTTTGATTTAAGACATGTTACAGACTTACACAATATCTCAGACAACACAATGAGTTTCTAAAAAAAGTTATACCGACAAATAGAATAAGCCACACTGATGAGCTTCCATCAAAATTTATTTTAAAAGCGTCTTTTATTTTGCAAAATTCCGCAAAGAAGCTCGTCTTGTTACTCATGTTATCTTAACAGTAGCTAATAATGTTAAAACTTCTGGTATGCAACATAACAGCATAACAACATAACGTTATATCACAATATTATTATTTATTATTATTATTTAACGCTATTATATAACACATCCAAAATATAAAATCGTTCAATTTCAAACTTTTAAAATAAGAGTTTTTGCCACAAAAACTGGTTAAATTCCCCATTGTGCATCCGTCTGTCCGTCCGTATAAACGTAATTTTTACACAGTTTTAAGATAGAGCAACCAAATAGACGGACGGATGGGTAGACAGTTGGACAGACGGACGAACGGACGGACAGACAGACAGGTAGACTTACGGATGGATGATATGCAAAAACCCAACATAATATTTTTTTTAAATTTTTGAAGAAAAGTAGTAATTCTTAAGGGTTTTTAAATCTTTGCCACTTTAAATAATTCAAACGAAAACTTATATATTTCCAGTTATTGGGATATGCTGGATCTATTTCTACAATGTCAGGTGTTATAAGTCCAACAAACCTAAGCCTGTATTCAACACCAACCATGGCTGTGTCATCCGCACATCGTTCAAGTGCCAGGTCCCGATGGAACACTACACTTACAGAAGACGAGTTCAACTTAATTCCGCACTCTGTAGCTAGTACAAATATAGAAAATACACAGGTTATATTAATGGAAGATTGTAAGTATTATCTCGTCTCGATAAATATTAAAACACATTTATAGATACTTACTTTTATAAGCGATTCACTGATCAATTCCGTGTCCTAATCCGTATAAGTCCGTCCTTATTATTGCTAGCTGCCGTTAATAGTTAGTTAGTGTGAGTTTTACTAAAGATCTTAGGAATGCATCATCGACTAAATAATTTAATAGTTTTAAATGTGAAAATCGATATTATTACTGTTATTGTATGATGTTCCTAAGAGGATATTGTTTTCATCCACTTTTGAAGATGGAGCAACATTCTTTCTTGTGTTTAAACATGCATATAATAATTATACTTTTGTAATGCTTCTCAAATCACACAAATTATTTGTATTTTTCGAACGGGTCGTGTTCGCACTTTTGCACTTCTGCACTTTCGCACTTTTGATTTAGAAGAATGTTAGTCGAAAACAAGTAAGAACGTTGCAGTCGGATGCACCCGACTGCGATATACTCTTTTTTTCGCCTCTTTGAGGAGCCAGAAGTGGGCGTGGCAATTGAATTTTTGGTAAAATCTGTGTGTGTCTGCCTATGGTATATACCAACCTGTATACCAAGTTTGGTTGCTCTAGCTCTAAAACTGTGGAAAAAAATGCGTTCATACGAACGGACAGACAGACGGATAGACGGACGGACAGACGGACATTTCACAAACCGAATATACATTTTTTTCTTTTTCTTTTTTTCAAAAAAATTAAAAAAAGAGTATATAAATGAAAACAAAACTTTTTTATATGTTTTGTATACTTATACATGTATACGACGATTTATTTCCACACAGTAAACGAATTAAGGAATGAAAAAAGAAAGACAGAGAAGAAATCATTCTAATTTTGGTGTATTTTATAATCATATATGCTTAGTAAAAATTTAAAACAAAATAGATTTTTTACTGTGCAATTATTAAATCTCGAATCAAAAGACTTAATTTAAAAATGTTGCATTATGTTTGATTGTAGCAACGGGACGTTTTACAGATGAATACTCAGCAAGTCAGAACCGTGACTATGTATCGTGATTTAATGACAGGATAATGTCAAACGTGACTGGGCTTTGGGCAAGTTATTATATACACATTTAATATACATATATACTTATAACCCAAAGTAGAAACATGCTACATTAATATATGTTAGTATGTACAAATATACATATACTTCAATGACTTCAGAAATGATATGCAGCAATCTGTAAATAACAAAATATAAATAATAATAATTTAAGAGTGACTTTAATAAATAGAAAGCAAACGTTTTCTATCTGCCTACATACATAGATTGCAGTACCTATATACTTGTAGATATGTATAGCCATACATTAGTGTATGCATGTGTGTAATATAATCAAGGATATCCATTTGTTTCGAATGTTTGTGTGTACTTCGATTTGAATTCATTCGTGTATAAATGAGCTTATCAATGGTGAAATGATAAAGAAATATATACATGCTTATATGCTACATACATATGTACACATAAATGTATCCATGCATATCTACATAATTACGAAAGTACATAAAGCATATATGCGTAGAATATATATTAAGACATACATGCATAACATACATACAAATATATTAAAGCCGTATTTATTTATCTACAATTATTATTGAAATAATAATACAAATATTTTATAGTTTATCACGTTTTCAAATCAGATACCATGGTGGTTATCTCAGGTCATAAATTAAAAAAAAAAAAAAACAATTTTCTATTCCGATCAACTGATATTTGTTCCTTTGTACAGCAATTTATGCAGTCATAAAAATTGTGCTATGTAAACTAATTTGTACATCAGCTTTAAGGTCAAAAAAAAAGGAGCGAGCTTACAAACTACAAACATTTTCAGTCTGGTTTCCTTAACATATTTGGTCAAATCTGTAAAGGAGATCGGACGAACAAGCCAGACAGATATCAGTTGCTTGGAATAGAAAATGTTATTGCATAGGGAATTGACCTTACTTAGGTCCCAATAAATACAATGTATGTATTAAAAGCTACGTTTACTAATAATCCAACTGAATCTGCGAGCATTATTGATATTGATATATATTAAAAACATAACATATAGTACATACTACGTATGTAGATCAAGTTTATGCAGAAGTCTGTACTACTTATAAAGAGGCCTTGTATTAACAAAACATATTTTTATCTTTACCCTCTGATCCAGATTTAAACTTATAACATAAATAAGTTAAAATAAACCCAAAAGGCTTTCCAACTGTAACAATTTTATGAAAACTGTGCATACATAACATACATACATACACATGTCCTATAGAAAATAGATGTAGACTGTAATGTTATTAAATAGATACGTAATGCTTACTGAAGTGCTGAAAAACCATTTATGTTACCACTCGATCGACACAATTCAATGGAAATTATGTTATTTATTTACATAGGAACATGCTTTATTTTTATAAACAAATCCAATCAATTCATAGAATTGGCATAAACAAACATAAGCTTATGGACTTATCCCAATCCTCGATAGAGGCCCAAAAATTGAACAGTCAATACTAACAGCCCTAATATGCTACTTACAATGACATATGTTACATAACATACATATGTATATTTTAAGAACTCAATTATTTTGATTGCTTATAATATGATTACTTATTGATAATAATTTTCATTTTGAAATAATAGAGACAGAAGTGTTTAACATGAATTTATGATTAGTATATGTATATGTATATGTATATGTATATGTATATGTATATGTATATGTATATGTATATGTATATGTATATGTATATGTATATGTATATGTATATGTATATGTATATGTATATGTATATGTATATGTATATGTATATGTATATGTATATGTATATGTATATGTATATGTATATGTATATGTATATGTATATGTATATGTATATGTATATGTATATGTATATGTATATGTATATGTATATGTATATGTATATGTATATGTATATGTATATGTATATGTATATGTATATGTATATGTATATGTATATGTATATGTATATGTATATGTATATGTATATGTATATGTATATGTATATGTATATGTATATGTATATGTATATGTATATGTATATGTATATGTATATGTATATGTATATGTATATGTATATGTATATGTATATGTATATGTATATGTATATGTATATGTATATGTATATGTATATGTATATGTATATGTATATGTATATGTATATGTATATGTATATGTATATGTATATGTATATGTATATGTATATGTATATGTATATGTATATGTATATGTATATGTATATGTATATGTATATGTATATGTATATGTATATGTATATGTATATGTATATGTATATGTATATGTATATGTATATGTATATGTATATGTATATGTATATGTATATGTATATGTATATGTATATGTATATGTATATGTATATGTATATGTATATGTATATGTATATGTATATGTATATGTATATGTATATGTATATGTATATGTATATGTATATGTATATGTATATGTATATGTATATGTATATGTATATGTATATGTGTATGTATATATACATACATAAGGACATTAGCGTATAGTCTTAAAAAAATGTGAGAACTAAATATACAATGTACTTATTAAATAGAAAATCATGTAACTATAAAGACTAATAACATACTCATTAGACTCTTATTGTACGAATGCTCATACAAACGTAAGTCTAATATAATTATACATACAGACATATTTATATTTACATGCATTGTGCATGTATGTATATGTACATGTGCTTATGTATGTTGCCGAATGAATATGAACATGTAAAATTAAAACTTAATTGTGACAATATTAGACATAGTAACAAATGTGACAAATGCACATATACATTTGTGAACGTAAAAAAAAAACTATAATATATATATTATATATATAGTTATGATATGTTATGTACTACATACATATACATATGCAATTAAATGATTTTGTAAAGCATCTATGTATATGTATCTAAGCATGTATGTAAATATGTTTGCACATGTTTGTAAACAACGAATTATGTACGCATAACATATGTTATGTATTAATATTGAACATGTAAATGTAAGAGTTGTTATGTACTTATGGACATACTTACATTATTTTACAAGTACATGCATGTGTACATACATAATAAGTTTTTTTTTAATGATAACAATAATAATAATTATAATATTATTACTTAGTACAATAATAGTGTTAAGGCAACGGGCATGTGCAAAAATTGAAACAATATTTATTGTACGTTTACGAATTGGCTGTGAATATAGTCTATTGCTAATGCTGGTTAGTAAAATATGCATACACACATATATTACATATATGTATAAATAGTATGTACACAAATATGTTAGAAGTACATACTATGTACATTCATAAATACCGTGTGTATTCATTATATTTGTACATTGTACAAAACGTACGAGTGCTTTCAGCTACTTAGTACACACAATTACTATATTGCAAAATTGTAATCAATCAAAAACAAAAATAAAGCATAAATAAAATTTAACCAAAACACCCTTTGCAAAGGGTCACATATTTTGTAAATATATCGAATTTCACCTGTTGTTTTATTCAGCATGCTGAAATATCCTGCTGATCAGCAGAAGGTCGCAGAATTATTTAAAAACAAGTAAGAATGCTCTAGTCGAGTATGCCCGACTACGAGACTCCCTGCTCCCAACTTGTTTGGTGTCTCTAGCTCTTATAGTCTCTGAGATCTGTGCGTTCATACAGACAGACAGACAGACAGACAGACGGACAGACAGACGGACAGACAGACGGACAGACAGGCGGACATGGCTAGTTCGTCTCGGCTGTTGATGCTGATCAAGAATATATATAGCTTATATATTTGCAGTACTTTATAGCTCCCTTTTTAAATGGGAACAGGGAGTAAAAACTAGATTTGAATTTGGCGGGCAACTGAAAAGTTTCAACTTCAACGGTCTTTTTATACTCTTTTTTAATTTAAAAAAAAAAAAAAAAGAGTATTTTGGGTTTGTGAAATGTCCGTCTGTCCGTCCGTCTGTATGAACGCAGTTTTTTTCCACAGTTTTGAAGCTAGAGCAACCAAACTTGGTGTACATGTTGACATATACCATAGTCAGACAGTGTCAAAATCAAAAAAATTAAAAAAGAGTATGAATACAATTGCCTCGCTTACTGCTGACTCCACAAAGAGGGTCAAAAAGAGTATATCGCAGTATCGGGCATGCGACTGCAACGTTCTTACTTGCTTTTATTAAGAAAACTAAATTTAAATTTAGCGGGCAACTTCAGAGTTGCAATTTCGCCCAGAAATGCTACTGAAAATTTGTTAAATATGCTGGGCTGTGACCTTC